>OZ005742.1:38535941-38860941 GCA_963930735.1 Dioctria linearis | reverse complement strand
GTAAATGATCCATTTCATGCTAGGCAGTTAAAAGTTGTTTATATTTAGTATTTTTATGTCAATTTATTATATTTTGGTATAGTTTTGGGGTTTGAAAAACAAAAAGTTCACTTTTAGCTTAGGTATTCGGCACCAGCATTTAGTATTCGGACACAGGTCATCTTTTTATGGTGATTGCAGTTTCCCAGCAAAGGACAGAAAGTTTTTTTTTTATACCTTGACCAACTGACGTCAGCTGACTGCATCATATGAGTGGTGTTTGGTGGCAATGCATATAAAATTATACTATAGTAAAACCTGTCTAGGTCGGAACGCCTTGGGACTTAAAAGAAATTCCAGCTTAGACATTTTTACGGTTTGTAGTGGGTCCACACAAAATTCATTTTAAAGCATTTATTTAATATGTATCTACTTAATATTAATGTATATTGTATATAAAAGAAGAAAATTTAACAAAACACTAATTCAAGAGCTCCCAAAACAAAAACATAACAAAATGAAATACAAATATATGTACATTAGGGTCGCATAGAAAATAATTGAAACTTTTTATGAGGTAACAAAATCGCGAATACTGGTTTGTTTCAAACTTGTATGAAGGATTATATACTTAAAATTCTTTTATATATAAATAAGCATTCGACAAAAGAATCTAATTTCCGACGTTAAGAGCAAAACTATACGGACAGTTTCTAGAGCGCGTAATGCTTCAGAAGCGGAAACAGACGGGTTTGTTGAACCGATTTGTCACCGATATCTTCCTCTTCCGATGAAATATCCATAAGTTCATGCAACTCGGTCTCAGTTGAAGCTATTATTGCATCAATGTGCACATAATCTTTGACATCTTCAATACCTGCTCTTACCATTAATTGGAAGAGTTGCAGGGTGTAGCATTTCTGCTATTTCCGGTTTCGACAGTATTCACTTGGAACCCACATTTTTTGCAACAGTTCTAAACAAAGTTTTGAGGAATACTAGATACCGCTGCATGTATCCAGTGAAAAGCATCAAGAAAAGATATTGCTTTTGATAGATCGTGAATGCTGCTACAGATTTTCATAGAAGAAATTAAATTGCACAGAATCCGCTTTCTGTATAGTACCTTTTGAAGCATTTTATAACTTGTTTAGCGGGAAAAAAAAAACAATTTTACGTTTTATACCAGATGAAATCTATAGGGGTATACCAAGTTTATCATTCCGTTTGTAACACATCGAAATAATTATGGTAGAGCAAAATGGATTGGACACCCACGCATAATATTAACAGTTATTTTGATCTTTGCATGTCCGTCCGTCTGTCCGTCCGTCCGTCCGTCTGCGCGCACGATAACTCGAAAACGCGTATACTTAGAGAGCTGAAATTTTGTACATGGACTTTTAAAAAAAAAAGTAAAGTTAAGTTCGAAAATTATAAATCGGGCAACTCCTTCGTGGGGTTGCCATACAAAAATTTCGTTTTCCACTATATATTTGGAAACTTCCTGAGAGCGCGTTGACATAGAGAGCTGAAATTTGGTACACTGTGTTGTCATACTAATAGCAAATAAAATTTCAAAAATGGGCTAAATCGGGCAACCCCTTCTTGGTGTTGCCATATAAATTTTTTGGTTTTTTACATATACTTTGAAAACGATCAGTCCTAGACATTTTTATTGTACTAAAATCTTCTTCAGAATAAGAAATCCTATAAAATTGGTTATAATCATTTTTTCTGTCCGACGAGCCGTTCTAGAAATATGTGCGAGAAACCAATGCAAAACATCAAAATTGCTCAAATGGGTGACCATACGAAATTTCATACGTGGATTCATCTAGGGTATCATAAGAATTGGTCTTAGACCAATTCTAGCTTTTTCACTTGTTCCTAGTTCACTTTTATATCTATTTCGTATCCGTCTGTATAATTCCCAATTAGTACTCCCCTAATTTTTTTAACAAAATGATGACGCCACGAGTTGCTAACAAAAAGTTTGATAAAACTTCTAAATTTGGTTTCCATCAGATGAACACACCATCAAAATATCGCACTATATTAATATAAAACTTTGCATGAAAATTCAGTTTAGATGACCCCAAGTTGTGAGAATACGATGAGCTATTATGATTTCACTGTGGTCCTCAGACTGCAAGAAATTTACATGCGTAATACAGGGCTTAAATTACGTAATTCGATATCGAAGAAAAGTATCTCCTGTTTTTGCTTCATGTAGTTCGATGTGTCTTGCTCATCTGTATGAAAATAAAAACACAAAGTGAAGTTCTTTTGAGCAATACATTTCAGAAAAATATATATGCAATTTTAAAGAAGACCAGGACAGAATTTTTGCGATATTTTGAGAATGCCATAACTCGCGAAATACGCATTGTAGAGGGAAAATTTTTAATTCGTATTTTTGCATTCACAAACCCTCCCAAGTATGTTCAACAAAATTGGTGATGGTCATGGTCACCCACCCATGTTGCCTATTTGATATGGAATGACCCTATAATCATGTCCGACTATCCGTTCTAGAAATAGATGCGAAAAACCACTTTAAGAATCAAACTTACACAGAAGGCTCCAGACGAAGTTATGTACACGGGCGTTCATCTAGGTTATTATAAGAATTGGTCTTTTAGACCAATTCTAGCTTTTTTACTAGCTCTTTTCAATAGACACTGTTTGGTAATATTTATATTCCGCTTTTAATAACTAAAAATTTCTGGATGGAACTAGAATATTTATCGTTGGTCGAAATGTGATTCTGAGCCATTCGCTATTTAGTTTTCGTCATATCAAATGAAATCAAGAATGACGAATAAGAAGGATAGATGCACATAAGATGAATATTTCACTCATTAAGCGAAGGGTATTGTTATATACATATATATGACAGATTGAGCATCAGCACTAGATTCCAATAAGGCGCCTCTGCACTAGCTTCCAATAAGGCGCCTCAGCACTAAATTTCAATAACTCGCCTCAGCATCTGTTCAACAAGAATGAGAACCCGGGTCTTTTATCAAGAATTTTGAAAATAATTTATTCTCGTCTTTATAAATAAATACAACAGACTCAACAATTTGCTTCATATTAAAACATAAAAATTTCTCAGAACAACAAAAACGGCTTTGAGATTAACAGACCGAGAAATAATTTCGATTTGTAGTCTTATTAAACTAAAATTTTTTCTTTTTTTTACTTTTAGATTTAACCTTTTTCGTGAATGATTTTTCCAGGTCTGATTCGTTTGTGTTTTCCTTCAGACATGGAACGGAACGGCTCTTTTGTTTCTTTAGTGGTTGGGCCGTTGTAACTACTGATATTCCTCCAGTCTTAAATTTTTGGCCTTTAGGTATCGCTGTTAACAGTGGAGCTATTAAAGATCCAGTTCCATTTCCAGGTGTCTGAGGATAACTTAATCCGGTTTTCGATGTCTTTCGACTATTCGAAGAAATTTTTGTTTTCGATTTTGCTAGACGTGTTAAAATTTGTGTAGTTTCTGCAAGTTTTGTTAACGGATTGCTAAAAAAAAATTAATAAATTAAATTACAATTCCTTGATACTTTTTACTATTTACCGCTTTCTTACGACCCTGTTTTCTGGTAATTCTTGTTTGATGTTCGACGACTTAATTGTTGTATTTTTTCTAAATTTATGAGCTTTTTCTGGGAGAGTTGGTGTTATGAGGTTGATTGTAACTTTACTTTTTGTTTGAACACATGATCCAGTCTCATTTTCCTGCCATTCAGTTAATTTCTGGCAGCATGCCCTATTAATTATTAATTTGTATATATTTAAATAACAAAAAAAAATGAATCCATGTTGATATTACTAAATTTGAAACTTACGTTAAGAGAGCTTCGTTTTCATCCTTCATTTGTAAGCTTTTCTTTCTTCCAATGGGTGGCATACCCCATGACAATGGTCGGCTTCTGTCTCCTCCTGGACCAACGTTAGCAGAAACACCCGACCAGATTTGTTTTCGTAGATTTAATTTAAATTTTAGTGAATCACTTGTTTCGGCAGTTTTAAAATTATTTAAATTTTGAGCTCTGAAATTATAATAGAAAATCTTGTCTATAGGAGTAATAAAAGTTTAATTGGGGGTTATACTTTATTTTTGGAACACATTTATTAAGATTATGCCATGAGTTTGTTCGTCTTGTCGCTCCAATTGGAGGAAATTCGGTGATCGCTGTAGATGTTGAAAATTTTTTGTCTTTGTCACTACTTCCCGAACGTTCATATGATTTATTCTTAGCTGCTGTTACTATCAATTCTGGTGGCATTTGTAAGGTGCCAATTCCTTCTGCGATATATTTTCGTTGCAATTCGCTTTGTATAAGAGCACGTCGTGCTCTGGGAATTGTTCCGTAGCCATCAATAAATAATTCATCGTCTGTTGAAAATTGAATATCTGATCCAGGATCGGTTGTTGGTAAATCAAGCGGTGTCCTGTGAACTTTATTTCTTTTGTGGATGTTCGATGACTTGCATTTCGGCTTAGTTTTTTTGTGCTGAAATTATATAATTTAGTGAATTTAAAAATTCAAAATTATCTAGTGATGATAAATCATAATATTAATAGCAATGAGTGCTTAACACTCGTCGTATTAAGACAGCCGACTTCTGGTACTGTCATGTATCTTTGGATGGGCTGATCATAGCTTATTTGGTAAACGCGTAAAATTATCGTTGTTGCATCAAGAAGTACCTTATACAAAGATGACACATTCCGGGATGCACTACCCATTTCACAATCTGTATACTCTGCTCTAGTATACCATGCGATAGCTAGTTTTTGTACCTTCTATGTCTATAGCTAGATTCGTAGAAAATACAACGTATTGTGTTCTTCCAAGATTCAAAAATAAAAAAATTCAGAAAGTATTTTCCAGCGAATTTGTTTTGAGTTTTTCGTATTTTATTGACGAAATACAATTTGAATATATTTAACAAAAAATTAGTTTTTTCGTTTAAATCACTTCGGGAAAAGTAATTATGTGCTAGTGGGAAAGCAAAGAAATAGAAAATTTGTTTCACTTTGGATAAGGACGATTGAAATTGAAACGAACAAATTTGTGACAATTGTCGCCATATGAAGCAAGCAATCAATTGACAGGTAATTCGGCAATTTTTTTCAACATCTGGCAACCTTATAATGTTACCTTTCAATTGGCTCCACATACACATGTATACCTATCTACATGCAACCGTTCTTCAAGATGGTTATAAAACATGTTGGTACCATGAAATGTAAAATTTCTAAGAATCACACATCGCAAGTTCGGAATTTAGAAGTCAAAACCCGGTAGTATGAAGCTTGGAAAGAAGAAAAAACTGCACTGTTATCAAAAAAAAGGTGAATTTGTCATTTAAACTTTGCGGGTACTATGAAATCATAAAATAATTTTTTTGTGGATTGGTATTAGTGTCTATGACATCTATGCACAGCTTTTTTGTCAATATATTTGTTTGCTGCAAAACTACACATGTTTTTGTAAACATACCAAAGTGATTTTTACTATGTTTGATTTTGATGAGTAAAGAATTTGCATTAAATTTAGTCTGCGCAATGAATATTGTGCCGCGGAAATGTTGAGGATGTTGAGAAGTCCTTTAATAATGATGTTATGTCACAAAAAAAATGTTTACAACTGGTACAAGGACTTCAAAGAAGGCTGAGAGCGAGTTCAAGATGAACAGCTCCGGACGACTATCAATATCTTATGATGAAAGCCATATCAAGGAAATCAAAGATTTGGTGCTCGAAAATCGTCAATTGACAATTAGAGATCTTGCTGATGCTGTGGGCATTTCATTTGGATCAACCCCAGCCATTTTTGTGCCTCAGACGCGTCAAAACACAATTTTTTAGAAGGAAAAAAAAGTTCCACCGTCTCACTGCACATTTCGCCAAAAACTCGACCAATATCGTGGCACAACCACCGATTCACCTGATTTGGCTCCGTGCGATTTCTGGCTGTTCAACAAACTCAAAAGACCGCTCCGGGGCTATGGTTTAGACTGGAAGAAACTGTTGAAGGCCATCCCAGAAAAAGACTTCTTTAACTGTTTCGATAGGAAAAAATATTGGCATAAGAGCATGCGTCGGATGGAGAGTACTTTAAAGGCGATGAAATTAATTGGAAAGCATAAATAAAGATTTTCCATTTTATAAACTAATTCACCTTATTTTTTTTTTATATTATTATTTGGTTTCGGAAACTTCATACTTCATATTGATAAAACACAAATCACACCACTTTCATAAATTTCACACTATCGGAACATTCCCTGTGATTGCAAAACCATACTCGAATCTTGGAAATGTATACTAAGGCCACAAACAAATGTGTAAAATTTGAGAGATTTAATTTTAAAAATTGTCTTAGTAAAAAAATACAGCTATTTTATACTTTCCGATTTAAATACATATGTATCTACGCACTTATGATCATTTCCCATTTATCTAGGGCACTAGACTAATTCAGTTCTGCTAAATAGGTGATATGAGACTAAACCTGGTTTCTTTGGAGAGGATTTATATCTTTGTTAATTTCTTTTTCTAGAAGAGTATAACAACCTCTACCTCGCATCATAATTTGCTATAACTTTATTAAATCCTGTTTACTTTTTTATATAGGCGTGCATATACATGATCAGCAAATTGAAAATTGTTCGTATATTATTATGTAATTTCAAATCGTTTAGAATCATCCCTTTCCCCAAAATCTGTAATAAATTAATTCGAAAAATTAAGTGGCGCTAAATATAAATTACATCACACTGCTGCTGTGGTGGCAATTTCACTCTCCACTAAAATGTTATTTTCATTGCCAAAAGCCCCAAAATGCCGTCTCCCGGTGGACCTGAGACCGGGGTAATACACTAAATTTTCCTTATCAGGAAGGAAAGTCTATTTTCGCATATTTATTAACAGCATGTAGAAGCAACAAATTGGCAAGCCGTTGGAAGCAAGGACAGGGTTCAACGCGAACAAAGTGTGTCAAAATCACTGCCAATGCTGACTTTGTGTTTTGAAAAAAAAAGAAGCGCTTAATATATGAATGCTCCTCCACCTCCTCTAATGACTTTTTTTTATCATTGCAGCGATGTTGAACACAATTTCAGGTATCTTAAGAATTTGTCGTGTCATCTTTGATGTCGGGTTTTTGGCTGGGTACGTTATGTCTGAGGTTGGAGATAATCTTGCCGCACTATGCGGGACTGAGAAAATTTTACTTGTTTGTGTCGTGTCACGTAATTCATTCAATTACTGTGTGTATAAAAATCTTCTTGAATGGGTTTCATTTCAAATCAGTTAATTAAGCTTAAAAATAAAAAAATATATATTCACCCTTTGTAGAACCGTTTTGACGTTTTTTAATTTTCGAATTCGTTTTTTCTTCTTTTTCTTTGATTTTTTAAGATATTTAGATGAATCGAGTTCAATGTAGTCAGATTTTCGGAAATAGTATTTTTTCTTAATTTTCCTTTTTTCTACCCTTAGCCTCTAGGTGGGTTTTAATTTTATGCAAATATCTACAACAAAAAATATTCTTTTACCTTTCTTTCCTCCTTTAGTAATTTAACTAAATCATAAACAGGAGAACACGGTGGGACTTTAAGCGGTTGGCAGCATGGTCCTATATCTGAATAGTTTACATCTTTTCCTTCATTATCTGAACTTCCACTACTGGTATCACCTTCGTCACTGTAAAATAGCAAAGAAAGAACGTAATATATGAGTATATGTATGTGCAATGTTTGTAACTACTATTGATTTTACTATTTATTATAATATTTTTAATATTAGTTGTATGCGATAACCTTCTCTTCTAATTTACATTAAAGTGAAAGTACATCAGTATAAATATGCGCACAACGAAGCACGAGTTTGAGGGAAGCTTGGTAAACTTTTTTCAAGGTACACCGGTATATGCTATGTGCTAACCAGATGAAAATAAGTAGTACAAAACTAGTGGTTTGAAAAATAATTATTTCATTCGTAATAATTTTTCTTAACGCTCGATGATTTCCCTAGAGTTTATATGCCCCGCTTTTTTATGCAAGTCCTACACTGACATATGTATAAGCTGCTTTCTCTTGTCCACCTTGTTCTAGAACAACTATACCTATATTGAAGCCAATATCTAGTTTTGTGGATTGAAGGTTACCACTAAATGTAGGGCGCTGTGCATCTGGCCACGTTTTCTAAAATTTATTACTTTTTGAAAGTCTTCGTTAAAACATTTGCTTTTCCACATCTATTTTTACAGACTATTTGAAATAAAAACCTTTTTTATTTTGTGTTCTCGTTGAGATTGTAAACAACGGAGGTCACAAAATTTTCATACAAATATGGTCGAGTACAGAGATCAGACATTTAAACTTATAATACAAGGTTATTTTATGAAAAGTTTTGCAATATTTTACTTAAAAAATTCAATTTACACAATAACTGCATTTCGCAAGCAAATGATCATGAACGTCGCCGAGAATGGAGTATAATGCTGTTACATTACAGCTCAATATTGACAACTAAATTTTTTTCAGAATTTTAACAGCGGGGTTGAGTCAGGATCAAGTTTTATTAAGTTGAATTACCTTGCCTTAATTCTAGATTTTGCCTCTTCCGAATTTTGTAGATTTTGCCTATTCTGTTCTGAATTTTCTAGATTTAGTCAATCCTGGAATATGTCAATTCTAGATTTTATCATGCTCTTATTTTATTTTCTTGTAGATTGATGCGGTACAGCCAGCATATGACCCGTCTAAACTGGGTCTAATATTTAACATGAAATCTAATTCTGCTTCTGGCTTCCTACCTCTGCGTAGTGGATTCCCCAGGGATTCAACTTGGGACCCTTATTATTCACTATCTTCATTAATTTTCCAATTCTGACTACCACATGTATGCTGATGATATTCAGCTTTACATCTCTAGGCCTCTAGGATTGCTGGAGAATGCTGTATTCCGTATGAACGAAGATCTTGCTGATGTGCTTAATTGGGCTATTAATAATGGTTTGAGCTTAAATGTCTCTAAATCTAATGTTATTGTGATCTATAAAGTGAATTGGATACTTCCTGCATATTATTCTGAATAATGTAACTATTCCTTATAGCACTACTGTAAGGAATCTTAGAATTATTTTTAATCGTACTTTGAACTGAACCAATCATATAAATGAGCTTGTCTGCAATGTTTCTGCCACTGCACTGTGCGGTATGTATTCGGCTTGAGGCGATACGACCATGTTTTGGAATATTTAAATTAAATTTTCGGATGCATGTTAGAGGCATTCTTTAAATATCGTGCGATATTATTCCTTCGTAATTTGATCATAGGGCAACCTGATTATCTGTATACTAGATTGGATTTTTCCCAATCAGTAAGAACTTATTTTCTAAACATTCATCGTTCCACCTGTTCGTCAGTTTTTTGCTCAATTAATAAGACTTTGAAACTCTCTTCCTCTTCAACTCAGAAGGAGCAGGGACAATCACAGTTTTCGAAGCAATTTATTGGAATATTTGCGAGCTACTTAATTGTTTGGTTGAATAAATTTTGGTGTTAGTCATATTAATGTTAATACAAATTTAAATTTAATACATTTTTTGGATATCTTGTTTTGTATAGTTTAAGTTCTCAATTTTTTTCATAAATCTTTCTATTGTTCTCCTCCACATAATTATAAGATCTTGTCTTGTGTAGCACCTTAATAAATACTATTTGAATTTGAAATCAGTTAATCACAAGAAATATGCGGAAATGTTATGAAAAATGTGCTCTTGTGTTTGTAATTAGCTTAGAGGCGACTGTTATTGGTGGACGTGAAGATAGTGACCCACCCATAAATAAAGAATCGGCCACAGTTCACAAATACTCTAAATTTGAAAGAGTAAAGTTGAATTACCATCAATGAAGTAATTCAAAGATTTTTTAAAATGAACGGAAGCTAGTAGCTGGATCCGTGAATAGGCACAATGACATCTAAAAGACGAGGAGTGTTATTCTCACAATAAACCTAGTCGTTATATGTACATCATGAATACAAATCTACCATTGATATTGGATGTGAAGGAGATGAATTTTTTAGGTGAGATTCTAGAATAATTAGCCATTGATTTTTGAACTACTTCTGTTGAAAAGATTTTCAACCCTTGAATGACTGAAAATCTTATATTTACATAAAACCAAAACAATTGTTTTCGTCTAATTGCAATATGTAAATTACACGTTGCCTGCTTAGAGCTAATAATTCAGAACCATAATTTTCCTTGAAGGACACAATAAAATAACCCTTGAAAGCCAATTTAAGTCATGCTACATGTTCCAACCAAACAAAAGGTTTGCAGAGAAAGTACAAACGTTTAAATATACGCACATACATATATGTACATATTTGGAGCATTTTAAATTTGCCGTCGATAATTGGTATGTCAGAAAGTATCTGAAATATGGGTGGGTAAAAGGAAAGTCGCGTACATAGAAATACCTAATAAAAAAAAACGGTTAATACGTACCTACCTAAGCTACCTACCTTCCTAAGCTATAAAAATTTAACGATTATTTTCCTTAAAAGTATACTTTTTATTAACATAGAATCTGTACATGATACAAAGATAGCAAGCTATGGCCGTTTCGAGATAATTTTTTGTGTTGTTACGTCATGAAGTGACAATGTCATTTCCAGCGAATTTGTTTCGAGTTTTTCGTATTTTATTGACGAAATACATTTTGAATATATTAAAATATTTAACAAAAATTAGAAATTTTTTTCACTTTGATAAGGACGATTGAAATTGAGACGAAAAAATTTGCGAAAATTGTCGCCATATGAGGCACACAACCAATTGACAGGTAATTCGGCAATACCTTGTTAATGTTTGTATCATGGAATCTGTAGACATTGGGATAATTTAAGCCTTGTTTCTCTACTCGAAGCAAGTATAGACACCCACCTGCGAAATGTAATCGTAGTTTACACATTGTATTGGTATCACGGCATTCGTATAATTCGTTGTATACCAGATGTCTAAAAATACTAAAAATAAAGATACCACTTGAATCATTTGATATGCTATAAATTTGCCTAGTTTCGAAATTCGGTAATTTTTCGTAATATTCAAGCCCTTATTTTGAAATAATTGACGTTAGTATGCAACGGAGGCTCAGATAGGAATATTTGTGGCTATAAACTAAGCAATTCCTTTTTGTTCTTGACACAAAACTTAATTTCACTTCACAGAAAGAGTGTCAAGGATATTCTAGTACATATTAATCTCAACAATTGACTTCTATTTATATTGATAATATGATACGACACCAACTAGTCTTTTGAAGTCTGTCTTAATATAGAATGTGGTCGTTGTTTGGTAATTTATTTTCTGTGATTTTTGATTATGATTCACTTCACTTGTACATTAATAACTTTATTTTCTTCTGTACTAGCGCGGCACCAAATGGCCCATGATAAAATAATTGCGGTAAATCAAACAACTCATTGAACCTGCTGTTGTTAGTTGCTCTTTAAGGCCAATGTCATACGAGCTTCAAAATGACCTCTCGTTGTTGTCATACGAGCAGTTTATTCGCACAACGGAAAATTGTGTTACTCTTTTTTATGAGCTATTTACCTTGATTTTAACTTTTGATTAAAATGAATGTTCCAAAAATGTCTTATTTTTATATTCTGTTCGAAAATTGTTAAAACAGCGGAAGATATTTCACCGGACATTTCTCTTTGAAGCATGCTAAATTTAAGCAATTTTCAGAATTTCTTTTTAACTATTATCGTATGTCTTATTATGATCTTTGTATACATTTTTCATTGCTAGGTATCAGCCGGTTGGACCTGGTTTCCGGAGACATCTAAAAAAAAAGTGTCCTCGTGGTGGTCAGGATAGCCTTATCAGAAATAAATTTTTTTTCTGTTAGTATATACGCTTAGCTCGTGACTGAACGTAGGATTTAAAAGAAAATTGAAATTTGAATTTTTGGCAGAGTTGTATGCAAAAAAGTACAATTTTTGGTACAATTTACAATTTTTTTTGAAAAATTAGTTGTAATCGAACAAAAAAAAAAAAATTTCGTTCATTCACTAGTCAATCCTTTTTTGAAGTGTGCTTCAGTAAGCTTAACTCGTTCGGCTCGTTTTCTTTACCGCATTGACACAGAACTGGTTCCGAACGTATGCCCTTTTCAAGCGGTGCTTGTTCGGTTTCTGCACCGGTTTTGAACTTTCTTGTTCCATGAAAATTTACGCTTCGGACGTAAACGTCAAATTGGATGTATTTGTAATTAAAGTTGGGATGTGTGGACATTTTGCGAAAATACAATTATTTTATTGAAGTGGTTTATTTTTTTATTAAAATCATAAAGAACGAACATTTTCGGATACATATTCTACTTTCTTGCATTCTTTTCAGCTTGTCCCATTTCGGGACAGGGCTAAGTTCGGTATAGATCCCGAAATACTCTGGTTCAGTTCAGTGCTAATGTCAAAACTTTAATATGATTACATTACCCAAGATTTGAGGTCTCTGGGTCAAAGTGTTCTAATCCAATATTCAAATATACACATCACATGTAACATTGGTTTTCTGTGGCAATCTTATTATTTTGCTCATCCACCCACATTAAACCTCTCAAGCACAACCAGCTTTTAG
Organism: Dioctria linearis; assembly: GCA_963930735.1. Classification (NCBI taxonomy): domain Eukaryota; kingdom Metazoa; phylum Arthropoda; class Insecta; order Diptera; family Asilidae; genus Dioctria; species Dioctria linearis. The sequence continues at coordinate 38,848,275 of OZ005742.1, read as the reverse complement.
TTGTTTTATTTACATATATATATACAAGGTTTTTTCTCCTTGGTGGTGTGGTCCATAGATCGGTAGGTGATAATACTCACCTAGGCAAAAAATTGAATGGCAGGGTGGGCATATCAACCGTTTCGGAGTTATAGGGTGATTAAGCAAGTGCTAGGTTTTCACAAAACACCCTGTATCTGAGAAAGAACAGGGTGAACGGTCACTGTCCAGAGCTCATTGTATAAAAACTAACTGTGGAGAGTCCTCTTTAATTTGACCTATTCAGTTCATACTGACTGATAACGTACTTTCTGGTGAAGTTCTTCTCGAGTAAAAGGTAACATGGCGCGAAGTTGTTCAATATTAAAGTAGATGAATAACTTACTTAAACTGTCCAAGAATAAGAAAGCGATAGTGGACAAGAAAGCAAGGGTCCCAAACAACACAATGGTACGCAATTGATCGATGTCAAATTTTTTGTTTTTATATGTTGTTGATTACTACAAATATTAGAATGGATTTTGGTATAAATGTAATGAGAAGTTAGTCACGCCTTTATTGTGTCGAGGTAGTGTTTTCGTTTACAGAAAGACCAATTAAATGTATTAAATTATCGCAATCGCCGGTTATTTGTCTGCGATCCATTACGCTCCTTGCGATGCGCTTTAATTTGTACATATGCAAAACTGTGGCATAGAGATCTCTGCGGTCTGTTACGTTCCGTCACTGTCAGGAGATTGCTGCTTGCTCTTAATTTTGTGTTAGGCTCAAACTACATCGAGAGCTACACACCACAACCTGCTAGCTTCAAGCTACAAATTACAGTTTGCACATATGGCGTACAGTAGAAACTGCTACATAGAGACCTTCAAGCTACATGAATATTTTTCATGTTAGAGGACAATTCATGCTAAGATGGGGCTCCTTGGGAAACTTCATGCCAAGAAGTGGTAACTTTATTAGCTTCATGGATTGACTAAGTTCATAGGAATACGCTGAAATAGAGCTTCGTGTAGCTTGCAGCTGTAGCATGTAGCTCTAGATGTAGATTGGTTCTTATTGTCATGTTACTGTCAGATATCTTAGCACGTCAGCCTGCTCGGCCTTAAAGAAATAGCCGTATTCATTTGTTATGTTCTTATTATTGGGGTATGTGCGAGGCGAGGCATTATTAAATTTACCTCATTAAAATAGTTCGAAACAAGAACTGCAGTGCATATTATGATTGTTGTCATTAATTGCAAAATTTCGTTGAATTTTTATGCAATATATGAATTTAAAGAAATTAAAAAACTTACCTAGAATAATCAGTCAATTGTATGTTCAGTGGTTCTTCAGCAGTTGATCCTTCTTTTAACAGTCTTTCAATTATTTTGCACCTTAGTAGGTCCTGTTTTTTTGTTTTTTGAAAATTACTATAAATTCTCGAGTTTTCTAAATACATATTTAAATGTTAAAAACCAGCTATAAATAAATCAAAGCTTTAACAACAAAAAAATATAATACTGAAAGTAGTGTTTTGGCAAAAAAGTTAATTTTTTTTTATTTAACAAAAGCATAGAAATTTCAGGTACATGGTGTGCAAAGAATTATAAAATTGTTTAAATAAAATTAATAAAGCTGCAGTAAATTACATGATGATTGTTTTGTGTTGTGTGTTTTGTATAATAACGAAAATATAGTAGTATAAAATAAAATAGCAAAAAATTATCTAATAACAATTTAAAAAAATTATGAATAACAAACTAAATAAGCTTATAATGGCATTTTTAAGATTTTTAACAAAATAATTATTGAAACATAAAAAGCAGAAATTTCAACTTTTAACAAAACTTTGTTTAAATAGCCTTATTGAAGAAAATAGCAGGAGCTACAAAAAAAAAAATAAGTTTTTCTTTTACAATTACACTTTTGAATTACTATTTTAACTTTTTCCTAATTAACTAGAACTCTCCAAAAATTTAATTTATAAGCAAGATTTTAGCCTTGATTATGAAAGGAAAGTCAACACAGTCGCCTCAAGTGTATCAAATTTATAGTAAGATTTTTTAAACAGGTGTGATCCAGATTTTTGTGTAGTTACTAATTACTAAAGTAACATAATAATATGTAGAGGTATATATTTATTAAATAAAAGAAGATCCAACTTTTATAACAGCTATAGATTTAATTAGAAATGCCGTTGTAACCAATTGTACTGCTTTAATAAACCGATAGGAGTGACAGCTGGCGAACCAAATCATATATGTAGTTAATCAATTCAAATTTACTTGATATGAAATATATGTTATAAGATCCAAATATCTTATTTTTAAGTTGACGATATGACGATAAAGCCAATAATTTATAATAAATTCAAATATTATTAGTTGTGTAAAGCAGCATTTTAAAATATAATGTGTATTTGATTTTAGAAAAAAATAACAAATTAGTTTATTTTGTCATTATAGACAATTCTAGCATTATTATCCACAACTCTTCTAGCATTATTATCCCTTATCCTTATAATTTATTTCGTTTCCACCTCATAATCATGTCATTTACGAATGTTAAAATTCCATTCTTTATCAAAGGCCTGATAAAATTAAATTCCGGTTAGGATTTTTGTCATATGTTTTCAAACGAAAAATTCTAGCGTAAAAACCAGGGACCGTAAATAACTGTTATTATTATTTTGTAAGTGAAAAAACTGTTTCATAAAGTTTTCTAGGATGTAGCGTAGTACAAAAAGGGTCTATGTTATGTACAGCACTTAGACTTGCTGCCTACGTTGTCATATATTTGTTACAAGATAAAATTTGTCAATTTTTAAAAAAAAAATTTGTATAGCAACCGATTGGTCCTATTTTTGAACCTAAATGTACATTTTTTTAAAACGCAGTTTACAGTTTCCCTAAGAGCCTTATTCGGACAGGTTTATTTTTTGAGGAAAAAAATAAAACTAATTTTTAACTGTTAAATGCTGAGAAAAATGAAAAACTCGAATTATGAACCGAGAGAGAAATATAAAACTTACTCAGAAGAAAATAAAATTCTCTTTTTCACTATTTCATTAGAAGATAAAATATAAAATATCAATAACAAAGTGTTAAAACCAGACTTTTAAAATATTTCTTATAACTCCTTCGGTCCCTGGTAAAAACCTAAAAGATAGTGTTGTGGGCTTGCAACGGAGCCTACAACGTCTTGACCGAGGCAGGTTGTCGTACGGGCTGACTGTTACATGGTTTGTATCTTGTCTACGTAACCTTTACATGTACATGTTTAGAATTTTCCGTAAAATGAAATTTCACATCGAATTTTTACTTATATTTTCTTCTTTCCATTATTATGTTTGACCTTTTTCAATGTCGTGTAAATAAAGAAATCTGTGTGAACATTGTGTATATTCGGTCAATCTCTTTCGGATATATCATTCGGTAGTACCGAATTAAGTGATAAATCCAAGCGCACGGATCCTTCTTCCTACTCTGTTGATAAAAATTTGTTGTTAGACATCTATAGAACGAGATTTATCAGTGCGGCATCTAATTGCATCACGGAATTACTGGAATCAATGTCGACATTTTTTTCATCTACAGCAGCTAAGTACAGCGCTGAAAATTTTCATTTTGGGTCAATAATTATAGTAACATTTGTGATTTTCTTCCTTCTATTCGGTTCAGAACACAGCAGCTATTGTAAAAATATCGATAAAATTAGATATGAACCTAACAAGTATTTTACACGGAGCTCTAGCGTATAGTGCCACTGTATTAACTCGAATCCGAAATTTTTTTACTGGTTGCTAGTGATATTCAGTATAAATATCAGGCATTCGTTTCTTGGGACGGATTCTGGCGTAGTGGCGTCCATTTGACTCATATTCGCAATGCTGTACCGATTGCTAGTAGTATTGTCATTGTCCACACTTTCAATAAATAACTAACAAGGAAGCGGTATATCGAGCGAATACAGTGTACGTAATCTAAGAAATATTGTAGCAAGTGTTATACCATTTTAGAATCCTTATTAAATGCGTCAACTTTTAAAGTTACGTGCCAAACTGGCGTAGTACATTTTTTTTTTCATTACAGTTCAACGAATTATTAAGGTTCGACAAAATGTGACATTTTCTTCCAAGCTGGAGCAGTTGGCTTAGAATTTAAAGCAACAGGTTACATAAGCACAATTCGGGATTACAAAAGAAAAATCAAATTGAAAAATAGTAAAGATTTGTAGCAACAAATCCATCACAGTGTGTACATTTTCTCGTAAACAAAAGAAATGTCTATAATTTGAAAAATACATGACTTAGATTTTTTTTTTATATTTTTCTGGTAACTGTTATGATTTGGTCTATTACCCGATTCCGGCTTGACGTTGATTTCTGGGACACCCTGTATAATACTTGGGTTTTTGCATGGTGTACGGAGCTTTTTAATGATTTCAGCGCCGCTTACAAGTAATGACAAATTTATCTAGCTTATGACTTTTTGTCCAAGTAGGCCTTTTCACTAGTTTATGTCATGCGCCAAGTTGACACTAAAAATATTTTCGACGATTTCTTGAAAAGCAAAATGTCAAATGAAAATAATAGTGCGATGTGTCGCCTAGCATGGCACAGCGAATACAATGGTATCCGAACTATGGTACCTATACTCGTTGTGTGTCAAAGGTATTATATATGTATGTAATATCTACGATTATCGTTAAAGCTAGGAGTATGGGCAGTTTTATAAATGACTAGTTGATTGCTTGTAATAGTTGTAATGGTTGTTTCGGGCTTTGACTTGCAAACCTATGTACATAGATGCAACTAACATGGCTGGTTAAAGCTAGAAACTAAGAAATGCTTTGACTATAATATCTAGATTTACCAAGTTGGGTGTTTTTAGTTCAATGTAGTAGTATTGTAGTTGTTACTGCCAAAATTTTGGTGTTTGGATTCTTCGTATAGTTTTTTACAATTGATTCGAATGCATTGACATGACCTTTACTATAATTAGGGCTTTTTATATGCATAGCAAAATATTTAAACAGTTTTTTCGCAATTAATTGCTGATTCTAAAATACATCCCTCCTCTTCTGCTAGTTTCTTCAATTTGAGAGCTTTCTTTTCGCGTCTTTCGCGCTTTCTTAATCTTTTTATTCTTTTAAAGAGTTTTTCACGTTTCTTTACTTTTACGGGATTTTCATCGTAGTAATCTAGTAATGTTTCGCAAAATGCACGGCCCATACTTTCATAATCCTGGAAATAGAAAAAAATCTATTTGACTTATTAATGAATTTTTTTTTATTTGTATTTGTTTTGTATTTTTTTTTTAAATAAAAATGAGGTTAGGTATAATTTAGTTCCATAGAAGATTTGACAGTTTCCTGAATGGATTATATCTATCAAAGGTTATAGCTATTGTGGAACTCAATATCTGTATAGTAGTTTAGTTTTTATTCATGCTGAGTCTACATGTGTGGTATGCGATCCTGCCAATAGGCACAAAGGCTGACAGTGTCCGGTAATTGAAACAGCTATTTATTCTTCTCAGCAAAAGAGTCGTTCTGAAAGACTTATTATTATGATGTTATTCTAATACATAGACATTATGTTCTCAAATGTAACGATTAGGTATGGTGGCATGGACTAGTCGTAGTATATTTTCGGCTACAAAGCCAGTTACTGACCAGTACCTCGATACTTGTCTTTTAAACATTGCTAGGAAATGATATTCATATACGTATAGAACACACTAAAGAATGGAGGACATGATTTTCTAGAATATATTTTATTGATCGAAAAAAAAAAATGTTATATTGGAGGAAGTCTACGCCTTGACTGCCCGAATTAAGTTCCTTCTCCTTTTCACTACTGAAAAGTGCCCCGATTTGTCTTGATTGGCGTTGCCAATTTTACAGTTTTCATTACAGACGAAGACGTAGAAGTTTTCTTTAGAAAGGCTCGCGTGAACCCATCGTAGATTCGGTGCAACTCATTACGATGCTAGAACATCTTTAGTAGGTTTGTGTGAAGGAAATCATTGCAGCATTTGGGAGGCGTTTCAAGAGAAACATAGAACATGTATATATGTATGTATATATAACTGAGGTTAATATTTTTATGCTATAATAATATTTTGTGCAAAAAGAAGATAGTGAAGATATACATCATGAATCTACTCAGCACAGTTTAAGTTCTGTCTAAAATTCTATCCAATAGATGGAATCTTATAGCATAGCATAGTTACATATCACAAAAAGGGAAATGTAGATGTCGTTGGAATATTGAGAGGTCAAAATCAGAATCTCATTCCTTAAGATTCAATACAATCTTTTCGATTAAAATGTGAAAAACATTTTATTTGTGAGATTTTAATTTCAGAATCCCGACTCGCATAATTAAAAAAAAAATAAACAATGGACCTGCTACATAAACTTTTATTCCCAGAGCTATGCAGCTCTCCGAAATGTTCTTATCTCATTGAGAGTATGAAAGTTCAAAAACTGTCTTTTAAAAAATTTGCTCATTAAAACAATAAAAGTTTCAATTAACCTGTTATCTTGCGCCGTAAAATTAAACACGTCTCAAATAACGTTTTTTTTTCTGGTTGGAATTATGTGTATAACAAAAAAATATAACCCCACAAAGTTCGGTCATTATAAAAAAAAAAAAAACTACGAAAATTTCCAAAAGTCATTTTATTCCAAAAACTCAGTAGTACGTAATTTCACACTAAAAGTGTGAAAATATTAAAACTTAAATTAAAACTTACCGCAGTGTTAAAATGTGATCCATTTCTTGAACCCATTGTGGAGCCTCCGAATGAAGCCTCTATTGTGTAGCTGTTCGTTATGCCGAGCATCCAAATTACAATTCGACCAGTTCCTTCCTTGCTTCGTTGAACTTTAAATTTGCAACTTTCGAAAGAAAACTATAAAACAGAACAAATTAAGAAAACAAATGAGATATGGGATGGAGGAAGACGGTCGGAAATTTATCTTCCCAAATGAAAAAGTTTTGCAAGTTCTTTACCTTATCAGCTACGTTCTTGTGCACCATCAACGGAAAAACTTGTTCGGTGAGCTTCTTTTCCGGAGACCGTCTGTTTTCACACCCATAAATAAAAACATTGTGCTTTCGTGAATGGGCATGCATATCACAGTACATGGCAACACCGTATTCATCCATCAGTCTGTTAAAGAGAAAAATAAAATTTTATTGTTTCCCGAATCTCGCATAAAGGCCAACCACACATAGAGAGATTGTTCCGGCAACTCTCACCTTTTAATCATGGCTTTTGTGTACCAAATTGAGGGATATGTCTCCCTTATGACCGTCCTGTATTGGCGATTTAAATCCTTTCCAGTTAGAGAACTTCGTGTATTGCCCACAATTACTCCATCAGGATTTAGCATTGGTATGAGCTTAAAAATGAACTTGTGTCGGAGCCGTTTTGCTGTAGTCGAATCTCCGGTTATGAAGTCCATTAGGCCTTTCATCATCCACGATGAGGGTGTCTCCCCCGGGTGAACCCTTGCTGACACCACAATTGCTTTCTTTTTCTGTCAAGAGAGAATTATTCAAAATTTATATATATAAAAAAAAAAAAAAAAATTCCAGAAGAATGAATTTATTCGAACGATGTTGAAGCAAAGCAGGTCCTAAATGAATTTCTGGCAGTATGCCAGCATTTGGAATATTTTGACCTTTTCTCTTCAATGAAATTTAGGAAAAATGTTGGGTGGATTTTTCGATAGCAATGGTCTGGAAATGATGAGGGAAGGGACATAAATAATGACACCCCAGCCAGATTTACATCGAATATAATATGTGAAGATTGAGGATTTGGGTATATGTAGATATATTTGATTTCCGTCATTGATTTGATTAAAAAAAAAGTGAAATTTGTAGCAGCAGTTTAAAAATATAAAGAAAATAAAACCAGTAAAAGTTCAACTGGTTGAAATATGTAACTAAGAATAGTGCGATGGCACTTTCATTTCGCCGGCTGTGTGTAATAAAATTCAGACATTCTTGCGGTGTCACATTAGCGACATCCTTTAAAAATAATTATACTGCATGAGAATCATAGTCGTTACCCATTAACAACCCTGTAGTAACAGAAGGCTATTAAAAGCTCCTGTAGATATCCCTGATTTGCATGTCTGTAAGTAGATTTTGTTGTATATTAGTATCGGGGTAAGAATTATTCCTTTTTCTCTTTTTCTTGAATTTTTACCTGATAATAAGGAAAAGTGATTAGTTTTGCTGGGACAAAATATCCAAGAATAGTTGAGATTACATTATCGACGGGCGCGGCGGCAAGTTTATGGCAGGCATTTAATCGCGAATCGAGTAATTTTCCGATAAATTTAAACTATATATTTTTTAAAGTTAACAAATTGTGGAAATTACGTTTGGTGATTGTGGTAAAATGAAACGCGATTTAAAATAATTGTTGAACTTTTTCTGATTTTGTACCCAACACGTGTCTGTGTGGTGCACATGCCGGGGTTTGTAATAAATAAACTTTGAATTTGAATTAATAGACTGCTGGATATAAACTCATTAAATTTTGCGCAGAATATGAAAGAAATTTTATAACAATATTATAGTCTCAGATATGTAGTTTGGATAGTTTGGATGCAGATCCGAATAGTTTGGATACAGATCTATAGATAGTTCGGATTCAGATCCGTACTTCAGGAATCGGATCTCAATTATTCCGGATGATCCGGATAGGAAACTATAGGAATAAATTCAGCTCTACTGTTGACATAACAACTGAATAAATTTTCCATTTCTTTATAATATTAATAAATCCTCTATACATATATTGTTCTTATGTCGTTCCTTACAACAAAATAGCAAATACCAAAATCTGTTACAATAAAAGATCTGAGAGATATCAATTATGAGACTTAAATTATTAAGAGTCTGCTATAACTGTTGAACTGACTGTAAAATATAAAAACCCGATCAGATTGTTATCGAAAGATTTATAAGACATAAACCTTATTGGACTTTTATCATAGGACTTAAATGAATTAAGTCTCTGGTAACCGTTCTAAATTTCAGTCTTCCAAGACCAGTTATCTTGAGACTCAGAAGCACGTACATTTGCTTATCTATTATAATAAAATTTGCTGAATCTATTTTTTTTACTTACGAGCTATTCTAACTTTTTGATCCCATCGAACTTGAATTTAGTTAAACACAAATATAAATATAACAAAATAACAAATAACTATAACACTTGTAATAAATTAACATAAACATTAAGCGGTGTGAATTGTCCTAGTCAAGTTTTTTAAAATCTACTGGTTTTTGAATATGTGATCCCCAATAGAGTCATAACAGCCAATTTTTATTTTTATTTTTCCCACATATCTAAATTTAAGAGTGTTAGGGATTCTCTAAGAGACTGCATTGATTTTTATACAGTTGCGGTCAAAAAAATAGCACTGTAAAAGTCCTCTGATTGCTTTTGACGATTTTGTTTTTGCATGGACATTAGTCTGACGAAAGTAAAATTGTGCTATACGGTGGTAAAGGGTCTCGTAGTTATGTTAGAAGACCCTCTCATGCAGAATACGACCCAAGGTTCACTACAAAAACCATCAAACATGGAGGTACTAGCATCATGGTATGGGGATGCTTCTCTTATTACGGTGTTGGCCCAATACATTGGATCAAAACCATCATGCAACAAACCGTTTATTTTGATATACTCCAGAATGTCATGCTGCCGTATTGTTTGGAAGAAATGCCGCTCAGATGGGTCTTCCAACAGGACAATGATCCGAAGCATACCAGCAGAAAAGCGAAAAAATGGTTCGAGGACAACTTCATATAGCTTTATTGGAGTGACCTGCACAGTCACCTGGCCGCAACCCAATTGAAAATCTTTGGGTGGATACTAAGAAAAGTATTTCAATTCGCAAACCAACAAATAAAAATGATCTTTGGAGTGCAATTAAAGATTCCTGGAATGTAATATCTGTTGAGAGGTGCCAGCGATTAATTGATTCCATGCAAAGGCGCTGTGCAGCAGTTATTGCTAACAAAGGACATGCAACCAAATATTAATTTTAATTAAATTTAGTTCTATAATTATAATATCTATCATTTAACACAGTAATTCCAAAGAGGTTGTGAAATTTTTAAGTTTTTATATTGATTTGTGTTGTTTATGGTGCTATTATTTTGAACGGCCAAATCCTGATGTTTCTTAAAAAAATATATTTTAATTTTTAAAGGATTGAATTAAAAAAATTTTGATTTGCATATTTTCGTAGGAGAGTACCTACTTTAACTTTAAAAATCTGAAGTGGTTATGTGAATTATTATACTATTATGAATTACATTTTTTCAATCACGAACATTTCCATGAGTTTCAGTGCTATTTTTTGACCGCAGCTGTACATAATTAACAAAATGGGGGACTTATTTTTGCTATAAAAAAAAATAGTAAAAATCGAAATTTTGAGATAACTCATTCCAGAAATATGGCTCACGCAACTCACTTGCCTACTTTTTGAAACGTTACGTTTATCTATCATTTTTGTGTATAAAAAGTGTTTAAAATAAAAAATAATTTTTTTTCCTGGATTTCAAAAGTCCTTTTATATCAATACTTATATCTATACATACAAAAAAATTATTAAAAATAGCCTTTTTTTGTAGCGCGCAAAGTAGATTACTCCCTTACTAAAAGCCGGGACTAGTCGCATTCCCGGCTGCTTTTACCTCTGAGCTAACGCGATAGATGTCTTTACTTCTTGTATTTATTAATTTGTCTAGCCTATTAAGCCACATTTGCTTCCAGCTGGCATTAACCAGTAACGATGGCACCGAACAAATAAATTTGCAATTTTTATTTATTTTTGATCTTGGCTTCAAAAACCGATCGAGGCGGTTGTTTTTTTCTCTTAACATTGTTGAGAACTTATTCGGAAGTCTGCCAGGCTTCCAGTCATGGAGGGAGGGCTCTGCGGGACGGCAGCTTAAAAAAATCGGTTGATTTACGTGTTTTCATAAAGGCTGATTTTTGGTGTGGCAGCAGAGAATTTCATGATCAATGGTAAAAATGGCAGACAATTTTGTTGGTGGGAAAGTGGTGGTCGAGGGCGAAGAAAAATGTATATGACTTAAGTCATACCACGATAACTCAAGAACGGTTTCACTTAAGAGTGCTGAAATATAGCACACGGGCTTCTTTAAAAAAAGTAAATTTAAGTTCCAAAATCGGACCAATCGGGCACTCCTTCGTAGAGTTGCCATACAAAAATTTCGTTTTTCACAATATATCGGAAAACTGCGTGAGACGCGGAGAGTTCAAATTTTGTACACTGCGTTTTCATAGAAATTATAAAGAAAAGTTTATAAATGGACCTTTCTTGGTGTAGCAACTCCTCACCGGCCGAATTTGGTCACCAATTTTAATTTTAATTACGAGTGACCCCCAATCAAATTGTTGACACAATTTTTTGCAAAGTAAAGCCTTTTCCTACTAACCAGACTGGGCTAATTGGAATGATTTAAAACTGAACATTTTTGAATTTCGAAAGAGGAAAGGAGATTATCGAAAAAAGAAAATTTACAATCAATTATGTAGATCTTTAGTTGTATAGATTTTTAGGGAGAGCTTTCACCTGCAGTGCTGGCATCACCAACTGAATTCGCGCCAGCTATAACATATAAAATTGAGACGAATCTAGCAGAGGTGTTGCTCGAGTATAAAGCATTAAAATAAGAAATCCAATGCCTGATTTAATTAAATATGAAGGTAAAAAACATGAATCCTTGCATTTTTAAAAAAATTAATTACAAATTTAAAAAATGAAAATAAACGAAATGGTATTATGATCCCTTACCCTTATACGTACTTTATTTACATCCTCGTCAGCTGTTGGAGCTGTTACAGTTAAGTAGTAAACATTATTACCTGCTAAGGATCTACATAGCAGCCTCAATTTACAAAATTTCGATTTAACTGGATGTTTTTGAATTTCCATTAGATAATCCTACAGGAGAAACACAATAATTAAAAAATTAAAAATTCTATTATACTTAACATATAAATAAAATCTTACCTGAAGGTCACTGTAAGTGTAGGGATAACTGTGAGCAAAATACACAGTATCCGCATCATGAGTGAATTGAATATTAAATGTAAGCGTATAAGAACCATTATCTTCATCATCATCAGTTGAATTGCTGCTAAGTATAGAATAATTTTTATTAAAATAACCCAAATGTCATTTACAATTTAATTTATCATACTCATCATCATTGCGGTAGTAACAGATGTTCTCCCCACATCTTCGCCATCCTTCACCTAAAACTTTAGCGCTAATTGTTGAATACATTAGTGGTCGCATCCCTTCATTATATAAACTATCTGATTTCACTAAATTGACTATAGAAAATCTGCAAACGAATTAAAGGAAATTCAATTGTTATTCATTTAAATCTCGTAGGGATTCCGAATCCTAATTTATCTTACCTGTACAGAACATGCTTCTTTGTATTGGTTACCTTAAAATAGAACCACTGTTTATGGCGATTTGTATATAAATCTGGCCTTAAATACAATTCGTAATAAGTTGAGGTGATTTTCACAGCCTTTGCTAAATTTCCAGATTCAAAACGTGATTCAAATTCTAAGCTTTCGTTGAATTCACCGGATCCGTTACTTGGATGAACGTTCATTAGAAATTTTGAGCCTCCAACACCAGATCGGCTAAACTGCATAAGGGAATTGTTATTGTTGTTTGCAGAATCATTTTTTAAATTATTATCACTAATTTCTGCAACATCATTACTATTTTCGAATTTGTCAATTTGAATTGAATTTTGTGCTAGGTCTGTTATTGGTTTTGGGGATGGGACACGCTGTGAGGAAATACATTTTAATATAGCTTTCTCAGGTTTCGCATCATAGAATTTTTCTTCTTCATCTTCAACACCGCCGACGGCGTCATCATCTTCATCATTATCTTCATCATTTGAATTACTTAAACATCGGTAGGAAAAACGTTTTGTGAAATTCTGATTTGTTTCTTTATTTTCCCTTTCTGGAGAGGGACTTCGACTATCGAATGAAGAATCTGAATCACTACCATCTGAATCTCCTTTTTCTTCACTCTGCAGAATGAAAATTTCTCAGTTTTTTTTTGTTTTTGTTTTTACATTCTGCGAAAATGTTAGTAAAAATAGAGCAAACCAACGTTAATAGCAAATATTTCAGTTAGAAACTATTAACACGTTCAGTAGTAGAAATTCGGTATACAAATATTAGTTACTTCTTGGAAATAGAGTAGGGAATTATACATAGTGAACTCATTAGGTTTGTTCAATTAGATTTTGAACATGAGAGCAATTACATATTGTTGTGATTATTTGATAAAAATATATATACAGGTAAGTCGACGTCAAGCCGGAATCGGGTGATAGACCAAATCATAATAGTTACCAGAAAAATATAGAAAAAATCTAAGTCATGTATTCCGGCCTTACAACCACTTACGGAACACCCTTTATGTATATACAGGGTGATCAGGATCAATCCTGCACTAATGCAGCAGATGTTGGGGAGGTCGAGAGCTATAAAACTTTTATTATTGGAGACAGGGTGTGCGTTGGTGATGTAGAAGGGGTTCAAAGCTTCTCCGTTCTATTTTATAAATCACCCTATATGTATAAAAAATACACACTGATTTAAAATTTATTAAATAAATAATTTTGAAGCTTTCCAACGATTTTCGTTCCTTCCCTACGTTTCAAAGTTATTGTTCAACAAAATCATAATTTTGGAATTTTCGCTCTACTCAAAAGTACAGAGTTGCTAGATTACAACAAAAATCTCGTACGTCATGAAAAATTGTCGTATACTAGGTTTATCCCTAAGTTAATGAGAGGGCAGTTAAATTAAAATTGGAGACAATTTAGTAAAATCTTATTTTACCTTTTTATAATAAAAATTATGGATATACGGTACAAAAAATTATATTTCTTCTTTTTCTTCTCTTGTCGAAACTGTGGGCTTCACTAAATGGGAGGTGGAGTTTCTTCTCTTCTGGGTCGACCTTATGCGAATTTTTTTATATTATATCTTTGTGTAGGGTTGTCTAAAGCTCACTGTTCCTAAAATTAAAGATATTTAGATACATAATCTAGATCTGGAATTATCTGGGTCCGATTCAAAATGGTGGTCACAGTTTTCATTATCAGGTCGCACTACAGTAGTAGATTTATTCGACTATAGCAGACCTGAAATGATGTCACTTATAGCACTTCCATATCGAACACTGAAAAGTTCTACTCCAAAAATTCGCTTTTGTTTGCACATCAAACAGTCGATTACTTTTTTCGATTCAATAGAAATGACATTTAATTTTTATAAAAGTTGTCTGATGACGGCTCATACGAAAAAACGTGTTTTAATGTTATTCCTTAAGTGGTGGTCCCTATCCATATTATAAAAAAAAACAAAAAAACTCCCAGCAAATTTAAGAATGTCTTTTGTAAACAGGCCAAAGGTGAGTAAGTAATACCGAAAAAAAATTTCGTCCCAGAACGTTTCCCAGGGTGAGAACTATTCGGGGGTAGGAAAAATTCCGAAATGCCTAGTTTCGATCGCGGGAGGACGGGCAGCATACCAATACAACTGAAAAGGAAATTGATTCGGCCGTTTTAAAATTTCGAAATTTCTAATCGGTCGGCTGTAGACTTGTTTACCTGAGATTTGAGGTGATAATATAATAATTTAATTATCATTACGTACCGTGAATTTATGATACAGTTATTGTTTATATCAAAAACTGTTAACTTATTTGAACACGGACACCAGTAATTTCGTTAATCATATAAGGTACTACGTGTAGCAACATAATTGTGCTGGTACGTCTACGTACAAGAGGAGGAAAATCCTTTGTTCCGTAAAACACTTCTCGTTAAGTTAATTTTTTGTGTTTTTCGTAAAATTACGGGAAAAATACCTACATTTGTCTTAGTGAAAGTCTTTATCGACTTTCCCTTGTTTTTATTAATCATTGAAGCAAAAATTGTTGGGTTTAATAGATTGACAAAAGATCACCTTAGTATCAATCACACTTTATTTCAATAATCTATTTTCAACATTAACTCTAATTAAAATTTTTGACTCATAGATGTTAATTATAATTTGCAATTTTCTTTTTGATGTGGAAGACATCGCACGCGGCGCAAAGCTGTGAACTCACTGTATGCCGTTCGGCTTTTTTACGTGAGAAAATCGGAAAAAAATTTAGTTGTGCAAAGTGCTGCTATACCACTCCCCCTCCTATCAAATATAATTTAAGCTATGTGTTTTCCTGGGCCATTTTTAAATGTACTACGTTTGGTTTGTGCAAGTGTGATTCTAGTTCGGCAGTGGTAAATGCATTGAAATATTTTCGAAACCGTCGTAGTTATACTCGATAAGGACCGGTACGAGATCCTTTGGGTGAATTGCCTTGTGTCAGGTGCCTTAAGTGATTGCATATTGGTTTAATAATTTGTGAGGCTCTGAGTCGTTTTCTGTTTGGGGAAATTCCATCGTGAATTCTCCAGGAAATTTCAGGCTTTGGCCATATACCAATTCTACGGGTGAGCAGCCCAAATCTTCGTTTATAAAGCTCGGAGTTCAAATAGTATCAAATCTAAGTTGTCACTCCAGTTTAATAGTGTTTTCTCGAGCTATCATGGATGCTTTCAGCTGACTGTGCATCCTTTCCATCATCCCATTTGCCTGAGGATGGTAGGCAGTTGTTCGCGTTCAGTGTAATCCCAAGATTTTGGTCAATTCGGCAAAATTCGACACCATAGATCTTGTGTCGTGACTGGAACTTTTATGCGCTTTGGAATGAAACGTTTGAACTAGGTGAAGAGCGTTCCAAAATCTGTTTTAGCTCCGAATCTTCATTCTACTCCATTACTAAACTTCGGAGGTCTATTGTGATGGCATTAACTTCTCTGCAGGGTTTTTGTAACTTTAGCGACACAAAAAAATCTGTCACTGCATTGCTTTTGTCTTTGACATGTCTTATATCACTGGGGTAAACTGTGATATATATAGTCAAGATGTCTGGCTTGACGTGGAATTTGTTCTGCTTTGGACAATAGGGCAGTAGTTAGAGGAATGTGATCAGTCGACACAGACAACTCTCTCCTTCCACGAAATGTCAAAAATGTTTTATGGAAACGTATATTGCCGTTGAATATATTGCTGTGGAACTGCTTCTACCGTCACTTGCGAAGCATCCGTTGTATTGTTGATTGTGATGTTTTCCATATGGATCATTCATTCTATAATCCGGAATTATACAGATTTTATGGAATTAATAATATTGATTTCGGTATATACTCTCAATTTCAAAGCTATAAAAGAATTTGAAATTTTCCGTTTTCTCGAGAAGAATGCAATCTGTAATTTTTACAAATTTCTGTTCATCGACTATTATATATATTATACTATTTAGACTAGACAACTTATTTAGTGCGTTAGAGCAGTCTTGAGGGACATTCCATTTACTGAAAACGATTTATCACAAGTTGTATTCGTTCTCAAAACGGGAAATTTCAAATTCGTTTATAGCACGAGTATATAAATATATGTATTTTTATGTCACAAATTAAATAAAGTGTAATGATTTGTAAACGGATATGTATTTTCAAATCCATAAAGTGTAGAGATAAAGTGTTACACGTAGTGGATAAAGCGAATAGAACGATTTCTATGTTATCTTCAACGCTTTATCAATTGATATAGCAGTCAGAGTGCGTATATGTAGTGTTTTTCAGGTTGAATTATAAAGTCAAAAAAGGTGAAAGTAGGTAAAAATTGTTTTTTTTTTAATTTCTAATAAAAAGCTAACATAATTTCTTTTTTGTAAATAAAGTGGATACACATATTTTTTACCATATTTTAAAATTAGTTTTTGTAACAATTTAAAAAGTTTTTTCTAACATCGGCACCAAAACATCAACAGAAGAAGCAGTTAAACCAAGAATCTCAACAGAACCCATTAATTAATATTTTAACATCAGATTATACCTTTTACTTTCAACATTTTATCAACGACTGAATATGTAATCACGAATGGTTAAAGTAAATCTCACTTTATCTTTGATAATGTAAAACGGTAATGCTTGTCCTTTATCTTTTTGATAATAGTGTAAAGGCACCTTAATGATAATATAATTAATGTCGGTTAACGCTCGCGTTATATAATTAAATAGTTTCATTAAAATTATTTAAATCAACAGCCAAAGCTGAAACCTTTTTCCGACCCTTTTATGTAGTATGTATAAGGACTGAATGAGACCTTTGCCCATACTACATAACTGCAAGCTATTATTACTTTTTTCTGGCGTCTACGGCAAGCAAGAACTAGCCGTACTGATGAGTATTGGTTCCTGCTGATACGAAACGCCTTATTTATTGCTATCTGCAGGCTTTGCAGCAAATTAATTATCATTTTTTTTAAATTGATAACATTTTCTTAAAAGTCTTCATGACTTTTACTTATTACTTTATTTGAAAAGATTGTTGAAAAGCATACTAATGGAGACCGTTTACACAGATCTATTATTTCCGAAGCAGTCAACCTACTGAAAATAACCTTACTTAATTCTCAATATTTTGAAAAATGAAATAAAATTCAATGAAATCTAATATACTTCTTTAATGTATATATGTACACATTTGTAGTATTATCTGCGCTACACTGGTTAGGCTAGATGTGAAACCAGATTACATAAAAAGATGGATCATACCGACCCTACAACTAGCTAGTGTTAATGATAGTACAGTGCCGTGAATAATATTATTGACGATAGAAAAATTAATACAATGTATGGGCGATTTTAGAGTAGATTTTAGATTTTTGCATTGGAATTTGTTTTGGGTTTTTCGTGTAATATTGATTGAAAGAAGTTTTGAATTGTGCAGTGCTTGGGAAAGTAATTCAGTTCTAGTGGGAAAACAAAGATTTTCAATTAGAAAATTGGTAAGAACGATGGAAATTGAAACGAACAAATGTCGTAAGCATACCCAATTGACAATCGAATTGATCATACCTTGTTAATCCTTGTAAATGTTTGGTATTTTTTATTTTCCTTTATTTTTTTTATTACATCTAATAATAGGCTCAGAACGCTATTTACAAGACTATCGGAAATCTCCTTATTCCTTCCTTCAGTTCTGCAACATTTTCAAATGCTAAACTGTTTCTGTGGGGCTCAGGTCGGCACTTTAACGCTGTGCATGAAAATAATTGCATTATGTAATTATGAAACCACTTTGCCGAATGCATAGGTGCATTATCTTACTGGACAATAAGTTTTCATCTTAAGTCAGTGTCACAAAATTGTCCTCTAGCAGCTCCTGATAAGAAAAGCATTCATCCTACCATTTACGAAGGCTATTCTGCTCAAATCATCGCAGATCCACTTTCCTGTAGCTCTTCGTGGCACGATTCTTATTTCCTACTGTTCTGTAAGTCGTGCTAGTAGTAATTAAATCCATCAGGTCCATCGAGATTGAACTTCTTCTCATCGGAGAACACGTTGTGACGTTGCGTAAATTTTGGTTTTTGCAAACATTTTGGTTTTTGCAAACATTTTGGTTTTTGCAAACATTTTGGTATTTAAGAAGCTCCTGTCTTCGCTAGTTGTCTTTACTGCGCGTTTAATATTAGGCTAATATTTTGGAGTGCGTCCAGATGATTTCTTGTTCCCATAATTTCCGATTCCAAAGATTAACATTTTTTTACTACCTCTGCTCTTTAATTTCACTTTCGATTTCTTCTTTCTGTTTTTACACAGTTCCTCATATCAATAATTCTGTTTTTCGACACCAATTTTTTACCGCGAGTCATTTTAAGGGTCGACAAAATGAAATTTTTACAAAGCATTAAAATTCAACATAAAAGCTCAAATCCACGTTGTAAACTATTTTAGCAAATTCAAAAACTCCAAATGGAAGCGAGTTTGTAATTATTCACAGGCTGCATAACGCCTTGTAAATACTTAAAGGTTGATAAATTGAAAAGGTTTCCCCAAAGAATATGTTAAGACATGAAAATGCTAAAAATGCTTTGGACAAAATATGGGAATAATGTTGCAGTCTATAATTATTCACAGCACAGTATAATATTAATGAGACATGGTCAAACTATTTTCTTTTGAAAATATTTTATCTCTATCATACATATGAGAAGTAATAAAAAAAAGATGAATCTATATCATCCGCGGGCCCTTGGGAATAGACAATCCAATCCTTCTTGGATGAAATTATAAATATTTTCAAGCTCCACTTTGTAAATAACCATCACCCTAATATACATATATCAACGAATTTTGCGTTTGAATTTCATTTCCCCTTCATGAAGGTATGTTTATTCGATTTAATGTAGCCTAAAGCTCTCTAGATAGTTTGGAGTCAACAAGAGTTGATGAAGTTCCGGGATCCCATCCTATTTCTGGCCTTAACTGAACATGAAGGTTCATACATAAATTTATTTGTACAAAGTTGTTGTTTCTAGTAATTAAAAATTCTCTTTACTTAATATAAATTGGGTTGAACATTAACTCGAAAAAACATAAACTTGGGAGTCATGTCGTGTGCAATTATAAATGTGTGCATTAGAGGTGAGCTGTAAGATAACTCTGGGGAATTCAAAAACACACGTCAGCAGAGAAATTATTTCGTCGGTTGAAAAAAGATTCGAAAAAAATAACTTCATACATGGAAAAAATTTATTGATTGGGGAATACAAAATTCAAAAATCCTTAACAGGGCTGCATGGCATAAGTTATTGTTAAAATATATGTTACTAGATTTGAAGGAAGTAAGTAAATATTGCTAACTTGGCATTTAAAGCCGATTTCTAATGCGTATGCCTGGCGAACTTGAATCGAAAACCCTCGAGAATCGCACAACGCGACGCGACGTTCAAATTTTCTTTGGGGTAAAACAATACTTTTTCATATATGGCATATGTTGAATGAAACGGGTGAACAAGCTTTCCCAAACTTTCCCAAACGCTCAATCATGGAAGACGATACAAAATTAGCCTTTAAAACAATTTAACGAACTCATAAAATGTTTCCAAAAAACATCCGTGATTGATGAGAGAAGCAGACATTTCAAATCACCGCCCTCTCGTTATGGTTACTAACGGTGTTGTCAATAAGAATGATAGAGCCGCCATGTTTGAAACGGAATTTGTCGTGGAAAAATTTGAAGTGAGTGTTTCAGTTGTTGGTTCATATATTCCCACATGTCAACGCAATGCAAGAAATTGCTGTAATTGTTGCTGAGATTAAAATATTGATTCCAAGAGTGTTTCAAGAATTTGGAATTCCCGAGACTTCTGTGTGGCGAATTTTCAATTATCTAAAGCAAATCGAAAGTAATCCGTATGTTACCAAAAAAGTCATATTCAGCGATTAAGTTTATATTTTTAGCTGAATGGATGTATCAATAAACAGAATTGTCGAATTTGAGTGGATACTAATCCTTAGTAAATAGTCGAGCAAAAATTACACCCGCAAAAAGTTAGTGCTTGATTGTTGTGATTTTTTTCCAAAAATGATTTCGATAACAAAATCATTTCGAGAAGATCTTGCGACGTAACGTTTTCAATTATCTAAAGCAAATCGAAAGTAATCCGTATGTTACCAAAAAAGTCATATTCAGCGATTAAGTTTATATTTTTAGCTGAATGGATGTATCAATAAACAGAATTGTCGAATTTGAGTGGATACTAATCCTTAGTAAATAGTCGAGCAAAAATTACACCCGCAAAAAGTTAGATTGTTGTGATTTTTTTCCCAAAATGATTTCGATAACAAAATCATTTCGAGAAGATCTTGCGACGTAACGTCATTAGACTTGTACTTGCGGTGAAATATTTTTAACTACTCTGTATAAGATAATGGAATTGGTAGACAAATTAAATAAATATTCCAACAAACCACGAAATGTCGACGATCTCAAAGTTAACATTATTCGTGTAATTTTTTTATTTCATTTCAATTTCAAAGTTTTACCGCTCTTTATCGTAAGGAAAGTGTAACAAAGAATTTCGAATCGAAATTGCAGTGCCGAAACATCCATATTGCGTGCACTTTCTGCGCAGATTCCTACGGCGCCGCAGCGGTACCGGTAAGTCCAAAAATGGGACAATTCGGGCAACTCTCGTAGCGTTGCCATACAAAAATTTCGTATATCACTAGATATTTGGACCTGTGATCTCGTTGACGTAGACAGCTGAAATTTTCTACATGGCATTTTCATAAAAATAGTAAATACAATTTCTACAAGTAAAAAAGCTAGAGAACAATTCTTACGATACTCTAGAATCTAGAGTCTAGATGAAGTATGTAAGATTTGTTTGTAAAATTTCATTTACAATTTTTTAAATGGCCCGTGCCATTGCCGCCTTTATGTTCCAGGCCGTGACACAAAACGATTTTGCTACTTGCAAAAGTATTAGAGTTGTACGATTTCGCACTTCTCTTAGCAACTTTAACCTGCTGCACAATGTAAATAAGCCTCCGTACTAAAAATTTTATTCAGGAATTGTATTATATAATTCCAGCAGGTTGAAGTTGAAAGTAATGCATTTGTCCATAAGAACAAATGCTAAGAGAAGTACGAAATCGTACCACTCTAATACATTCAAAGAATTCGATGTCACGGCCTGGAACATAAAGAAGGCAATGCCCGTACGCAAAATTTCAGCTCTCTAAAGGCGCTTTCACACATTGACAAACATTTGCCAAACATTTGTGGAATGTTTGATGAGTATGGACGCAAGTTTTATAGTTTCGGATTTAAAAAAAAAGTTTCAATTTAATCCAAATGAAATGGTAAACATTAGAAGTTTGTTAAAGTTTGTACAGTACTTTCAGTCAGTTTTCACCAGCCGTGGAAAACAGTAGTGAGCATTTATTTTGGATTTTTTTAATAATAAGTGAGAAAGTGGATATAGATAAATATTATAAAATTAATAGAATTGTATTTTACAGACTGAAATTTGTGGGACAAATCGAGTGCAGAGTACAAGGACAATTTAAAACGTAATGACTCCTTCATATCAATTGGAAGTGAGTTATCAGTTGCTGCGAGCGAAGTAAACAAAAAGTTAAACTCATTGCTTACTCAGTACCGGCGTGAACAACAGGCACAAAGGTCCAGTTAAAGTGATTTTTTGCTATGTTAATACGTACCGACATATGTATATGGTTGCAATACAACTATTAATATGCCTCAGCTACTTCAGGAACAAGTTTTGAGACTTTAAACAAGTAAATTAAAGAATGATCAGAATTACCTGTTGCAAAAAATCTCAGAGCAATGGCCACCCGTTCATCTACACTTATTACATTATTTCGCCAGTTCGTTTTTCTTCTTATTTTTGGTCCGATTCTATTAACTAGAATTTCGAAGTCACTACGAAAACCGGAAAGATCGTCAATCACGACCTCTATACTCTAATCTTCTGTCTAGAGTTTCGAAGTCACTTGAAGAGCAGTTTTGAAAACCGCATAGATTGTCAATTTTTAAATCACGACCACTATATCCTGTCTAAAAGTTTTCTGTTCCACAATATCCTTTTTCGCAAATTTTCCTCAAACGTTGAGATGCTGCGATGCCCGTTATTTCACTCGAAGAATACATGGTTAAAATAAACATTTGGAAAACATTTTTCACACAAATGTCCTATCAATTGTTTGACAAATGTTTGATAAATGTTTGTCAACTCCCTATAAATTGTTAACAAATGTTTTTTTTGTCAATGTTTGTTATGTGCAGATGCACTTTAAGTAACGCGTTCTCGATTTATCGTGCGAACAGACAGACAGATTGGCAAGATGTTGCCATATAAAAATAACTACTTTAGTAATCAAACTTCAACAGAGAGGTGACCATACGAATTTATGTACATACGGACATTTATCTAGGGTATCATAAGAATTGGTCTTAGACCAATTTTAGCTTTTTTCCTTGTTATTTATCTTTTTACATGCAGTTATGAGCTCATGTGAACGGTTATCATTCTAAATTATAAATTCAACTCGCACTTATACAATGTTATGTATGACATTTTTCTCCCACTAAATTATTTATATCTTAAACGGTTCTTATAAAGTTCACTAGCATTCTACCCAATAAAGTGCATTCCTCGACCTAAGAATTAATTCCTTCAATCAAAAGCCAACAACTTCACTATGGAAACGAAAACATACATACATAGGTCAATCACCCAAGTCATCGTGCAGGTTCATGTTTAATTATTATTGGACCTATTAAACTTGAAGAGCACCTTTTCTTGCTTGGCTTCACTTCAGTAAAGTCATGGACATGCATAAGTTAACTGTAAAAACCTGCATGTAATACGTACGGAAAATGTATATGCATAAATAATTTTTTTATGGCACTTCTCCATCATCGTTCAGTTGTAAATTAGTAGATCTTTTAGTAAGAATATTACCATAAACTTCCATGTAACGGACTATATTCAAGATAATTATTTTAAAGCTGTACATTCTAATGCTTTTGCAAATGACAGTATATTTAGCTCAAAACCTCTTTTCTTTATTTCTAGTGACCTTATAAAACCTCTTTAAAGAGCTAAACTGCATCGACTCTCATAAGCTCTGCCAACTTCTTCTGAAATTTTTCTGTCATTTGCTTTAAACTGCGGGATGACGGGATTCCCAATGATTGCATTTTCACTACGTTTTGGAGTAGGAGGAAACCCCCTCAATCATGTGTGCATCTACAATTGACGAGCTTAACGCACTTAACACCTATAATGAGAAACATCATCAATCCCAACAGTTGATGCAATTAATTTTTAATTTTTATCTTTATGCTATTAATTTTGAAAATAGAAAAATTTTATACCAATGCGAAATTTACCGAGCAGTAGATTACGTTTGACGTTAAATATCTTGTTGATTTGTGTCAGGTAAGTAAATCTTTCTTCCTGGCAATGGCAGCAGAGAGACGTAATTTATTTTCGGAAATATTTCTTCACTCCTTGTAAACAAATTTCGAAAAGTTTATATTAAAATTTATACTGAGGTCATGTTGGCACGTTTCATTTCAAGTTTGTGGTCTCGATTAATTGCTTGCTGGTGTGCACTTGTAATTTGGTAAAGTTTATTGTCCTTGAAAAGTTGGAAAAGTGTTTCTTATGTGCGTTTATAAACATTTTTTTTTTTTAGTTTAATTTCGAGACTTTTTGAAAGTTGTCCGTTGTCGAGGCAAAATTCTTAACCCTTGAGCATGAAACTACTAGTAAAGTTGTTCATAGACGAAAAATGCCTTGAATATTATTTTCATGAAATAGACAGGGAAAGTCAAGGAAAAAAAAGAAATCGAGAGAGAAAGAGGGTGGGGGAAAGGTAATATTACCGTAGAAAGCTGAGTTTTTCTTACATTACATAAAACTTTTAAGCCTTCTGGCGATTTCTCAACTATTATTAGATCCTTAATTTTCAGGGTGAAATGGATTAGATATTTATGCAGGCCGCTCTCTGTCTGTTTGTATCCGCTTGTTCGTTTGCCTGCTTGTCCGTAGTAACTTGAACATGCGCTCACTAAGTCAGTTAAAATTTTGTACATTAGCCTTGCAAAAATTTCCGTCAGCAATTTTATATCTTTAACCTTTAAGGGGGGGGAGGTCACTAAATCTAGGCGGTTCGTTAGCCGCCATCTTCAATTTAAGATGCAGTTGTTTTTGCTTAATATATCGGCCATTTTCAACAAAAATGGTAAGAGCTTAAGTTGTTGTAAAATTGATTCTCTGCAACTTTCGTCCGTACATTTTTTATCATGCAATTCGAAAAGTATCGATCACAGGATAAAAATTGTAAGGACGAAAGTTGTAGAGAATCAAATTTACAACAGCTTAAGTCCTTTTTGTTGATTTTTGTTGAAACGTTGAAAATGGCAGAGATAGTGAGCAAAAACAATTGCCCTTAAATTCAAGGCGACTAACACACCGGCGGAATTTGGTCGTCATTTTGAATTTAGACTACCAGTGAGCCCTCCAGAAGGTTAGAGCAATAAAATTTGACGGGAATTTTCGCAAGGTAAAGCCTAATTTTCTTACTAACCCGATTGAGCTATATAGCAATTTTCAATTTTATGATAAATGTAAGGTCAAATTCGTAGATGGAATTTCTTCGCAGGCAAAAAACTAAGTCGTTTTATCATGCATTATAGAAGAATAATTATTTCATCAGATGATGCATTATCCAAGTTTTTAAAATTGATGTTTATTATAAACCTTTTCCAAATGGCGAAATAGCTTTTTTAATGTATGAATCGTATTTAATTTTTCCATGTAGCAGCTTGAAGATATTTAAGACTAAACTACGACTTTTGTTTTAACTGTAGAGAGATTATAACAAATTATGGAAGTGGAATTTAATCACAACTTTTGCTGATTGATACACAATAAATGGTACAAAGATTACCATTCACTCTTCTAATTTTCCTAGTACCCATCTGTTAGGGAGGTTAGATTTATCAAAAGGAATTAATCGGGAATATTGTGCGAAAAATCAACAATAAAAAAATTGTTAAAAATATTTTTAAGTATAAACTTACATAATTGACAGCACTAACTGGATTATAGTTATATACCACAACGCCATTTTCCTCACCAACCGGACGTGGTCTTAATTCCTTCCCAGTAGGTTGATAATATGACTCTGGTTGTTCCGGCACGTACTCTATGTGATAAACCCTTTCGTCGAGCACCTGTTGAAAAATAAACCAAAAATTATTATCTGGCCTAGCATGCAAAAGAATTTCACATGTTATTTTTGGAAATTAATTGATTAAATTCACTGTGACCATATAGTAAAAATATATACATTCACATGTCGAGGATAAAATTGGGATTGATTTACTGAAACTTCAGCCAGTTTTCATAGGAGATTTTTAAATAAAAAACAAAATTTCATATAAAATATTAGTCCGAAATGAAGTTTTTTTTAAATGATTAATTTCCTGTAAATAAAATATTTGACTTAATTTATCACGACAACGTGAGGGTATTTCGTTTAAGAGGAAAATTTATTTACTATATACATATACATACTTAAATTTTTTTCTTTATTGATTTATGAAATGCATATCAATTGAGCTAACGAAATATTTAAAAATAATTTAAAATTGTTTGGCATTTGGCTTTCCACACATGAGATCAGTTAGCCTATACCTATACAACATACATATGTTAAATATGCGTCATTCATCCGAAAATTCATTTACTGCTGTGTAAGTGTGTTTGTAGAGGTTGAATAAAAGTAAGTAAAGGAAACGATAAATAACTATTTTTTTTATCTTAAGCGCGCGCGTACTCCAATAGAAAGCTTATCTGGCAACAATCAATAAAGTTTTCAATTTCTTTCAAAAGCTCCCAAATTATTAACGCATACGTGAACAACAGAGGTCCAACATGGTTGCCATGAGGAACATGGGAGAAATAAGTATTACTGGAACCATTTCATTATAATCGGGAGGCTTGCGGGGAATTTGATACAACTATGTACCTACTAGTAACTTGGATTAGCTTACAACGGAATGTACTAAAGCATTAAGTACTTTTACACCTTTACTATCGTTGAACTTTGTATTAAGTTTGGAAATGTATTGAATTCAAGCATCCAGTTATTTAAAAATATATAAGTAAACTATTCGTCAAGATTGGTTTTCTACAACAGGCTCTTTCGAATGGATCAATTCACCTAAAATTAAGGCGAAATTTTAGGTATATGGAGGAGGGGTAGCAGTGTGGTGGGAGAGGTTGATGAATTTTTTATACTGGTGCCGCTGTTTGTTACAAAATAATAATAATAATAATTAATGCTTATTTTTACCTCCTCCTCTACATTTCAAAGATAGCTTTGTATACTCGATGTCAATTTCTTTGTTAGTGGTTGGAAACAAAAAATAAACGTCCCACATTCTCAGATTTCCGCGACGCAACATAATTCTTTTTAATTTATTATTACGGTTATATATTTATTTCGCACATACCCGTAGTACAAAACAAGTAAGAATTTTACGGCAGTTTTAAATATTGTTAAAAGAATTATCATCGTTATAATATGAAATTTATTTTTATTTTATGTATTGAAAAATAACTGTTTCATGAGCTAACTTAAGTCTACTTTACGCATTATTGTAAAACCTCGTCGTAGTGAAGCTTTGATTTTTTAAAAAATAATGAACTTTGGCGCGTTATAAAAAAAAAATTTCCTGTAGACGCAGGAAAATATACAAAAACATGTTTGTTAATTTTTTTCTGGGCTACGATTTTTTTTTTTAATTTTAAGTATAATCAAATTTTTCTCTGTTAAATGCTAGAATCAAGTGACAGAATTGAATATGGTAATCAAATTGGATTATTTAGTGTCGACTAATAAAATAATTGCCTTATAGCAATCTGGTTACAAATGGCCGTTTTTATTAATTGAATGAAATTTGATCTGGTTGTAACTTCACTATAAAAAAAAGTAGGACAATTCCCTAAATTTAAGATACGTTGAAAGGGAAAATCAGTTTAATTTCCCCAAATCAATGAACATAATGAAAATATAATAGAAGAAAAAGTCACATCACGTTAATGCAGAAAGTAAATGAGCAACTGTTATTTCTTTGAAGTGACACGTGCGTCGTAGCATGTAAAAAGGATAAGAGACAGATAATGAGGGAAAGTCACCGAAACCGAGGTCGGTGCAGTTAGTACGAGGAATCACTGTTCAGTCTGCAACAATAAAAGACCTGTGATAGATCCATTATGAGACTTAAATAAATAAAAGTCTTCTATAACTATCGAAAAACTCAAAAGATAAAAGTCTTGTGAGACTTTTATTATAGGACTTAAATGAATAAAAGTCTTTGGTAACAGTTATGGACTGACTGAAATTTATAAAAGTCTTCTAAAACAGTTATCTGAAGACTAAAAAATTAAAAGTTTTATGGGAGTTTTATGAAGAGACTTTTATTAATAAAAGTCTGTGATAACAGTTAGCACTGAGCTAAAAATATAAAAGTATTTTAAGACTGTTATTATGAGACTTAAAAAAATCTTTTCGGACTCTTTTTATAAGACTTAAATAAATAAAAGTCTTGGGTAACAGTTATGACTGTCCAAAAAAATAGATTTCTAAAATTTTAAAAGTTTTTTATAACAGTTACATAGAAATAAAAAAAATTTCAAATTTTAACTATTATTTCAAGATTTTTTTTCAAAAAGTCTCATAACAGTAGCCATTATGACAAGTACTGCCCAATGACATCGCAATGTAAATAAAAGTGTTGATCTCAGTCACAATGTGGGTATTGATGAGAGCATTTATTCTTTGACTGATGGTATCACCGCCGGGTAGTTATAAACTATAACATATTCCCTACATTCCAGGGAACATTATAGAAAAAAAAAATTGAATATTCAATACATTTTAGGGAAAAAGTACCTAAAAAGTATTGAAATGGAATACGCTCATTTCTGTGGTGGAGCAATCCCTTTATTTTATAAAAATACACCTAGAACTGGTGGAACAAATTGTTGCCCCTGACTCGAGGTATTTTTTTTTTTTACTGTTTTGGTATACATCGCCAACCTAGTTTTACAAAACTGTTGACACATATTGGCTTTGTTGAAATTTCTAACCGAACAATATCTGTGTTCTTTTGGTTCCGTTTCGAATTGAATTGACTTGTAGGGTGCAGAAGTAGACAATTTTTTGAAAGCAATCTGTCAAATTTTGCCCCGAAGTTTATCAAGTTCTATTTTGACATTTTGCAAGCATTCAAGTCATGGCAATTTGATCATTTTCTCTATACTTTCAAAACCTTTTCTACTTCTATAGACCCTACAAGTCAATGCAATTCGCAATCTCCTGTGTTCTGCAGTGCACTGCACGGAACCAAAAGAACACAGCTAATATCAATAAATTAATAACGATCAGGAAAGTGTTAGATGCCAATTGCTTATAAATTCTAAAAATTTTCATTTGATGATTCAAAACTATATTAATTTAATCAACTGTATGACGCGGGCAGAGGTAATTTTTCACCTCAAAAAAACCCTCTAACAAAAAAATGTTCTCCCTAGTGCAGCTGATATGGTGATCTAACCTGGGATGCTATTTCATCGAGAATCAATAATAATATTATTATTTAAGGTGGAATTGAGGGCGGCAGAGCGACGTTAAATATTAGTGACATATACTTATAGCTACGGCAGTCACATATGGCGTTTAATTCAGAGGAGCAGGGTGAAGCTAGAGCAGTTCACACCCTATGGTCTTTTACTAATTGAGATCTGAATTGGAGTTTGTTTTGTTCCCGAGAAGAAGTTAAAACAAGCGTAGTGAAATTCTAATTGGTTAGGTTCTGTGGTTGAATGCACAGTGTATAAGAGTAAAATTATAGGAAACAAGAAGATATTGAAAATAATACTTTTCGCTTTCTTATTGTTATTTACATTTAACTGACTGGATTTTTAGGAATGTTTTGTTTTTGAATTTTCAATACTGTCTTTTGGAAAAAAATTTCCATTTTGTCTTTCATTTGTCTCTACCTGATTTGGTCCGTTTTAAACCTAACTCTTTTAATCTCTTTACATTTTCTATTTCATTTTCTCTTATAGTTTACCCCTTCTTGATTTGTTTACCCTCGATTTTCACGCTCATGTATGCTATATTCTTGTACGTTTTAACCATTTCTGAGGTAGAGAACGGATGGATCCCTAATGGCCAGTTTCACAGCCTGAGTTTAAAGCAAATATTTAGTTTAAGCTCGACGAATGGGTTTCACGGTTTGGCTTAATCCCCAGTTTAAACTAGAGTTTAAACTGTGCCATCCGTCGGTTTAAACTCAAGATAAAAGTAGTTGACAAGTGTGACATTCTATTTTGACAGTAGCATTGTTTGTTTTTATCAAAAAAATAATTTTATCATGGATTCAGATATAGGTATTTTCAGCAATAAAGAAGTCCTTTTTGAGTTAAATTTAAAACTCTCTCGACGACTCGAGAGTAATTAGAAATCGGCCAAATCATCTTCATGAGTGGGACTATGTTGATTTTATGCTAGATTCCGTTTAAATAAATAACTTTGTCACTCTGTCTTCGAATCTATACTTATCCGATTTATTGCACTCTACTACATGTCTTTTTTTATGCACTAGGGGAAGCAATAACTTCACTTCTACTAAAATTTGCAGCCCTTTGGATGGTGGCATATTTAAAATTAGTCATATAACTATATATTTCTTATTTTTTAACTTCTAGTCTGTTTACTTTTTCCGATTGACAGATTGAATGATAGAAAAATTGCTTCAAAATGGCGGCGATAACCAATTTAGTTCGCAATATAACCAGAACTACCAACACTACTAAAAGAATGCACTGTGAAACCCGACTTGGTTTAAATTACGTTTAAACTTGGGGGATGGTTTAAACTAAACCTTGATTTCAACTCCACTGTGAAACTGACCGTACGTTAAAGATAGATATCATTTCTAAAAATTCCAATATTGAATTGAGTTTATGTTTAAACGTAAAATCAAGAAATTTCTAACCTCTTTAGCCGCGTGGTCGGGTTCCAAAGATGATAGGTTTTGTATGAAATCAATGGTTGATACTATAATTTAAAAAGATAGCGAAAAGTTTTGAATATTCTATGTTTTTTAAAAAATTGTCTTTTTTTCCTGAAAAACTGTAATTAAACTTACAAATTGTAAGTGGTCCCGCAATTCACTGACTGTAAAAACTATTTCTTTTCTTTAAAAATTTCGACTTTACTAAAAATGTTCATTCTTTATTTTGCAGGTAAGTTGCTCAACTAATTGAATTGTACCTATCTAGTGCAATTTTGGTAAGTACATAAAGGCAAAAAATATATATGTGGGTATATAATAATCGAAGAGAACGTTGGATTAATATCATAATTTACATATGTATAAGTATATTACTGAATTTAGTATATATAAATTGTAGCCACAATGGCTCCAACGGAAACGAAATTGAAATAATGCACCATTTCATAATACAAAACATAAATTTATGAGTAATATTCCAGTAAATAAACAAAATTTGCTCTTTATTTTACCCGACATAACAGTTTTCAGTACGACCTCTCCCATTTCTGCACGTAATTTAATTTCATTCTATGATGGAAAATTTTCTTTTCCCCATGGGGGGGGGTGGTATGTAGCCCTTCATTTATGTGTTATACGTACTGCTTCTGTTTTTTTAATTCAGGACAAATTGGTTACTTAAATTGAAATCTCACACATTTATATATACCTATGCATGCGTACAATGTATGTATAAATGCATGTTATATATGGAGATATATGTAGTACATACATCACGTTCCCTTTACATCGTTGTTCCCTGTCAAGATTTAATTGACGAGGTCCTCGAAGTTCTTTAAGGCAGGTTGTCGGCAGTAAGCTGGATCTTCTCTCATATATTGATTTAGTTAAAATTTTTGGCTTGGTTCAATATGAGCAAATATCGTAGAGTATGGGTGGACGCTATCCTTAACTTAAATTCATTCATTTAATTTTGAATCGAATAATCAACTCAAATGAGTATGTTTAGCTAACTGTATCTTTATAAAATGGTTCTGCAATAAAGCTGAAAGCGACATAATCAGTGATAGATAAATTTTTACGATGATAAAAGGTCCAATGTGCAAGCACTGGTGCAAATGCAGTAAAAGCAAGGAATGGCGACAAGTCAAAATGACGATTTCTGAATTCTAAAAAAGCTTTAGTTATGAACTAATTAACTTGAAATATTTCTATAAAAACTTAAATTTTAATTATGACGTCATTAATACAGGACTTCTTATTCGAAATTTTTTGCATTAACTTACTAAAACTGGTCCAATCAATCAATCGATGTTTTGAGATTATGAAGCAGACATTTGTTTAAGAGGAACTTAAGTAAGTATTTAGAGCACAATTTTAACGATTCGATGAAGGACGAATGAAAAAGTTGATTGTACAAGTTTTAACAGATTAGTACATTGGCAGTAAAAAAAAGGATCAAAATCCGTACATTTTAGAAACATTTAGGGCCGTAAACACCAACCAGAATAATCCATATTCACATGTAATGCATAAACACCAACCAAGATTACACCGGTGTAATATTTTATCCGAGATTTGTCGGGGATATAATTTCTAATCGAGGATTATTCCGAATAGGTGACTGATAAGACAACAAAGAATAATATGTACGTTTTCGTGCCAACGGTACTTCGGTTAGAGATATGCACAGATCTTGAATTTTTTCTCTATTTAAATAATGTTTACACGGCAAATAGGATTATCCTCGTTGGTGTTTATGAACCTTAGTAGTCACAATTTTTGCACGTTATCTTGCTCCCCGAATGGGTGGGTAATGGACCATGTTTGAATAAAAGTAAATAACAGTAATATGTTTTTTATTTTATTTCTTTCCCTTGATTCCCATTTCAAGTAAAACAACTGTCCTGTCTGGAAGAAGAGCTTGAGACAACCGAACACTTTTTCTGTGTGCTTGTTTGGCTCAAGGCTGGATAAGCGGATCTGCTCTTCTATATGTGCATGAGGTGAAAAACTTACCTCACCTTGACCTATGATGCAAAGATAACAAGGTATGGCCGATTCGAGCATAAGTTTTATGCTGCAACGTCATGAGGAGACAAGTGTCATTCATTGTCAATGACAAAAGTATTGTCAATTTATCAAATTTCAAAGCAGAGAAGACAAACTTTTTTGTAATCTTGTATCGAAAATGGGTGTTTCCTCAATAGAAATATTGTAGACAGCGTATAAAACTGAAGGAATATGAAAGAGAGTTTTTTGAAGATATATTTAGACAATATTTCAGGAAATTCCTTTTGGTTGATACAATTTCCGCTTTGGGAATACTTTAAATTGAATTAGATAATATTACTCCTAACCTACTTCTTTGAGTGTAGCTATTTGCGAAGCATGTGCTGCAGGCATATCAGCTGGAATAAGAATACTTCTAGATGTCGTAAAAACAAGAATTATGTCAGCTAATCATGCAATAGGCAGCAATAAAAACGATAATTCGAGAAAAAAGTCGTGAGGGTATGTTTTATTAATCTTAAACTGGACAATCATCTATGTATAAATAAGCTACAATTATTATATTGAAAATAATAGGTCTTAAAACGATTGATATGCGATAGCAATTTAATCTTCTTTTCCAATACTGAAGGGTATTCAACGTGTGTCATGTATGTTTCCATTCCATCTTTATCAATGAAGTGAACATTTATGCGATTTGGCAGCATAATTAATTTCGTAGTATCATTGAACATGCCACCCACTCCTTCGTCAAACTGTTGTTATTCAAAGCCGTAATTGTCGCTTTAATCAATCCATTTGAATATCCAGAAAAAAGGCTGCGCTGCTGGATCGGTGTTCTCATTTCATCTCGTAGATTGCCGGCAAGTTCAACAGAATTAGTGTTTATAGTTGCTCATATATGTAAATTAATTACATCTTACCTGTAGGTACCTGTGTTCCTAGGCATTTGTATTGAAGCCGTGATAATATCATACAAGTGAACATTGACTCCAGTTTTCACTGCCATTACATTTATTTCAATTAAAGGTGTTCTCCTGCTGCCCTTGCTCTGAAGGCTCTTCAACAGATCAGGACGTGGTAGGTGCCTTTGTTAAACACAATGCCTTTTAGGCAGCGGGCTACTGTTTATAAACTCTAAATAAAGAAGTTGTCCGAATTGTTGGCAGTTTTTCGGGATTAGATTGCAACATAGTAATTATCATATCAGCAGCACTTTTCCTTAAGCAATTAGGTACACTTTTTAATTTTGATATATGTATCCCAAATTCTTGTGGAATAATTTGAAATTGTTTGTACACACAAAAGCTCAAATTGTATTTTTCTGAAACAATCTCAACTTGAGACAATGACAGATCACACTGAATGACATTTGTCCCCGTATGACATAAGCACGTAATTGACAGAAAAGTCGCCCATACCTTCTAATTCTTCTATCATGACCTAGACCTATCTAAAGCGCTTCATTAAGAGGACAGGAAGGTTTTTACCTAGCACAATGGGCCGCCTTAAAAAAAACAGAAAAAAATCAGAAAAAAATGGCCGCCCGCCACCTACTGTGCTAGTAAAAACAAAACTAAAATAACAATTTGCATGGATAGGCTTATTAAAAATTAATATTTTGTGGCAAAATAATCTTATTATTATTATTATTTTTCTCTTTATTGTACAACCTTAAAATAAGCCTAATACAATAAAGGTTGTTAGGCTCACGGCTACTAGGCCATCAATGAGCCCAAAATAATCTTATTCCAATAACCTAAAAGTACATGAAATAGTATTCAAAAGTAATGAAAAAAAGTTATATTTGAATAAGTCTTTCTCACAGTTTTTAGAAAAGATATTTGATATATTTACATATTGATGTTGGTTACTTCTTCTCGTAACCTCTTAACAACTATACACTCTATAAAGATTATTAAAGTGCCAAATGATAACAAACTATCCAGGCCTTCTATGAAATGCTCAATTAGATCTGTGTCTCTGTACTCCTATTATTTTGGGAGTTATGGGACGACAAAAAAATAAGAAAAATCAAAATCATATTTTTATATTCAAGGATAAAAAGGATTTTTTATTACCCATAATTTTTGACACACAATGACACTTATCTTCAGCCTACAATATGTGTCTAATCACTACTTTCTTTAAGACAATCTTTTTGTTAATTAAGTTTTATTAGCCTTACTTCAAGATTAACTATATCGTCACTGGCTTTTCGCCTGATTTAGTACTTCAGATGTTTCTTAAGCTCTGTACAGCTTTTGTCTCTTGAGAAAGCTTTCATCCCGAGTCACTTCCGAGATTTCAAAAGGTTACTATGTGAACGTGAATTACAGAATTTCTTCCCTATTTCTTTTTTTAATTTTGCTGTGATACACGCGCTTGATATCTAGTCTATTATTGATTTTTTGTACGTAAACGACCCTTACCATGTGAATGTTGTGATATATGTGAGATTTTTCTCAGTGGTTCGAATCAAATTAGGTTCAATAAAACATATGAGAAATAGCTGAATGTTCCCCACCTAGTCTCATGTTGTGAGAACAAGAAAAAGTTGAAAGTTGATAGAGTTTATCTTATTTTTCATTAAGCACGGTATATTATTTCCACAATTTCGCCTCGAGCTACGATTACTTACAGCCATATATATTTACGTACCTATATGTACATATATGGTCAAGCTATACAACTCAATACACACATAATGAATTACAATTTCCCTATAGCTAGCAGGGTAGAGAACATTTTAAATTCCTACTCGATTTTGAACAAACTTTTCTAATTCACTATGTGGTTTCCTCTACAGATCCCTGAGAATATTCCCATATTTTACATGCAACTCGAGATAATGTGCATGAGCAAAAGTTCAAAAACTCTCGACCCGACTGCGTTGAATTTAGATTTTCCTACCTAAATTACCTCCGTGTTGCATGAATATCTGATTTCATACACGAAGGTATGCGGGAGATATTTCAGTGAAGCGCGACAGGTAATCGAAATATTTTGAATCGAAGCTATTTTAAGTCTAGAAGAGAATCTCTGCTAGAGAAAGAGTTAAATGCATATAAAGATTGTACATAAATGGTACTAATTTTATTTGGAGAGAGAATTAAAAATGCTTAGGGAAGTTTCAACAAGTTTTCACGAGTATAGATAGGTAGTCTCCCTGGTTTATTTACTCGTAGAAACTGGATGGCAATAGACTCCAAAGTTTGAAAAAAATTGCCTGAGTGCATACAGCATACTTTCTGATTGTAGATTACCTAAAGTTTTATTAAACTTTTTAGTAGATGTATAGTAGTAGAGTAGTAATGATTTAAAAAAGGTTTCAATTTCGTCAAGGCATAAGAAAGTCCCCCATTTCATTTAAGAAATGATTTCTTTAAATATGTAAGAGTGTCGTCAGGGTTGGACACTATTTTGACTTTTGCCCATAACCTTTGTTTCAGAAAAAAATTGGTCAATCCAAGCATATTTTTGGAAAGGACTTGGAAAAAGGAACACTTTTGCTGAACAATGCAAATTTATTGGTACTGTTCTAAGTTGGCCAGTCGACGAAAAATGTGCTGAAATGATTGGAAATGACCAGGAAAATTAATTGAATGAAATAAAAAGTTTTTTTTGACGAACATCTTTTATTGACGGACTTCGCTGTGATTGGTGCTGGACGTTTTTTGGGCATCATCCAAGCACGCAATCACAGTGGGCCAACCCTGACTTACACAAAGTGGCCAATCTGGACGACAAGGGCCGTTGTCACTTCACGTGATACCACAACCAAACATGTTACAGGATTAAATTTTCCTCTTGGTTTATTTTCTTTGCGTCTTTTCACCTCTTCCCTAAAAACCCGGTTTGCATACTGCATCAAGAATACTCTTGTGGGATGGCCCATTCACAATGCTTACATTGATGATTGCATATTTTCTCCCCATTTTCTGGCCATATTCACTACTGCTAAAACTTTTTTTTTCACGAGTGCACAGCACATACTTTGCGTTAATGCTCCAAATCTTCAATGTCACGAAAAGTTCGCTATCACTGAGAGAAGTTTTCCGCCCTCGAACATTGGTGGTGCTAGTGGTCAAAACTAAAAAAATCCCAGATGATCGACCTGGACGACAGGCCAACCCTGACGACATTCCAGTATATGTATATGTATGTATTAAATAAAGAGAAGGGAATATGTATGTAACTAAATCTGTTTTTTAAATTCTTTCGGTAAGGTGGAATTGCGCGATGTTTATTGAAACAACGATGCTTCGTTCACGATGTTCGATATTTTCACATCGATGTCGTCACATATTCGAACATCGACTGATATCGACTGTCATCGATGTTATCTTGCGGTGTTCGGAAATTATATGTCATATGGCAGTGAGCTGGTTTAGCTTTAGATCGTGACATTTAGGATTAGCTTTATGTAAGTCGACTTACGTAGAAAGAAATAATATGAAGTGTCGGATTACGAAAAACTATTCCGACTTTAGTTCGGTATGTGATTCGGTATGCGATGCGGTATTGAGTTGGTTTAGACCATGCTATTTAGAAGTAGTTTTACGTATAACTAACTGCTGGTTTTTGTATCATCTGTGTCCATGAAGCTTTCATGGAGCAGCATGACGAAACGTTGTACGGGAGGTGGGGCACCACTTGTCCAGCGCCGTAAGTCACTTGTTTAGCCACCGTAGTGCTTATTAAATTTTGCAAAAAAAATGCAAGTACTGTTTAGTTTGTTAGTTTTGTTAGGGTCTTGCTGCCATCCTTACGGGGAGCTGCGGGGAGCTGTGTAATTGAAGGTCTCCATTTGGTTTTCAGTCTTTGCCTGAAAATTCGACTTTGCTACAAATGTTTGCCGATAGGTATACATACACACCAACATACATTTAGTAAATGCTTAGTTGTAACTTGAGTTATTCGTGAAGAGCTATAGTCGCGGCTCGATCGAATTAACGCTCGAAGTGGTAAAAATTCTTAAGGCCGCTACACATGCGCAAGCAAATCATACGACTGGGCCATGCAAGTCGGAGTTTGAGTTGAAACTGAAGTATGCCATGAATGAAATATGACGAAACTATTGTGTACAAGCAAGCCTGACGACTTTGCTATAGGAATGAATTCAAGTTTGAACAAAATTCGTTGCAAGTGGAGGCAAAAGTTAACATTTGATTTTATCTAGTTCAATTCCATAGCAAAGTCATTATAAGATTTGCTTGTACGTAACAGTTTGGCCGATTTTACTCATGCTCTCTCAACTCAAGTTCTGACAAAAGCTACACATGCTCATATATATCAAACGACTGAATAAGTCGCAAGATTTGCTTGAGCGTGTGTAGCGTTTAATCCTCGCAATAACCGAGTTGGCCTTAATTACAACGCACCTTCTTTTACTAAGCTTTTTTAATAGTTGCATAACAGGAAAAGGATCCCAAAATCGACAGAACCATGTCATATTTTATTAATTTATTTCTGTGTACGGATTAATTTTTAAGTTGTGTTTAAAGCACAGAATAGGGAGAAGAACTAGGCAAACAGTTGTACATATTACGTATATGAAAAACAAGAAAACAATAGTTTTTATTTAGTTAACCTATAGAGAGCTGCACAGATTCAATTCAACTATTACTCAGCGCAAAGTGTTATCGATAATAAATATTCAAACGATTATAATTGAAAATTGCTTTGATTATATTCGGAAAAAATGCAGGCTTCTACAGATCAGAGCCATTAAAGTTACATACAAACCACACTCAAATCGACGCGAATAAAGCGAATGCGTGGACACCAAGAAGGAAGCTTCGAGTTAAATTGTAACATATGTATATAGGGTGTCCCAGACTAATATGACTTTATTTTGGCAAATGATATTCTTGTCCAGACAAAAAAACATTGTTTGGCATGGGGGGGGGGGGCAGAATGTCACCATACCGGGTTACAGGATGATTAGTAAAATATGCTCTTTTTTCATTAAACACCCTTTATCTTTAAAAGTACACCATGCACAGTCTATTTTAAGGCGGCGTTGTATGCAGAACCACCCCGTACCCCTTCGTTTTTTTTAATTTTTCAGTTTTTTTTAAATACCCCCACTAACATACCCTTTTTTTTGCAAAATTTCAAAAGCCCGAGTCTCCTCTTTAATGTAACCTATTACACTTAGATCCTAAGGTTGTGCATGCAATGCCATCTTAAAATAGAATAGACAGTACACCCTTACTTTTGAAGATATAGGGTGTTTAAAGAAAAAGAGCATATTTTACTAATCATCCTGTAACTTGGTAGGGTGACATTTTGCAAAATCTGCACGGTTTTTGTCGTCATAGCGCGCAGCAGTCTTGCAACACAGTGGCGAGAGAAAGTGTTGAACAGAACCCTTCAACCTCCATTCGGCACAGAGGTCATCAATTAGGCATTCCAAGCAGCTCCCTACAGTGAATTTTGAAGATGAACCTGCATCAGCACACTTACAAGTTTCAATCTACACAAAAATTAAAGCCATCATGCTATTCTCAGCGGCGGGCATTTCCCAATTGAATTTTGGATCATTAAAAAGAATCATCATCACTGATGAAGCTCATTTCCAACTTAATGGGTGTGCAAACAAATTAAATTGTTGAATTTTGGGGTTCGAAAATCCACGTGTGCTTCAAGAACAACCATTGCATCCATCACGCGTCACGGTTTGGTGCGGCTTTTGCACTGGAAACGTGTATTGGGTCGTACATCTTCGAGAATGCTGCTAGTTATATGGTTACCGGCAGTATTGTGACATGTTAACGAATTTTTATGGAATTATTTCAACGGAATGGATGCGAAAAATAAGTGACTACAACAGGTTGGCGAAACCTGTCACACTGTGGCTGAAAGAATGCAGTTATTTCAGACGAAGTTTCATGGTTGTGTTATTTTGTCATCAATTGGCCACCGAGATCCTGTAAATCAATACTGTCGGGCTTTTTTCTTTCCGCTCTTGTGAAAGATAAAATATACGTTACTGATCCACATACCTACCAGATTCCGGAGATCAAGGAATTAGTCGGCAATTATACCATTGAAAATTACTTCAAAAGATGTTCTATTCCACACATATCCTCCATCTTTCTACTTTATATTAAAATTAAAAAATTCATAATTTTCAAATAAATAATGGCTTTTATTATAAAATTAAAATGTCAGGTATAGTCGGGACAAATTTATATGAATATTTAACCGAATTTTTCATGCCTTTATCACGAAATTTACAATTCTGCTGTTATTCCGTCTCACTTGATTTATCATACCCCAACACATTTTATTTATGTTTAAATTTAACTTAATCCTTTAATGGAGTAATTTACATAATCTCCCCTATACAAATTATCACTATCGGTGTCATTATGTACAATAAATGTTTGTCTCTTTAAAAATCGATGTTTTTCCATTACATAAAAGTTCACAATAAATATTTATCTGAAACCCTTAATTATCCTATCCCATCGCACAAATGAATATTTCATAATATGTTTACATGGGAAAAATGCCAATACACAAAACCCTTATCCGTCTAACAAAGCAGTAAATTTCCATGAAATTCAAGCGAAATGATTTTATGAATAAATTAAATTGCGATATTTCAGTTAAAAAAAAATCGATTTCAAAGCAGCCATGGATCTTGTCGGAAATGTTAAAAAATATATGCGTTTCGGAAATATTTGTGACATATCACTTCCCCGTTGCTTATTGAAAATTCAATCTAAAATTTTAATTTCAGATGAAATTGCTCCGAAATTGCAACTATTTTCGCACTAATGACATCGCCATCATCCGCTTCCTGTTTCATGATTGCATCAATATTTGTGTAAGTTTTACATACATTTTTTTCATTCATTTCCGTGTTAATTACTTTCAATGTGTGTTAAATGTAATAATTTGCCTGGAAACATCGTTCATTTCGATTCGATGCCTTCATTTGCATATTTCACAATTGCACTGGCGCACAATAATGCTTCAGTGCCTAGTCTAGCTCTGTTTTTATTAACCTTTCTGCCACAGTCCTTAATTTCTTCCCCCATAGCTTTTTACCAACATAAATATTTTTCAGCTTAAGCTAAAGCAAATTTAATTTTTTCCTCAATTTTTACATTTTATTAAATTGTGTGTGGCAGCAGGGAGTTTCCATCATAAAAGAATATGGATATAAGTGGGAAATGAGATTCTTGTTCAGCAGTGTGCTGCGAGAGGAAGGGAAAAATCAATTCCGCGTTAGCTTGTGGCAAAATTTATTTTTAAAATTTCTAATTTCGCTTAATTTTGCATTAAAATTTTCAATTAACTTTGCTTTTGCTGTTCGTGTAATTCACGAGAATTTTTGATGGAAGGCTTTTACTGTACTTTTGTACTTTGATATTGAAAATAATATTGCCCTAGAAGTCTTCAGTCTGGGACCATCAGACAATGGCAGCGTTTAGAAATGGCAACATATTTGCGCTTATATTAGAATAACTTGACTGCTCTGCTCCTTCATTATTTCCGCTAGCTGTTTATATCTGCACTGTGCTATCGCACTAGAAAACTTGAGCTCAACGCAAACATTGGAGAAGCTTAATTAAATTTGTCTTATAAGAATTCCTGTTTGTTATAAATGCTCTGAGGTGAGTAGCCACTAGCCGTCTGGGGATCCTCGGACCAGAAGACATTAGGTTAGGTTAGGTAGAGGGGTGCCGATCGAGGTCTAGCATGTATCACTTAGATCTCCAGAGGGTCCATTGTGGTCCTTGACATCATGGGGTAACCTTTAAACCGCCCTAGATCCATCGTGCTTCCCGTAGGAATCTCAGGATACATCT
The DNA here is from genome assembly GCA_963930735.1 of Dioctria linearis. Classification (NCBI taxonomy): domain Eukaryota; kingdom Metazoa; phylum Arthropoda; class Insecta; order Diptera; family Asilidae; genus Dioctria; species Dioctria linearis. Next base: position 38,806,820 of record OZ005742.1, on the reverse strand, counting down.
GAACTCTTTACGTTGCAGCTCCCGCGGATTGGAAAAAAGTAGCTACCCAATAGCCGAACTCTTTACTTTGCAGCTCCCGCGGATTGAAAAAAAGTAGCTACCCAATAGCCTATCTCTTTTATTCATCAGAGCGGGATACTTGCAAAGTACGTCTTGGACGGATTCGATTTCCTCCGAGTCCTTGCAGCTCCTGCAGAAGTCCTTCGCCGCTATACCCAACCTTCTATCATGGTCCTCTGTAGGCCAGTGACCCGAGCTATCCATTTCAGAGCTTTTTTTTTGCCAAACTATCAGCCATCTCGATGCCGTATTCCTCTATGTGCCGTGCGGACTCTCTGCACATACATACCAATATTGCCGCCTGGTAAATCGCTAAAAGCTCTGCCTGAAAGACACTACATTTGTCCGGCAGTCCATAAGACTCGTGCCACTTGCAGTCTTTGTGGCATACTCCAGCCCCTGTGACCGCGCTCGTCTTGAATCCATCCGTAAAGATAGAAATATCGGATGTTGCTATCATTTCTTTCCCTTCCCAATCACTCCTGGTGGGCATCATTGCATTGACATCCCCGCCAAAAGTTAGGACAGGTACGTGATAGTCTATTTCTACCTGATACTGATTTCGAACCAGGAATTCAGTTAATTTTTCAGTTCTCTCCAATTGGGTGGGCATATGTAATTGCAACTTATTCTTAATCAATTTCTTATTACGAAAAAAAGGAGAATTATTATTCGACAAAAGATAAAATACTGCTAATGGGTCAGGTGTTATCCATGTAGATTATACACCGTTATAAAAATTATTCTTGTAATTGAGGGTCCATGTCAATCTAGGATGGCGGTGAAGGGCGTCAGTATTGAAAATTATAAAAATTTAAAAAACGCGATGTCCGTGATCGAAATGGTTACATTAAATTTCAACTCAACCGAAAAGTGATTACAAACCAATTTTCTGCCAATTCGGTCAATCGTGGCAGTTTTGACAGAATTCCAAATTAACGTCTATGGATAGGATAGGATAGGTCATTCGTCTCGATGTGGAGAATGCAGAAATATCATTTTCTGCCACAATTGTTCTATTGGAAGGGATGAAATTTATTTCTAACTATAAAAGCTTTTTAAATTATTGACTATTATTTTGTAAAAAATTGTTTTATTTTTTGTTTATTTTGTTTATTTTGAAAGTGTTGCAAGTCCATTTGGTTTTACGACGAAATATTGAAATATTTTATTTTAAATTTATTTAAAAAAATATAATTTAAAAATATTTTAGGATCTAACAGTGAACATAAACTTGAAGTTAAAGATAGTGTAAATTTATTAATCAAATATCTTTACTAAAGAATTCTGAAGAAAATAGAAATACTATACCCAAATGGACTTGCACCACATCCAAAATAAACGGCTCAATTTGTACTTTTCCTATTTTCCTACTATTTTTGAGAGATTTACGCTACCTTTATTTCGAATCCATTCCACACGAAAACGATCAAGAAGGGGCTTGCTTTGGGCTCGACCATTTCCGATTTTGATGAATGAAACTTTTCAGAGTTTGTATGGAAATAGCTCACCCATATTTTTTTGATCCCCGTGCTAGGGTGATTAACAAATTCGTGATTTTAAGATGAAACGTCAATTTGAAAAAATCCTATCTCGAGAACGGATTCAAATGTCAAATGAAGCTTTTTCATAAAAAATACAACAGCACCAAATGAAAAATTTTTTGTTAATAACAAGTAAACAAACTACTGGGTTACATACAGGGTGGTTAGTAAAATATATTTTTTTCATTAAACACATTATATCTTGGAGCGTACATGGTATACGATCTATTTTAAGACGGCATTGTATGCAGAACCTTGGGGACTTTCCTATGTATGTTAAATCACCCTCGTAGCCCTCCCACTCTAGAGTTATCACGCTTCACATTCAAAATTTCGGTTTTTTTATTTTTATTTATTTTTCAGTTTAAAAAAAAAAAAAAACCCACTAACATACAGTTTTGTTACAAAATTTCGAAAGTCCAGAGTCTCCTCTTTAATTTAACCTGTTTATGTTTTTCTTCTATCTGTGACGGTTAAGGAAGGAGTTATTAGCTTTTAACCTATTCAGGTCACAGATAATTAGTGACTGAAAACACGTCATTTTAAAAAATGTCTTCTAATTTCAGTATGACATTTGATATTTTGCCCCACCCCCTGCTATACAATTTTTTACTTGTACATATGAACAAGAGGAATCATTGGGCAAAATATAGTCATATTAGCCTGGGACACTCACACCTTGTATATGTATGTAAAAAAAAATTGAAACAAGGTGAGGAGATCACCAACTATGACGCTGCGTTGATTGATGCACCTATTGCAGATGAATCACTAAAATTGTACATTGATGGAAGGTTTGTAGATGGCAATAGGCTGGGGTAAGTGGATGGCGGCAGAGATCCGAGGCCAATAAATGCTTTGGAAATGGTATACCTAGGGTAAAAAAAAATTTTTGTTTTACAACAATCATTAACGACTTTTTCGTTAATAAAGTAATTGTATATAGCCTACTACTCGATAATGTAATCTTTATACTTAACCCTACGACCAACTCTTCACCAACATTAGCAAAATTTTAGCTATTTCCTGTTCACCAATCGCTTTTTCGGTAAATTTAGTGAAACCTAACTTTTTTGTTTGTTGTTTGATGGAAAGTTTTGTTTTGTAAGATCCATTTCAGTGTTGGGCAAAATGTAATCTGATTAATGATTAACAATTACAATTAACCACGTAATCTGTAATCAGATTACTTTGTAACAGATTACTAATGTAATCCATTTCCATAATTACATAATGTAATCGATTACATGTGATTACAAGTTAATCTGATTACACATTAATCGATTACAAGTTAATCCCACTACATGTTAATCTAATTAATGTGGTTAAGACATTTAAGATATTTAAGATATTTGTATTCTAATTCTTCATAAAACTCCCTAAAACTAATTTCGTATGAGAATAATATTATTTTCTTTCAATTAATTTCATTATATTATTAATTACTTTTAAGTAATCTACAAAGTAATCTGTTACAATGTAATTAGATTACAAAAAATTCTAATTATATTGTAACAGATTACACATTTGATAGATAACATATTCTCTCATAAGTAATCTGATTGATATGTAATCGAATACAATTTAATTAGATTACTTTGTAATTTGACTAAACTGTAAGGGAATTATTAATTAAATTACACCGCAATCAGATTACGCCCAACACTGATCCATTTGAAGTACAAATAATAATTTGAGCTCATGAAGGCCAGAAAATTTAGTAATAATTTTTTGCTTGGAAAATAACACCCGTGGTTACAGGACAAGCTCGCGTCCTCATATATTGAAAATTTTTGAGGCCTAAGATAATCATTAATTTTCTTGTTTAACAAATCCCTACTTATATTTATACATATATACTTTTGTATAGTAGGACGATGTTCAGAATTCAACTGTTCTGTTAATCTCTCTGTGACTGTGAAGCTCTAAGCGTATATGGGAATTTCGATCTTCAGAGAATGTGATAAGAGTTGCACCATGAAAACTAAAGGCTTTAGTTTGAATTTGCCTCTACTGCTTAGTTAGAGTCACAACAAAAGGTCTAATTTAATTGCAATGATGATATAGATGCGTTTTTATCTGTTTCGTGATCTATTAATAATAAATATAATGTGATAAATACTAACCGCCAAGGCTGAATATTGCAAAACAAATTGTCCAAAAGCCTAAATATAATTCATATGTGAGGATATTTGAATTATCCCAACGTGAAGCAGAGAACTTCAAGGAAATTAAAAACTTCCTTCAACAAAAACCTATTTTCTGAATATTCTACATGAAATCATCTTTTTATGTAAACTCATGTTTACTTTCATAAAAAACAAAACAAAACAAAAAACAAAACTTGAATAAGTTGTGCATAACCGGTAGACGAAAACGACAACATTGCAACATACTTTGGTGCAATCACCTAAGATTTTAGTGATATTTCTTCCCACAGAGAAATTTTGAGAAGTGTTTTTAGAAGTTTTGGGTTGCCTACACCACGACGACTTCAATCTTGGAAAATACATAGTTCTAATTTTAGCAAGAAGTTTACTTTAGAATATTGAGTTTTACGATCATTTCCTGCTGTTTTCGCGAAAAATTTATGTTTACTTTTTTCAAAGTTCAATAACCTTTACTCCTCTCTGCCTTTGAAGTGTTCTCCAAGCAATTAAATGAAGTGAATTATTTCAAGTCCCTTTGAAACTAACTATTGCCATAAAGTAGAAATTTTTGAAAGTGTATTGAAAATTGTGAATATGCTTTTCAAGATGTTTTTAGCTCCACGGGCGCATCTTAGGACTTCAAATAATAAGTGCCGTGTGCGTGGAGGAAATTCGCGTGCCACGGTAAAAACAAAATCATTATTTCGTCCAAAGTGGCAGGAACTTCTTTGCTACTCTAGTATGTATGTATATCTATTTTTATTTGCCATGTATACATAATGTGAGAAGATATTTTTACTTTCGTTTGCTGCCTACACCAGGTGAAAATTCCGCAGAATAGACATTATGAAAATTTATTAGCTTTTCGGTGATCTTAGTTTTGACTGCCCCCCAAAAGTCTCGACAATTTTTATTTGCTGTTGTTTCATTTTTTTTTTTTTAAATTACTTGGCCCTTTGCCATGCTTTTGTTTTCCTTTGATTGTTTATTGTGTGCGAACAAAAATAGTTCATATTTGACAACATTTAAATTTAAGTATAACAATCGTATGCAGACGTAATACTGAATTTAAATAATAATTAATCTCACACTATTTCTATGGCCGCTAAAATTTTGTGCAGCACTTGGAAAACTTCCTAAAATTTCCTTGTCCACCTGTTGAAAGTCTTTCAGTGTAATTAGAGGGTAAGACAAGTGCATAATTAGTAAAATTTAGCAATTGATGTTCTTTGTTTTTTTTTTTTTTGGTTGAGAACAATACTTTTCAGCTGTTTTCGTTTTTCACAAAGTTCGTTTCGTAATTACCTATGCATGCGTGACATTCTATTTAAAAATATAATGCAGACGGGTCCAAACAAAACCAACGGAATATCGGTGGTCCAAAGTCGCATTGCGCGTTGTATGAAGCAGAGCTCGAAAAAATTAGGTATTTTATTTCTCGAATCTCAGAGTTGACGACCTAAATTCGGATACTAAGGTACGAGGTCGAAGGTAGCTGAATATCCGAGACTACTAGATTATCCAAGAATATCCGAATACCCAAAAATATTCGAATATCCAAGAATACTCGAATACTCAAGAATGTCTGAATCTTCCAAAAACTTGAATACCAGAAAAATTTATTACATTTCTCTGTACATGTACACAAAGTTTTGAAATTGGAATATTAAAGAGAGTTCAATATATTTTGTCCTTCCGGTACCCATAAATATGCAATGTTGAGACAGTGGAATTCTAACGGTTCGAGAGTTGAGATTGAAAAAAGATTCTTCATACTGTAATGATTTCCCTAGTTTCGAAATTGCGACTTTACACATTCAAAATATCAGTTTTTATTTAATAGTTAAAATGATAGAAAAATCCAATTCAATTTTCTAAAATAAAATTTAAGCCCCCACGCTTCATGATATTTATGTAAAATTGTTGAGGCAACAATTTATTAGGTTAGACTAAAAGTTCCCAACCGGGTGGCGACCCCTTTTTCTGGGTGGCGACCCCCTTTTATAAAAACATTTTTAATAAGGTAATTAAAAAACAACAACATTTAATTTATATCTTTTGTTTTTAAACCAAGAAGAGTTGAAAATCCACTCTCGCAAAGATATATAGACATAAATAAAACTAAAAGTAGAAAGGCAAGCATCGTCACATTTCGGTATGAAGGATACATACCACCCCAGAATTGTGTGAGCAATTTTTCATTAAACAAGTTACGTGACAAAGAATCATTCCGATTATTCCGCAAATCCAAGAATTCATCTTGTAATTCATCGGGAATACTAGTTACATCAAGGGAAGTAGAGAATGGATTTCCTGATTTCAAATTCATCTACCACAGTGCAGAGTTTCTCAAATATGCCAATGTTCCCAAGATTTATTTTTCTTCGCTAGTTTTTCAGCTTGCCCCGAGTTTATCATGAAATGCGATAATATTCGTTCCCTTCGTTTCCTATTTTGCTGTTCTAATATATCCGCTAGATGTGCTACTCTTTTCAACCAAGCTTTGTCGTATACAAAAAGTCATGTTTCCCTTGCACTTTTAGGAACGACTTGATTTCATTATTAAATTAAAAGATACGATTCACAACATTTGTTTTTTACCGACCAGCGTACTGCAGTGTAGAAAAGCAGAACCTCGTGATCAGAGTCAATGTCTTTGCAAGGTTCTTTAAGGTGTTAAGGTGTTAAGAGCTCCGGATTTGGTTTAATTTACGATTTTTATCAGCGAATTAAGTACCTCTTTCAGGGGAGTTGGAAGAGTCTTACTGGCAAGAGCATACCGGTGAATCATACAATGGATTCCCCTTAATTTGGAACCTACTTCTTTTACCATTTTTTTGGAAAGCCCGAAAGCACCATCCGTACAAACCCCACAGACTCCAATCTCAAAAAACATATTTATATATCTCTATAATATCAAGTCCACTACAATTTATAATATCTTCTTTGATATTATCTGAATGAATATATTTGACGAAGACATGCAACTGAGCACACGAGCCTTCGTCTGTTGATTCATCAATTTGAAAAGAAAACAATGGTGAAAAACCTTGATTTTATTCAAAATCTGCCTTTAACATGTCTGATATTGAATTATAGTGAAAATTTTGTTTAGTTAAACTGTGTAAGTCTGTGACCCCACAGAAAACCAGTAAGTTGGGAACCTGTGGGTTAGACTAATAATTTAAGGGAAGGTTACCGTCGAGAGGCATGAAAAATGAAAAACTTTGGGGCTTTTTTACATAAAATAAATACTTTTGGAAATGGGTTTTAACGTATTTTATTCTTCTATCAATGGAAAGTAAATTCCAATTTTATTTATAAAAAAAAATCCAAAATGGCGGCTCCAGCTCCAATCAAACAAAATCTTGCACAGCGTGTTTTGTTAGGGTTGAAAATTATTAAGCTAGATGATTTTGGGAGGCCTTATCGGTTTTCGTAAAAAAAAAAAAAAACACTGAATGACGAAATGCCAGCATTTGAAAAACAAAAAAAAAACCCTCAATTTTTTTTGCTTTAACGGAAGAAAAACGTATTTCTAAATCAATTTTTGACAAAAATCGCTTCCTAATGGCCCCGCAAATTGAATTTCCTTTCAATTGTGCAATGATTCATGGGAATCGGTTCATCCGTTGAAGCTGTAGAGCGCCCCGCGCGCTGAAAAATTTTGTTCCCAGAAACTTTGAGAACTTACTTCTGCTATTCCAGCACCATACAGAGGCCCTTCTTTTACCACCAAGAACTGATTGTGCTGAATCTGAAGATTAACGTTTTCCCGAAAATTATGAGGGTACCACAGGTAACGAGAAAAGGTCTCCTCCCGGGAAGCGCGTTCCGAGTGCGTCAGCTATCTGTTTTCCAGGAGGTGGATGGTTCCGCTCACGCTGTGAATTCTAAAATATTTAGATATGAGAATATCCGTTTACCCCATTTTTTCTAGGATGAAAATTATGTAAAAAAAAAAAAAAATCTAATTTTTTATCGTCATGAACGATAACCTTCTTTAAGTCGGCCATAAATAAGAAGATGTCTCCTCTGGGATAGAATCGAACACCTCATTTAGTCTAGTCGCATGTAGAGCTCGTATTTAGTATCATCGTCAAGATACTTACATAAAATTATATAAATAAAAAAAAATTAAAATATACTCTAAGCGGAGGGTCACTTGGCTCAGGGGTCGCAGTGGGATTAATTATAAATCATGAAACGATAGAAATGTTTTGTACATAGACGGAAACTGGTAACCAGTGGATGGACTTTACCTAATTTCTGTAGTGAGAATTATGTCAATGCCGTCCCTATTTTGATTTTATTGAACCATATTTCGATACGTTAATGGAGGGGAGACCATTGGAAAGATCGAACGATTGATAGGGTGTACCTATGATTAAAGATTTTATATATAAAACTCTTCCTACCCACCAGAAGGGGAGGTGATCTCACAAATTTTGATCTAGACACCACCTACAAAATTAATTGGTATATGTTGAAATACTTCTTTCTGGATCATCGTGTTTATGTGTCATATACAGGGTGTTTCCCACTAGGAGGTCAATAGAGCGGGAGGTGATAGTACTCACCTAGACGTACCAAAAATTCTATGGCAGGGGGGGGGATATCAACCGTTTAGGAGTTACAGGGTGATTAATAAAAAACGCTAGTTTTTCACAAAACACTCTGTATCTTAAAAACTACAGGGTGTATGGTCACATTGTATGCAGAGCTTCATGGCCTTTTCAACGACTGCTCAATCAGCACCACACACCTCTCCCATCAAGAATTATGATTGTCTAAACTAAAAATTTCGAATTTTCCTACCTTTTTTTTAATTTGACCTCTATTATTTTTGAAAAAAGATCGTTAACATAACTTCTTTTTATATAAAAACTGTAAACTGTAGGCTCTCCTTTTTAAGTTGACCTATTACACCCAATGTGCTATCTGAAGCCCCTTTAAGAGTTATTAGCTCTAAACTTATTCTCAAACCTATTATAAAACGTATTCTTAACGTTAATTTGTTCCCTTAGCACGTAATTTAAAAAAATATCGTCTAATTTCGGTGTGACCGGAAGTTAATAGCTGTTTAACGGCTACAGTTAAAACATAGGGTGTAGTAGGTCAACTTAAAGAGGAGAGTCTACAGTTTACGAGTTTTTATAAAAAAAAATATTATGTTAACGACCTTTTTTCAAAAATAATAGTTAAATTAAAAAAAAGGTAGGAAAATCCTGAATTTTTAGTTTAGACAATCATAATTCTTGATAGGAGAGATGTGTGGTACTGATTGAGCAGTCGTTGGAAAGACCATGAAGTTCTGTATACAATGAGCTCTTAACTGTAACCGTACACCCTGTAGTTTTTAAGATACAGGGTGTTTTGTGAAAAACTACCTTTTTTTATTAATCACCCTAACTCCTAAACGGTTGGTATGCCTCCCCCCCTGCCATACAATTTTTGGTTCGTCTAGGTGAGTACTATCACCTCCCGCTCTATTGACCTCCTAGTGGGAAACACCCTGTATAAATGTGTAAAAATGTGATCTGTGGTCATGATTAGAATTAAATACTATCAGCGACTAGAAATAGTCCGAATGCTTTCCGCTGTTTAAAAGAATCTCACCACCAGAATATATAGAAATAGGTGGCTTATATAATTCAACTAGTCCCATTTCCCACTAGTGATTATACATACATATATTGAAAGTACCTTGACGTGGAGCGTGAAAAATATAGCGAAAATTTAAAATGCTTCCGTCTGTAACCAAAGTAAAAGCAGTCAATCATAACATTTCGAGACTACAATGATGAGCCATGAAAATATTACGAAAAGCTCTACTCCCATAGATCATCGTTTTTCTTCCTTCTCTCCAACGCATTTTTCATTATTTCGTCCGTTTATTAAAACGAAATGCTTCTGTAATCACTCAGCTGACACAAATTCTTCCATAGAAGCCTCTGATGGTTGGTCATTACGCATACATTTCTCTGACATAAATTTGTTGCTAAAATACATATTTCAAATTGCACCCATTTATCAAATCAAAGAGAAGTAAAGTAAGTGGCACTCATCTTATTAGAATCCAACCATGTGCCAGCTTTGATACTAGTTGGCATGTAGCTTTAAAAAAAAATTCTTTAAGTTGACCAAATTTTCAGTTTTGAAAAGAAATTTTGGTGCTTGTAGTACATTCCAGCTTATACATTGTATAATAAAGGTAAATTTCGTGTATTAGAAAATTTCATGGCATCTTTAAGGTCACTGAGGGGGTTGCGTATTTTGGAGCTTCAGGATTGTCTCATCATGGTTATTACAAAACGCCTCCTTGGTTGTTAGGCATTTTACTGAATAAATAATGAGAATTTTATGACTTGTCCAAATGACATTGTGGGAAGAAAATACATTTTCTTCGAGAGTTCTTTGAAGTCGAGTGACGTAACCTTGTTAAATATTTAAGAGCGTATTTCTTGAATTTTTAAAACACTGAGCACGGCATATAGAACCCATGATCAAGGTAACGCAGATATTGGCATCAAATGAAAAACTAATAAGCTTCAAAATTTGTTATTGTAGTTTGTGTTAATTTGTTTTTAGTTAATTTTATTTTTAAATTCTCGGAGGTAAATTTGCCATTTTAAAGAATATCATGTGAGCGACTTCTTTCAACTATCGGCATCAGTACATGTACATTTAACTATCACGGTTAAAGGGTAATGCCCACTTTTTAGACAACTTTAGGCCTAACATCAACAGAAATGAGAGATGTCTTAAACGATAAATAATGATACTCTGAACATATTTTATTAGCAATGTTTATTTAAATTATGCGAGGGAAAGCTTTGGCGATCTGATGTATCTTGAGCGACTTTCTTGGGTAATAAAGTGACTTTTTTACCACTCGTGATTGTGCGGAATTGGTGTATCGTTAAAAATCACATTCGATGAAAACAATTTTCAGAACAGAGCACTAATGGCCGTGAAGGAAACAACTGCAAAAATATATGTGAAATGTAGTAACTGGGGTGTAGGTGACCCAAGTGCATTAAATTGAGCTTTTTTCAGCAAAAATACCCCGAGAGAGTTTTCTGAATCGGGGAAAAACGTACACTACCTGTTAGTACTGGAACCCTACCCGGCGGGGGTTCGATGAAAACAATTTTCAGAACAGAGCACTAATGGCCGTGAAGGAAACAACTGCAAAAATATATGTGAAATGTAGTAACTGGGGTGTAGGTGACCCAAGTGCATTAAATTGAGCTTTTTTCAGCAAAAATACCCCGAGAGAGTTTTCTGAATCGGGGAAAAACGTACACTACCTGTTAGTACTGGAACCCTACCCGGCGGGGGTTCATACCCCCACTTTAAAAGTATCCAGAGCAAAATTTTCTTCTACGAATTGTAGCTGGTAATGAGCTGAGGCGAACAGTGAAACCCTTTTTCCGATCGAACATAACCCTAACGAGTTAGAGCCAATCTAAGGTACGAGAATCTAGTATGTATACCTCAGTTCGAATAAAAAAGGGGAAAATACTAAAAAAATGAGTATGGGGATCGCTATTTAAACCTCCGAGTATAGGAGTGTGGGTACTAAAGTTCTAAAGGACCTAAGGAATCCGATTCTGTTACCAAAATGTCCTAGATAAAATGTTCACCCCCACTGCCCCCCCCCCCCCCCAAAGCTTTTTCACAGCTTAATTGAAATAAACATTGTTAAGTATCAGAGTATCATAAGGCATTGTCTAGGACATCTCTAATGTCTGTTCATGTAGGACCTATATTTGCGCATTATTGATGCCCATAAATGAATCTAGCCGTCTAGTTTCGAATTTCCGTGCAAAATGTTAATGGGCGAAAACGGTCAACTGGCGTGACGTGTACCATGGCGTGTACCATGGCGTGTTAAAAAATCCAGAAAGTACCTACCTCTTCTGAATAGATACTTTCACTTCTAACATTTTCAAAACGTTTTTGTTTTTATGCTTTTCAATACAGAATTTTCATATTGATTGTATAAATCTAAAATTTTGAACAGATCTCAAAAATAAACTATCCTTGAAAAAATTATTACAAAATTGACAATAGAATTGTATTACCTTTTGACACTTTAAGAGCCTCGTACAATTTCAGTAATCTTTCCACTGCAAGGATCAAAACACGCCATCAGGTGTGTAACGTTTCAAGAAATTATATATAATCTTTTAAAGCTGGTGAGATTTTTATACTACGAGTTATACATCTGAAATACATATACTGCCATATATACATGTTCAATATAACTAACGAGAGTTATTCTTCCAAAAACCAATGAAATTTTTCAAAGTTAACCTCGATCTTGTAGCTGCCTTATTACACAAGTAGTTCACAACGTCTTTTCATTTCTCAAAGTTACTCGAGAGAAACCCTAACAATTTGTAACAAATATTCTTTTCTTTTGTAAAGTATCGTACGCTTAAACGAAATGTTTTTATATTGCCTTAATTTGTGGAGTCAGTTGCATGCAATTGAGAAGAATTTGTATGGCAAACAGATTACAAAAATGCCTTTAGCCAAAGGCGTAAGTACTCGCTGAATAACTTTAGGATTTTGGCTCGCCCACAAAAGGTACCTACTCCTTACAAACGTATCTGAGACATTGGGAATAGCAAGTAAAGTACTATTGAAATCGGTAGATAAATACCTATGCTTATACATAATGTACAGTAGCTGTTCAATGAATTAGACGCACCTTCAATATTTAGAAAATGTTTTATACAGGGTGTTTCACAAGTGGTGGATAATAATGAAGGAGGCGATAGGTCATGTCGAGAAATGAAAAAAATTGTATGGCAAAGGGCAGGGTTGTAAATGAGCGGACTCATTTATCATATCAACTCATCGCTCAACTCAGGATTTGAGTCCGCTCAACAGTTGAGCGGTGGTTCATCGCTCGAAATTTGAGCGGACTCAATCGTGAGCGGACACAGTCTTGAGCGGACTCATTGCTTGAATGGACTTGAGCGGACTCATCATTTGAGTTGAGCGGACTCAAATCATATTTTAAATAACAAAGAGAATCTGATTTAATTAAAATTGAAACTGAAATTTCAATAAAATAACAAGAGCTTATAAAAATGTCATTCATTATATTATATTTTATTAATTTAGCTTTTGCTAATTTTCTTAGCCAACATTTCTTCTTCCTCCTTCCTTCCTTATTTAAAATATGATTTGAGTCCGCTCAACCCAAATGATGAGTCCGTCCGCTCAGGCAGTGAGTCCGCTCAAGTCCATTCAAGCAATGAGTCCGCTCAAGACTGAGTCCGCTCACGATTGAGTCCGCTCAACCAGATGGTCGGGGTACTAATTTATAGAGAACCTCCTGCCCTTTCATTCAATGTGTCAGTGCTTTTCTACCGTATATAGTTTAGGAGAAACGGTCTGTGTCATAACTCACAAACGGTGAAAGGTACAAAATGAAAACAAAGTGCGTTTTAAAGAAAACAATCTTAGCTTCTAACAGGAGTAAGACAGAAAAAAATTATTAGGTTTTTATTTTAGTTTTTTTGCTTCAAACACAAAAGCTGAAACTTGAAGTTTGGCAGACCGTTTCTTTTATCGCCTCCTTCATTATTATCCACCACTTGTGAAACACCCTGTATATAAGACAATTTTATTATAAAAGACATTGTTTTTTGGGAAATTAATATTTTTGAGGCCAGCTATTCCCTTTCACTCGTACACGAATTTGTCTGTCTGTATATTTCTTTTTTACTATTTTCGACACTCTCGTAGACCCACTTTTCGTCATCACAACGAGCTGAAATTTGGCACACAGGTTCATGTCGCGTGACAATTGAATCTATCAAAATTTGAACCGCAAATTTCCATGGAAAACCCGGCAAATCAGGAAAAATCATTTGAAAATTTGGTACAAATTTGATTAGTGATAAATCCGTTTCAGGAAAAATGCAGTTTTCCGATTTTTCCGGAATTTTCCGACTTTTCCGGAAAATTTTCCGGCAAAAAAGTTTTCTAAATTATGCAGGATCAAGTTCCCTATCAATTAGCATCACTACTTTCTCACTGACAATGGTGAAAACTTGCAGAAAAAATCGAGGAAAATTCATGCAAAACGCTTTTCCGGAGTTTTTCCGACCAAGGAAGCGTTTGAGCGTTTTGCAACCTAAGACAAAGATGTAGAGCGAAATGAGTTGCATAATAATTTTTACTCGAATAAATTTTTTGAAAAACTGGTAAATCAGTGTCTATTCAGCCGTCATAAAATTGTTTTAAAATATCTCCATGCAGCACGTAATAACAATTTAGTTAACGTGAAAAAGGCAGAAAAAAAAATAAGTAAAAAACGAGTTTTCAAACAAAACTGATATATTTCATTATGATCAATCAGAGGTAATAAGTGATTTGATTCATGAAGAGATAGAATATTCAAGAGAAATGTCCAAATCAAAAAATCTGAGTCCACTCTGTGTGTGAAAAAAAGTTTATTTTATACTTTTTCATGCGGCTTGGCCTCAGTTTTGTTTGAAAACTCGTTTTTTACTTATTTTATTCATTATTAATTTGCTCTTTTCTACACATATTGTTGTTTGGTTTGTCTAATAATTTGTTACAGTTCGTTTGATTTTATCACACTTTTCATGCGCACCAGGATACAAATACATCCATTACATTTTCTATATTTTTTTAAAGAATATCTACTGTTGAATTAGCAACACTATAAATTTTTTATTTGCGGTAAGCCAGGCATTTTCTTTTGGGCTTATGTCAGGAAAATTGCCGGACTAAGGAAGGATATTAAGGTTTTAGCTTGTGACGAAGCTTGCAATAAATTTTGCTGTATGGTAGGGTGCTTCATCTTACATAAAAATGTAATACAATTTGGCATAGTGGAGAGAATTAATATATGGAAGCAGGACATCGGATGGGACCAATTTATATTGGTCCTGACGCAACAAAACATTTGGGTCCACGACCATCTCCGCTGATGCAGCCCCAAATCATCGCTGGTGGATGTTTGACAGTTTGTAGTATGCAGTCGTCTTTGTATCTTTCTACTGCTGTTCTTCTTCTAACAAATTGGGCAGATTCAGTCATCACTGAATATTACATATAGGTATAGAAAATTTTGCTTATTTCTAAAAGTTTTAAGAAAACTAAGGGGAAATATAATGCAACAAAAAAAAATTATTTAACTATTTTTCCAGGCTCATTTAGATGCCTTATTAAAACACGAGTGAATGCTCCAATTCTTTCACAGCATTATGAATAATTTTTCTATATGTTCTCTCCGTAGTTTTCCTAATTCTACGGCAATTTACTCGTTTATTTACTAGTAGTGAGACCCCTGACGAAAATCTCTTGCAACTCTGTCGATTGTGGAAGCCGAAATATTATCTCTCGGTTAGAAAACATCTTAGTTTTCAATAAGACCAACATCACTTGCCATTTTTCACGGCTAACGTCTTTTACACGGCCCATGTTAAAAAATAGTTGTTTTTAGATGTTGTCGGTTTTCAACACTCAATAAACCACAAACGCTGTATAAAATTTAATTGTTTTTCTTTTTTAATAAATCACTTGAATAATGTATTTTCGATTTTTAAGGTTTTTAACTCAAAAATATAATTTAGGCTACTTAACTCAGGACTGACTGAATACGAAATGAAAAGTTTAAATAAAGATAGGATCCGAATATTTGCACCTCTACCTCTTTTCAGCTAAATTGCTTATTTTCTCGACTAACATATTTCTCAGGAAGGTGTTGAGAGTACTTTTGGCATAAATAATTGCAAGGAAAAACGGTAGCATTTCTTTAAAATTTTAGAATTTTCACATGTGCTAGACGCATTGAACAGGTACTGTACATTACACGGTGTTGTACGAGAAACAACAACAGTCTGAATAAAGTGTGTGTAGAGCTTTTCCAATTTTGTCATTTTAGTTTTTGTTTTAAATTCCATCGACGACTCCTGCTTTAAACTTTTAATCGAAGAATTTTTCCTTCTTTTTAGTTCTACTGCTTCCAATCATGAACTGAAACACAGGCAGGAATAATCGTAATATTGACATTAACGTCCATTTCCGTTTCCTTGAAACTTCCGAATTCGGTTGTTTGTGAAATTGAATAATGAAATCGATTTTTTTTATTTTCTTATCTAAATCCTTTAAATGCGGAAGTGATTTTGAATTCATCATAACACAAGCTCGCCTTTCAAACGTTATGATGATATCTGTATATCTGATTTTCTGCCTGAAAAAAATTGAATATTCCCATATGGCTTCAATTTCTCTTGATATGGCTTTGCTGGGAGACATAGGGTATCAAATAGAGCTTTGTGTGGTATATAGACATACATATATGATTTCGTTGCATCTACTCCCGGAATTGTTTTACTTGTAACTCCTTCTGGAACATTAGGTTCGATTTCACGAGATCCTTCAAGATGTTTTACGAACCACTTGTACCGACGAATAAGGGAAAAGTGAAAAAGCTGTTTCCCTAGCTTCCGTTTATATAGATATATACATATACTCAATTGAGCCAAAAGAGTTAAGAGTGGCACTGCTTCCATTGAGACTATAGGTGTACTTTTTATTGCTCTTATTATTTCTAAACACGCCTGATTTTGAACTTTGAAAAAGTATTCAGAAAACGAGCGTAGCTGGAATTTTTTTGTCAGAAAATAGCACTATAGAACAGATTTGAAGCCGACTAGATTTAATTATAGCAGTGGGTATATTTAATCCTATTATTTTATCCTTTTGGGGTATTCCATGCCGATTTAGCGCGTAACATAATCGAATACTGTCAATAGAGGTAAAGCACTTTTCGTTGTTAACGAAAGCTCGGTAAAATGGTGACTGAAATTCTGTGAATAACTACAAAATGATCCCATGTCCATGAGTTTTTATTAATCCATATTCCTAAGGGTTTCATTCAATGGTCCGTTAGGGTATAAAGTTCTCAACTTTGTACGAAAATCAAGGGTGTTCATCGTTAAGTCAGTCATATTCCGCAAGGCTGTGTTTTGTCGGTTCCTACCAGTGTGTTTTGTGAGAGAAAATCGCTTGCTAATTAGACCTTCTAGTGGAGGAATGAGGATCAGAAAATTAGAAAAGACGTTACAAAAAAAGACCAAGGTGTACTACTAGCAGACAACGTGGCCAATAGTTGAGATGACGTATTCGATTGATTTCTGAAACTCAATTTAGCAGAGATTCTTATACCCTAGGCAGACGGGAAAACTCAATGATCATTCATTCGTAATTGAATTTTTAAAAAATCGCTTTATACCTTTGAATTTTAATTTTAATTATTAAAAATGTGCTGTCATATAAAAATTGACAGGACTTTAGCTTTAGTTCACAAAATCTTGGGTAAGTTGATTTTTGAATAAATGAATTACGAATTAATCATCATTGATTTTGTCCGTTTGCCTAGGGTATTATGTATCTTAATTAAGATGGCCCAAAAATGTATGGATTTGCAAAAGTGTTAAAATTTTTAAATGCTTAAGGGGGTCACGCCTAAGTAACATCCAAATATAGTGGGTAAACTAATTTTCCAATATTCTGCGCCGTTCGAAAGTTACAGCGTTAATAAGCGCAGGTATTTGGAGCATGCGCTCGAGCATCGGACCCCTTCTCTTGCGCTTTGGTTTCTTACTTGAGCCCTTTTAACACAAACATAGATTTACATGTACAATAGAGAAGCCGTTATATCTCTAAACTCATTTTCTGTTTCCAATATGACGGTTAGTTTAGTCTTAATTGAGCACCCAAAGTGTTCGAATTTTATTTGTGATAATCGTATTTGAGTTTTTACACGCGTTTTTCTCAAGACTACGTTTTTCTAACTGGTCTCCACGATATCTCAAAAATGGTTTGACCGATTGCCTTGAAATTTTAACGGTAGATTCGGCACATATATAGTCATCGAGTGAACTAAAATAATGCAAAAGCTCCGAACCGTTTTTCTTTTTCGTAACAAAATGATCGAAAAAAAATCACGAAATTTGAAAATTAATTTTCAAAAACATCTCATTTATTCAATTTTCAATATTTTCGAATGATTCTAGTTCATTCGATAGCCACAGCTTCATAGATTGAAACCTTGTTTGGTTTTTTTTTTTATTTCAAATAAGTCAATGAGCCGGAATCATGGAGACCGTCGACAAACTTTTATATCGACATGGGTGTCTTTGTAGTGGTGCAACAAACATTGTGTTAAATATTTTGGTCTGAAAATATTCTGGCTAACTGCTGAAATATCAATTAATATATAGTAAAAAGTTCAAACATCTACATTTTTATTGTTCGTCAAAACAACAATCCCAAAAAAAGCTCAAAAAACAGGCGGTCACACGGGGTGGCCCCCTTAATCAGAATTTGTTAGCAAATGTAATTCTAAACTTCTATGCAAAATTTCAGTGAAATTCATTTATGTTTAGAGGTCGCTCAAATCGAAAATAGTGGTTTTTTGGCTGTTTTGGACTTTCAGAAAAACTGTTTCAACATTTTCTGTCATAACTTTTTAATTTGACAATATTTTTCTTGATTCTTTTTTTAAATTAAAGGAAATTTAGATATGAACATATAGCAGTGAAATTCGTTTTAGAAAATTAAATTCGTTTTTTTTTATAAATTTTTCAAAACAAAATTTCGAACCCGGAACTTCAATTTTTTGTCTTCGCGTCAAGTTTTTTGTAAGGAAAAGTGGCACGCGGTTATACTTTTTCTACTATAATGTAATCTACAATCGATTATCTCTCTAACGACAACTTAAGGGGTCATGGACTGTATGAAGTGTTCTCAAAATACGATTTTCGACGGTGAAGCATTTTTACGAATTACAAAGATGTGCAGACCCATAAATGTAACGACTTTGTGTTTGTACCAATAACATCTTCTTTTGCAATTATTGCATTGGATACTAACGCATAATATTAAAAGTTATTTTGATTTTTTAATGTCCGCCTATTCCTTTGTTTGTCTACTTGCCTGTCTGTCTGTCTGTCTGTCCGTCCGTACCACAGCTCGAGAACGCGTTCAGTTAGAGTGCTGAAATTTTGCACACGGGATTTAAAAAAAAAGGAAATTTAGTTTCGGAAAAGGAACAATTCGGGCAACGCCTTCGTAGGATTGCCATACAGAAATTGGATTTGTAACGGTATATTTGGGCACTGCTCGAGAACGCGTTGACGAGCTGACTTTTGGTACGTGGTGTTTTATAATAGTAAATAAAATTTTAAAAAATTCCCTAAATCGGGTAACTCCATATTGGTGTTGCCAAACAATATGTTCGTTTTTCACTATATATTTGAACAGTGATTGAGAACGCGTCGATGTGGAGTGCTAAAATTTTGTACACAGCGTTTTCATAAAAATTGCAAATACAAATTCAAAAATGGACTTAATAGGGCAATCCCTTCTTAGTGTTGCCATACATAACTTTGGGTTTTCACTGCATATTTGAACACTGTCTGAGAACGCGAGAACTGAAATTTTGTAAACAGCGTTTTCTTCATAAAAATAGTAAATGAAATTTTAAAAATGAACTAAATCGGGCAACCCCTTCTTGGTGTTGCCATAAAGAGCTTTTGGTTTTCACTTTATTTAACTTTTATATTCATATCATATATATTATTAGTATTAAGATCATACTTTTATGGATCGGCACATAACCTTTATAACCTATAAAAATGCTTCACCTTCGATAATCGCATTTTGAGTACAGTTCATACAATACATGAGCCCCTTAAGTTATAGTCGTAGAAAGATAATCGATTGTAGATAATGTTATAGTAGAAAAAGTATACTCGTGTGCCACCTTTACTGCAATAAGTTCATATCTAAGTTCCCTTAAAAAAAAATATTTTCGACTTGTGCGACCTCTAAACAATAATGAATTTCACTGAAATTTTGCATAGAAGCTTAAAATTGCATTAGCTAACAAATTCTAAATGAGCATCTAGAGATTTTAACACTTTTGTTTTTGGGCCACCGTAATGTTCATGCATAAAAACTCTCTTTAGATTCCCATGAGCACTGGTCAGTATGACATAAATCTCAGTCTAGAATATTGTAGCGTGGCTCCTTCATGCTTACACATTTGCTTACATATGTACATGTAAGAATTTCGGGCAACAGCTAATCTTAATATACTCAAGCAAATTTTTAATGATATATTATAACCCTCTTGAAGTTTTTATTGTTATATTCAGGGTTCAGATTGAATAGAGTATGTCCTCTAAGCTATGTGTAAACAGTCCTGTTGCGTTTCTGAAGATAGCCACACATTTCTTTGCCTCTAACCACGACCAAACAGACAAATGATTGAAATAGAGATAGCGGAGCAAAATATGACAATAATAATTAATTCAGTCAGCTTTTGCAAACAAAATCATTATTTATTTCTGAAGACAAAGAACAAAATATGAAAAGCTTATCTCCTTTTTAAATACATCTTGAATGCTTTTTTTTTCGTACTAACTAAATATCATACATATATATAGTACATTAAACACTGAAGGAAACATCTTCTTTAAACGTAGATTAATGTTTACCGGAGATGGGAATATGTCAGGTTTTCTTCCTTTGAAACAAAAATGATTGATGATTCCTGGCTATCACATCGCACCCCAGGGAAAATATGCTTTCTTTTAAAATGTTTTCATCGATTTTATTATAGTCCTCTTTAAATCACGTTTTCAAGGCAACTCAAATGGGTCATTGCTTGTCTAGAATAAACATAGCGCTTTGTTAGTAATTTAATAAGCTCGAAGACCTGCTATTACAATTGAAGACGTCATGTCATGCTCGTTTGAAATTTCTCATCCTGTGTAAAAGAATAAGATGAAATTTAAAAGCTTCGGAAAAGATGGCTTCCCCTTTATGTATGTATATTTATGTATGCTACTGACAGAATGAAAAAAAAAGCACTCGTTCTACCGACCTTTAAGGAAATAATGAAATTTCACTTCCCGTAAGTACAAGCATGTTAAACACGTTAAAAAAATTTTATGGTTGGTTCATGGAAAATGGAATAGAAAAGTTTTTTTTTTTTCCAAAAGCAAAAAAAGGAATGAAAAAGTTTTAGTGTAGATCCTTTATCCAACAAGAGGAAAAATTTTAAGATTTTCTGAGAATATTTCTTTTACAGCAGAAATATTCGCCCACTTTCATCCATTTTTCTTACTATTTTTATTTTCCTAAATTTTTTTTTATCTTTTTTTTTCCTCTAACATGCTCTTTGTGGAGAGGAAAATTTTTTTGACTACTATTAATGTCTCAAATTAAAAAAAAAAAATAATTCCAGCTTAAATGTAGAATATACATATGTATGCGAGGAACAAATGTAAGGGACAGGAGCTATACAGGGTGATACGAGGGTGGATTGAAAAATAGTATTTTTTTAGAAGGTTGAAAGATATGGTCGAAACGTTAGAAAAAGTGTATCACATTAAAACGTGAGGTATACGTTGAAAAATAAAAAAACAAATTTGCCAAAAGTTTGTAATTTCATTCTTAACACGGGTACTTTTTGATCCACCCTCGTATGTATAAAATGAAGTAGGATTAAGATCAATACACAACCAACCTAAACAACTGAATCAAGGAAACTAAAATTCTGTACCCACAGAAAATATCTCTAATCTGTTACCACCTTTCAGATAAATCCAATATTTCAGAACAGTTTCACCCTCAAAGAAAATAATTTTTCGAAGGGAAAGCATTTTTTGAAATTACATCGTTAATTTTTAATTATCTATAAACTTTATTGAAAGCCGCTATTATAAATGAAATTTAGTAGTAGTACGAATAAAATAAAACCAAAATGGCGATTCAGTAGAAAAACGAGCAGACAAATAAGCGTTGCAAGAACCACATTTTCGAAAAAATTTAAAATCACTCGTAATTTCGAAAATAACATGGATTCGAAAAAAAAAATAGCATTTCCAATTGCAAATCACCTCATCTTTTAGAGGTGTCAGTATTGCATACTTTTCCTGGTCACCCTCTGCATGTTTGGAAAAGTTACGGTGCAAACACCATATAATGATCAGAAATTGCATTTGAAAACGATGCACGATAACTCAAGAACGCGCGTAATTATAGAGTTGAAATTTTGCACACGAGCTTTAAGAAAAACTAAATTTAAGTTCGAAAATCCGGGTAAATCTTTTGTGCGGTTGCCACACAAAAATTTCGTTTTTCACTATATATTTCGACACTGCCTGAGAACTAGTCAACGTAGAGAGTTGATATTTTGTACAGGACGTTTTCATAGAACTAGTAAATATATAGTTTCAAAATTGAACTAAATCGGGGGCAACTCTTTCTTGGTGTTGCCATATAAATACATACTGTGAAAACGATCAGTCCTAGATGTCTTTAGTTTACCGAAAACTTCTTCAGAATGTGAAATCCTATGAAATTGGTCATAATCATTTTTACTGTTCAATGAACCGTTCTAGAAATATATGCGAAAAACCACTTCAACAATCAAACTTAAACAGAGGGGTGATACGAAATCACAGAGGCAGTGTTGGGCAAAATGTAATCTGATTAATGATTAACAATTACAATTAACCATGTAATCTGTAATCAGATTACTTTGTAACAGATTACTAATGTAATCCATTTCCATAATTACATAATGTAATCGATTAACGTGTAATGTGATTACAAGTTAATCTGATTACACATTAATCGATTACAAGTTAATCCCACTACATGTTAATCTAATTAATGTGATTACATTTAAGACATTTAAGATAATTTAAAATATTTGTATTCTAATTCTTCATAAAACTCCCTAAAACTAATTTCGTACGAGAACAATATTATTTTCTTTCAATTCATTTCATTATATTATTAATTACTTTTAAGTAATCTACAAAGTAATCTGTTACAATGTAATTAGATTACAAAATAATCTAATTATATTGTAATAGATTACACATTTGATAGATTACATATTCTCTCATAAGTAATCTGATTGATATGTAATCGAATACAATTTAATTAGATTACTTTGTAATTTGACTAAACTGTAATGGAATTATTAATTAAATTACACTTAATTAATGTAATTATTAATTTATCCTTGAGCATCCTTTGAAGTAGAAGTGAAGGATAGATAGGTCGGTTCCACATGTTCCACCTAATGAGATAAAAGTCGAAATGTCTAAATCGTTAAGGGTGCTAGCCTGAATGTTGATCTAAATGTCGATAACTCCTTTATTATTTTTAAATGTCCAGCAATGAACATAAGCTTATTTGTAAATTTAGCCAATCAGGAATCAAGACATTGCTGTAGTAGCGTTAATGTTAAAAGAAACTAAATTATAGGAAATAATAAATGACTTAGAAGTTAGCGGATCGATTTAACAATATTAAAGCTATTTATTTCTCAATATCTAACTCAGCTTACCAATTTTGGTTGAAATTGAGTTTAATGGAAGCTTAAATTGGGAACGAAATTGAGAATAGAGTCGAAAATCTAACCGAAAAACTGTGCGAACTGCCGTTTTCATTTGTAGCTTTATTTTTCTATCGATTTAATAATTATTTAGATTAGATTAGATTTGTAGAGGGGTGTACAGGCGTTGGCCTCGCATTCACTGCGACCCAAAAGATCTATTGTGAGTCCCCTTTCAATTTATTCCCTTTCTAGGTTTAGACTGTTAATGAAGTCTAGGATCATTCTGGGACTTAGGTTCCACACGTAGTTTGGTGAAGGAAAAGCATGTTCGAGGTGGAATAATCTCCGCCTGGCCAATGCTTCGCAGATGGAGAGCAGGTGCTCCGAGGTTTCCTGAGCATTCTCACAGAAGTGTCAGGATGTAGTCTCATCTAAGCCCATCTTGTGTAGGTGATACCTTAATGGATAATGGCCTGAGATGAGCTCTGTGAACATTTTGAGCTCTGTTTTCCTAAGAAGTAATAGTTCTTTAGTTTTTCCGCCAGATGTATCGATAAACTTTTTTGCCTGGCGAAGTCCCTGTAGCCTTTCTCAATAGAGGGATTTTTGAGTGTTCTCCCAGCTATTTAAGGTAGCTCTGAGGTAACTCTTTCAGGTGCCACAAAATTGCTCTGGTCCGACAAAAAGAGTTTCCGCTCCTCTTTTGGCTAGGCCATCAGCAATTTCATTGCCTTTATGACTCTCATGTCTATGTACCCATATAAGGATGACCTTGTTTCTCCTTGATACATTTTTAAGAATTTGCAAACATTCCCAGACAATACTTGACTTGATAGTGTAGGCCTTTAAAGCCTTGAGAGCTGCTCGACTGTCCGATAGGATATAGATAGTTCAACCATTTATGCTTCTCGAAATGCAAGTATTGGCGCATTCTTCTATGGCTAATACCTCAGCCTGGAATATGGTGGGGGTAGAGCCCAGGGCCTTTCATATTAAGCATCGGGGCCGTATACACCCAGTCTGACTCCACTGTTTGTTTTTGAACCGTCTGTATATCACACCATCGATCGTGGTTGGAAGGACGGTTAAGAGGTACGCCATTGTTGTCGGTCTCCCAGAACCACTTGGAATGGTCTTACAAAATTCATCCTGGGTATGATTATATCAGATATTGTCGTCATTTGCTCGAAGCATATTTATTTTAAGATACTTAAATGACCAACCAGATCTCCTGGCTTTAACTGTTTCTCCTTTTGCACTCTAATATCACTGAAGAGCGCTTCATTTTCACCTGCAAATTCTGGGGTGGAAGATTTAGGAAGGCTTCCATGGCTGCTGTAGGACAGGTCCTCATGGCATTTATAGATTTTCAAAATAAACGCAATTGAAAATTCGAAGATTATACAGAAAGGAGTATCGAATATAATCAGTTGTAGTAATTTTTTTTTATTGAAGCAGAGGTCTGTCTCAATTTTTGCTCCGTGTTATATGGAAACCGTACCGCGTTATAGTTATAGGTTTACGTATAATTTTTATAAAAATTCTATAGTAATTATTTCCATTGACGGATCCTGCTTTGGTATATTTTTTCTAGCATTTATTTTTGTAAGTCTAACTTTGCTTTCTTTTCAGCTTTATTGTTCAATTTTGCTTGTACTGATTAAGTTTATTAATTTAACTGGATTCTTTAAGTTAAATGAAAATTGATTTAGATGCCCAACAATTCCTGTATATTCCGGAACAATTATAATTAAAAGTTGTGTTAAAATCTATAAATAAAATCTATCTATAAAGCTCATGAGATATTGGCGAATTAGGAAATTTTTCCTCACATTTCGTACAGTTTTCTAAGCTCTTACGCAAGATAAAGTTTGACAAAGTTTGACAGATTTATTTAAACTCTAATGTGATTTTCCACCTTTAACATTCAATAGTAGGAATACCTCTGACTTTTGCTTGTGGAACAATCCTTATGTTTACTTTTCATATCAGCAAAGCTATGTACATACGTCCATAATTCTTTAAGATTTTTTTCAAAGTAATGTACAGTTGTGGAAAATGTAATAAGTGCATAAGGTATAAATTCAAAGATTGATTTGAAACCTTCAATGAGAGGGTCAACATTCATACAGTTATTCCTGTAATTGCTTATTCCATTACTAACATGAAGCAAAAAAACCAATAAGTTTTCGATATGTGCTTCGTAGCTGTGAGGAAAATCGTAAGGACAAATAAATATTTGCTGAATACCACCAATGCCTTCAAGCCTTAAGATTCAAAAGAAACCAAGAGGAAGAAAACGAAAAACTTCTCCATAAACTAACATGAATATTATCAATTAAATTTTGAGTGAAATTGATTTAAATGTCACATCCAGAACGATGTGACAGCGCCTGAAAGATAAATTACCTTTCGAGATGTCAGAAAAATGTAAATTATAGAAGTCCAATAGAGAACCATTGTAGTGAGTGAAATCGAGAATTGGGGGTCAAAATAATTAGAATGCTTTGAATTTAGGTCGGACTTCAATACCTATAAATAATAGATAAAGATTATTCGGTGTTTTCAAAGTTTTAATTTTTCTCTAATATTTTCTTTGTACCTATGTACTTACCAGTGTTGGGCAAAATGTAATCTGATTAATGATTAACAATTACAATTAACCATGTAATCTGTAATCAGATTACTTTGTAACAGATTACTAATGTAATCCATTTCCATAATTACATAATGTAATCGATTAACGTGTAATGTGATTACAAGTTAATCTGATTACACATTAATCGATTACAAGTTAATCCCACTACATGTTAATCTAATTAATTGTAATCACATTTAAAGACATTTAAGATATTTGTATTCTAATTCTTCATAAAACTCCCTAAAACTAATTTCGTACGAGAACAATACTATTTTCTTTCAATTCATTTCATTATATTATTAATTACTTTTAAGTAATCTACAAAGTAATCTGTTACAATGTAATTAGATTACAAAATAATCTAATTATATTGTAACAGATTACACATTTGATAGATTACATATTCTCTCATAAGTAATCTGATTGATATGTAATCGAATACAAATTAATTAGATTACTTTGTAATTTGACTAAACTGTAATGGAATTATTAATTAAATTACACTGCAATCAGATTACGCCCAACACTGGTACTTACATATGTATCATAAGACGTTGATTGATGATTCTGTGTAACCACTTTTTGCCACACCTGTATATCAGCTGTATATCATACACTGACCTTGTTTGATAGTAACTTTAATAGCATATGAATTTTCTCTAAGCTTTTGGTTAAATATATTTTAGATAGATAAGATTAATCCATACAAACAACTATTTTGATTATTCTATCCACCATCTTATTAAAATGTCGAATAAGTTCTCATCTCTTTCCGGCTGATATATATATAAATCAATGGAATTTACTGCGCCACATGGATCACCAGTTTCAATCAGAGTTACCGTACACCCTGTAGGAGAGCTAGGGGCTAGTTGTAACAGGGGTAAGTAGTAATACCGAACTTTCAGAAGGAATTTTATAATATCCAAATTGTGTTTTCGACTATATTTCTTATGTATAACAAGCTGCATTATGTAAACATAACCAGTATCCCGCCGGACATCAAAGGAAGAGGTTGTACACGTACGCTCTAATTTGGCCAGTTAATGAAAAAATAAGATTAAAGTAAACTTTGAGTTACGACATATAATTTTACGAATTTCCTTTTTCTGTTTGTATAGTGAGATTGCGAACTCACTTAGTTATGGACCCCTTTTTATTAATTTTAATTTTCATTTTATACTCTCGAATAAAGGAATATTAAAAACAGTTACATCTAAACCTAGCATTTTATTAAAAAAATCCTGAATTATCTTACGATTTCGATTTAATTATCTCTTGTTACTACTTGCCCCATGTCTGTTACAACTTGCCCCAAACATGTAACAATGACACTTTATAGAAAAATTATAGTTTTGAAAAATATTGAAATATTTTCAATTATTTTTCTGAAAACGATGCTTGAATAGTTACACAATCAGCTACAAATATCTGAATCTTAAAGTATTTTGTAATTTTGGTAATATAACTGTTTTACCAAAACCGTTACACCTAGCCCCCAGCTCCCTTACTCTTTAAGATACACGGTGTTGTGTGGTAAACCATCATATTTTCTTAATCACCCTGTAGCTCCGAAACGGTTGGTATGCCTCCCCTACACCTGACACTGGTAAATAAATAAATAAATTGAATAGAAAAGATCTCAATATTGAGCCTTGAGGCTCCCCACGAACTAAAGGTAGTACAAAAGATGAAATATTATTAATATAGATTCGTGTTAGCACCGATCTGACAGGAAATCCTTTATCAGAGCAAGGGCTGAACTACTAAAATTAATAGAGGCAGAAAGTTTCTGGAGAAGGATCCGACAGATAGTCCATACTGTCGAAGACTTTCGAGAAGTCCAGAAGTACCTTTACTAATACACTGAACTTATACTGATGCAAAGCCTTTCTCAAATTAGAGGTTACCTTGAGGGCTGCAGTCTCACAGTTGTGGTAGTACCGAAAACGCGATTGGCAACTTGCAAGAAATTTATTGCCCTTGAAAAATTCAACTATCTCCATACATAAAAAAGCTTTTTTAAGATTTTGGATATGTAACATAACTAAATGGAACTGACCATCTTCAGATCAGTGAATAAAGAACGCGACTATTGTCAAACAATTACTGGTCAATGAAATTTTTTTGTCATTTTTTAGTTGTCAAGTGAAGAAAATTTAACGATCCAATTTAATCTGAAAACCTTTGTTAAATCAAACTTATCCGTCAAAATCTTTTTAACTACAATAGACGACAAAGCGATAAACTTTTCGCTAAATAGAACTTGGTAATATTAACTAACCTATTGATGTACACCTACAAATGTACCTACATAATACTAGTCCTTCTATACTCTCTAATACCAAACTGCCATGCACACCTGCGAGACTAATTAAATGAGCGCTCATAGTGCTTCGAGCTAAATTACTTGCTTGTTCAAATAGCCCAGAATCGTAATTATTATGTGCCAACTACATTCGGAAAATTTGTTATGAAGCAATTTCCCTACTCGTTATTCCCAGTTAATGTATATGTGTGGGTGGGAAAATTTCAGGACACTAAGCTGTTAGAGAATAGAAAATTCTGTTTGAAAAGGTCATGTATAAGGTAGATAAGATACTCGAGTGCATCATAGAGATACATATATATATATTTTTTTGAATGGAATGTCGGGATTAAAATGAAAAAAAAAGATAGTAATTATCAGTTCTAACCAGTAGCAAATGGGAATTAAATAGTTTGAAATAGTTTTTAATGGCTTTACTGCGTGGTTTGCAAATTAGAAAGGCTTCGTTTCATAAGAGCATACATATGCGCTTACATTGGTGAATTTACATTTTTTGCTGCTGATATCAATATATGTATGTATAGGAGGTGTTATTAGTTGAAGGAATAACTATCTATTTTTGTCAATTTCCCCTGGATATTCATGAGATTTTTCGTTCACGAAAAGACTTCGAAAAACACTCAACTTATGAACCAAATATGAGGATCAGTTTTCAGAGATGGGCGTATACAAAATATTATAGAAATTTGCTCGAGATGGAACAGTTGAGAAAGTATTTTACCGAATTATTTTAAATATTGGTAGTAATATTATATTATATCTCAGGATTTAAGTGCCATTCATCTCGTACATACAGGATGTCTCAACTTTTTGCAAAATTCACAGAATCATATAGTTTAAACTTCAACTATGTGTATAACACTTCTTTCTTTTGTCAATACTGCATTGTGAGTTTTTAGCATAATTCTTGGAATTAGATTGATTTGGGTGCCTGGACCAATCATATTTTTTACTAGTCTGGAAGAGATACATTTTTACATTTTTTTGTTAAGAAGTTACTCGACAAATTTCCTTCAGAATTTTTATGTAAAATTAGTGGCAGATAACTGAGTAAAAGATTTAACTACCAGATTATAATATTTATTTAAGCCGCTAGTTTATATTTCAAATATGTAGTTACAGAAATGTATGTAACTGCTGCGTGCTTCGATTTTAAACTGTGTTCCAGAAGTGGACAGTCAGGTTAGAAATGAATAGTTAAGGGAAACCGGGGCATAATAATGAACGATTTTTCTTAATTCCCTGAATCGATTTCTTGAATCTTTAAATATTACCAAGTATAGGGTCAATCAGGGACAAAATGTGATATATGTAGATAATTACCGTCTAGCATCCTTATGAAGTGCGCCACCATTTTGGAATATTTTTTATATATAAAATTGGAATTTACTTTCCATTAATAGAAGAATAAAATACGTTAAAACCCATTTCCAAAAGTATTTATTTTATGTAAAAAGCCCCAAAGTTTTTCATTTTTCATGCCTCTCGACGGTAACCGTCCCTTAAATTATTAGTCTAACCCACGGGTTCCCAACTTACGGGTTTTCTGTGGGGTCACCAACTTACACAGTTTAACTAAACAAAATATTCACTATAATTCAATATCAGACATGTTAAAGAACAGATTTTGATCAAGGTTTCACCATTGTTTTCTTTTCAAATTGTTGAATCAACAGACGAAAGTTCTTGTGCTCAGTTGCTTGTTTTCGTCAAATATATTCATTCAGATAATATCAAAGAAGATATCATATTTTGTAGTGGACTTGAATCTATTACAAAAAGTGCAGATATTATAGAGAATATAAATACGTTTTTTGAGACTGGAGGATTAAAGTCTGTGGGGTTTGTACGGATGGTGCTTTCGGGCTTCCAGAAAAAAGTAAAAGAAGTAGGTTCCAAAACAAGGGGAATCCACTGTATGATTCACCGGTATGCCCTTGCCAGTAAGACTTTTCCAACTTCCCTGCAAGAGGTACTTGATTCGCTAATAAAAATCGTAAATTAAATCAAATCCGGAGCTCTTAACACCTGTCTGTTTAAAGAACCTTGCAAAGACATTGACTCTGATCACGAGGTTCTTCTTTTCTACACTACAGTACGCTGGTTGTCGAAAGGAAATATTGTGAATCGTGTCGTTGAATTGAGAGTTGAAATCAAATCGTTCCTGGAAATAGTTTTTTCGTGGCATTTTTATTCGGACGTTTTTTTGAAAACAAACCGCTAAAGCCCCCCAAATTTCATCTAGTTTAATAATTTTCAACCCGATTTGTTTTGGATGAACTGGCAGAGCTGTGGAGCGCCCAGCGCAAATCAAAATGCGTCATGCACGGTTTTGTTTGCGTTAAAACCAGGGACTGAACCAGTTATGACTTTTTACGAAAAAAACCAACTTTACCTGTTATTCCTGACCGATAATAATTTGAAGCTAAAAAAAAAACCAAGCTGGAAAGGCTTTTTATTTTATCTGGTAAAAATAAAAAGCCAGCGTGGCTTTCTATTTTTTCTGGCAGTAATAAAAAGCCAGCTTTCTTCGAGCTGGAAGTAACAGGTTTTGAAGCTGGTTATTTTTTGGAGGAAGTATAAAAAGCCAAAGCTGGTTTCTTACTTTTCCTAGCCGAATATCAAAAAAAATTCATAACTGGTCCGGACCCTGAAAATAAGAAACTAGCTTGGTTTTTTATTCTTCCGGCTTCGAAACCGGTTACTTCCAGCTCGAAAAAATAAAAAGTCAAGCTGGCTTTTTAATTTTACCAGATAAAACAGAAAGCCCAGCTGGCTTTTTATTACTGCTAGAAAAAATAGAAAGCCCAGCTGGCTTTTTATTTTTACCAGAAAAAATAAAAAGCCAAGCTGGTTTTATATTTTTGCCAGATAAATTGAAAAGCCAAGCTGGCTTTGCAGGAATCGAAACGGGTTTCACGAGACATCTTTTGGTATATTCCACAAAATTCCACGATCATGATTTGTCCCAGCTTTTTTTGTTTAAAGTTTTCAAAATACCAGTTATTTTCGGTCCCAGGTTAAAACCCATTTCAATAAGTAGTATTTGTTTTATGTATAAAAAAAAAAATTCCCAAAGTTCATGCATTTTTCATGGATGGCTCTTCTTTTGAAAGACGACATCGAAAGACGGGGCATGAGTCTTGACATTAATGACAACAGTAAAACTTATTGTAAGTGCAACCTACTCCGACCGTAAAAGGATATACAAAGAAACCTATAGGTATCACCGGATAGAACAAGGATAAGGACATGTTGTGAATATTGGTAGACGACCTACCAATTTCAACTGAACAATTTATCTGGAGAGGGTTAAATTTTCCATGCACCTCTTGGTTGGTTAATGAGGCAGATGAAAAGTTGTTAAGCACTGTGGCTACTGAGAGGACATGCTATGCACACTCTGCAATCTCCTTAAAACAGGCCAGTGCCCTTGAGTAGGTTTAAGAACCCGCGGAGTTGTATGTCTGCCAACTCGCCACGATTAACCTGATTGGATCTACTTAGTTGGTCAAGGGCGCTTTGGCATTCCCACATGAGCATTGATTTCACTACAGAAGAAAATGCTTCTGTCTGGTAGTCGGAGAAAATAAAGATGCTTTTATTTCGTATGTACATATATAATTTCGAATTTCCTTATGATTGTCTGCAAACAAATTATCGGGAATTATGCAGAGTTCAAACTTGTACTTTCCTTATGGCCATTTATTTGAATACTCCCTAAATTCAAATTTGTTTACAGCTTTAATGTAAATGACAAATCCTTTTAAGATGCTTTCACTGTGAAATAAATTTTCAGTAAATCCTTCAACTTTGTAATTTCTTTTATCCTCTGGGAATTCTTTTAAAGTTCTGGATCCTTTTTTTTCTTCTTTTTCTTCTTTTTCCAAATTAACTGTCTTCCTGTAAGATACTTTTCTCAAGTAAAAGTTCACGTATAAATTTTCTTGCTTTGTATATGTATGTTCTCTTCGCCCCGAACTCATAATAAAAGACGATTCATTCACATATGTAGGTATGTATGTATATGTATGTAATATTCATTGTATACATTTGCGAGGATTGTTTGTAAATTAAGATTAATATTACTTGAGAAGCAAACAACAATTTTCCGACCCTGATAACTTTTTCCTCGTTCCATTACCAACTAGTTAAGCTAATTTTCGATAAACTTTCAGGGTTGTATACAAACATACAAGGCTCATAGAACTTTCATCAACTCGTAAAGCTATTCATTAGAATTTGTCTTAAGTCGAATTATAAGCAAAGATTGTGTGTACTTTGACTACATCTTATAAGACGCAACTTTGCCCAGAAGGAAAGAATCTGGATAAATAATAAATTGACAAGAAAAGAACGTTTTAGCTTTAATCTTTAAGAATTTTTATCAGTTTCCTTTAGATATAGTAGGGTAATTATTAGAAACACTTTTGCAATAGTTTTTTTCTTGACTATTACACTTATACTTAGTAAAAGGGAGAGGGGGAAATGCATCATCTAGGTAGGTACATCACATAAAGTTTGTATTTTCTTTCACATCATAGATGCTTGAATATCTCAAAAGACGTGTAAAAAGCAGAGTTGTTTATAAGAGTTGTATAAAACACTTTTTCATCATAATGTCACACGTTTAACATCACTCCGCACCAGGTATAAAATTGTTATGGAGGCTCTGAATGAATGACAGATACCAGCCTCACACACTGATCCATGTGATATAAAATAAAAGTGCTACAAAAAGCTTTTAATCCGGAAACACAGAGCTCTCATCTTTGGTGAAAGCTCTCTTAAGCCTGAAACTGTGAATTCAATAGAATATGCAGAAGATAGAAGGGTCCTTATGACTATGAAATGCTGAGTCCCTTTTGTTTCTTACTTAACAACTCGAATGTGGGCCAGACAATAATTACAGAGCTAAATGCATTCACGGGAGGCTGTGACCTTTCATAAAGTTTCTTTTGATAAGATCGCAAAATGCTTTCTCGAACGTTGAAAAGTGCTTTTTTTTTATGTACCGAGCTCCTTCCGGTATCCTTAAGGAGGTTTTAAAATGGAGAAATTTGATGTCTATAGCGTAAAAACATTTTGAGATTTTAGTAATTTGCTTTTCATGATGTTACTTAATGGAATTATTCATGAGGAATTTTTCAGCTGACATAGTAATTTTTGTGGGATTTTCAAGGAAACATCTTTCGCTGCTGCTTACTATAATGTAGTCAAATCTGATTTCATAAAATTTATGTATAAGAACCGCCAGTGGCATAATCGATGATGTTTTTGTCAAGTCAGAAAGTCATGCATATGGAAGTATATGGCCAGATTTATACTGGTATAGTATGTAGGCTTACAGGGCAGCTTGTTGACAAATTTAGTCTGATATGAAATTTTATATCCGCACTATGTTGATTTGATCATTCCCCTCGAATTAGTTTAGGGCACTCAATTTTTCTCTTGGGGTTTTAAGTACAAATCGTCACTTAGGCGCTTGGTTTTTCAATATTTATAAATTGCGCTCTCAGTGTATGATAGCTTCCAGGGAATGAGGAGCCCGTGCGTGCTGTTATAGTGTCAAAAAAACAATAAGTACTACCAATAATTTTTTTACTGTTTTCAAGTTAATTCTAATATGAAGTTGATCAAATCGTTTCTTTATGGCAAGATTCAATAGATGAAAATGGCAAGTTTTTCGGGTTATAGATATTTTATTTGCGGGTTTCTTCATGGGCCAGTATTAGAGCAGTATTATGCTATAGTTATTAATGATCTCGTTACGAAGTTCAGGGTCTTAAGATCATATTATCTGATAACGACGTTCAATTGTCTGAGTCTACTTATTTATTTACCTGCAAGAAGATTGCATCAAAAGGCATCTGAGGCCATCCGAAAAAAGTAATGGTGGTCTACAGCGTGTTTGGCCGTCAGCATTACTTCTACCATCTGCAACGCGGTTGAAATTAATAAGAGGTACAATAATGCCTGTTTTATGTAAGACATTAAAATTTTCGAAAAAGTCAATTTCGAATGTGCAAGAAACTGACCTGCATTAAATTCATTTATGACATACGTAGGTTCGAGCACATTTCTGCATTATTTTTTCTATATGAACTATTGCATGCAAACCGCTAAACCGCCATAATTTTTCCAATTATCCAGCCTTATCCCACAATTCATACACTGATCAATACCCAACAGCACCTCCCCTCCCCCTCGGGAATGGCTCATCTATTTTACCCTATACCATGCAAATTGTGAATTATAGTGACAAGATCTATCACCCTGTAAAAGATTTATATCTATGCATGTATGTAACTTTAGTTATATTCATTGATTGAAAACAGAGGTTTGGAACCCCAAGGGGTCCCATCGAATGTATAGGCCAAGTCAAGTCCCATTGTCCATCCTCCAGACCCGTGAGCGATTGCTCATAGATCCCAACTGGACGCTCTTATAAATTTCAGTATTGACCCCCCAACCCTCCTTGACGGCATTGCGTAAGGTGTGAGCCAAGAATTCTGTAACGTATTCCTGAGAGTGCCGGGAAGTCACATAGAAAGTGGGTCACCGTTCCGGAATCCTCTCCGCAACCCTTGTATGCAGGATCATCAACGAGTCTCATCCTGTGAGAATGGACACCAGAGTTCTCAGGGTTGGCTTGTTAAGTCCTAGGAGCTTCTTCGTTTGATTCGGGTTTGGTTTACCCCACAGTTCCTTTGTTGTTCTACCCGAGGGGTCAGCCCAGTTTGAAATGATTGAGACAAGGTGTTTTAGTGCAATCCCGACTGTAGAGGCTGGTTCCTCCGAGGCTACACCAAGACGAGCAAGCTCGTCCGCCCTTTCGTTCCCGCTGATGTTGCTGTGCCCCGGCGCCCACTGCACTATCACTCTGTTATTCCGAGAAAGGTAGTTCAGGTGTTGGTTTTGCACGCCATTAATAGATTGGAGGTTATAAAGGGTTAAGACAAAGCTTTGACAGCTGCTTGGCTGTCCGAGCAGATGGCTATCTCTTTATTCTCAGGAGGTGCCTTCCTGTTTCAAGAATGGCCTTGACTTCTGCTTGGAAAACCGTAGCATGGTTTTCAACGTTCATGGCGAATTCAATTTCATGCTCCTCACAAAAAACTCCCGCTCCGGTGCCTTCATCGGGCTTAGAGCCATCAGTATATATTATAATTGGGTTTGTTAATGGTTGAAGCACGGAAAGTGACTCCCATTCAGCCTTGGATGGAATTTTAGAATCAAAATTGCATGTATGTAACTTTAGTTATAGTTTTTTTTATTTTTATAAAAGTCTTCATGACTGTTCAACTGGTCCCGCGGTAGGGCTGCTTAATTAGCTAAGCGGAAAAGTCTTTTCTTCTGACGTCTACGGCAGGCATGAACTAGCCGTACTGAAGAGTATTGGTTTCTGCTGATACGAAACGCCTTAGTTTACGCATCATTTGTTTAATTATGAATCATAAAAAGAGATTTATTGAAAACGGTTGCATTTCAAAATTTGAATCAAAGTACAAATTCTCCAAATTTTTTTACTTATCAAATATAGTGTGCAAAACAATTATTTTCGTACAAATCCGGCCCTGTCACTTCTATTATAGATGAAAAAAAAAACAATTGTGAATCACTTATATTTATCAGAGGCTCTGCAAAATTGTCATGTTTTCATATTTCGCGATTTTTTCTTGTGCTAACATCAAAAACAGCATCAATGAACCGTAGTTATCATAAATCTTATATGTTTGCACTCAAATTGCCTATTGAAGCGAATATCTAGCCAACAGACCAGATCGCCTGTACAACATTCAGTTTTTATTCCTTACCATCCCCACAAAAATATTCCCAGCTGTGCTATTTTATCACAACAATAATCCGTGAAATTGGTAAAAATTTTTTTCCCCAGTTTTATCGACCCTGAGAGCTCCGGAATACCAATGGTTCATTCTGTCGCTTTAATTTGCTTCTGCTGAGGGATCGAATGTGAAAGCAACTTGTCTCTCAAATACGAACATGTTTATGAAAAACAAAAAAATTAATTTAACCAAACACACTTGCTGTTTTCATCGTAGTATGGAACATGGTTGAAGAGTTTTAGATAAGACCCAATGGAAATTGAACGTAGAAAAGACAATTGAATCCATCTACTCCCACCAGTTGCCTTTTTTTATGTGGGTATGGTAACTGAAGTTTCGAGTTCTTTTTACGACCGGTCGATTAATGGCAATATACAAAGGGGCACATGGAAACCTACAAAAGATTGCTTGGTACAGCTCAATCTAATTGTACACATGTGCTCCCATTGTTTCGACAATATACCTATCATTGAATTTCTCATCAGTTCTCTGTTTCGTGGAGGAGATGGTCTAGTTTGGAATGAAAAGCTTTTATTGCTTTTTTCTGGAGATGCTTCCTCTTCTAGCGCAAAACACACACAAAACAGAAAATAAATTGAAGCAAGTGATTTATATAAGACCCTTTATCGACCGACCAATGCTTTATAATACTAACGAGGATATTATTGTGTCCCATTCCAAAAGATTTTCTTAAATTTATTTCAACAGTTAAAAAAAAAAAAAAAAAAAATACTTTCTGTTTCCCTGACACTTCTCTAAATCCTTGTTAGCTGACATTGAGTGTAATTTAATTTGACACTAAAGATTTGCATCAAAGGAGGAGAACTAAGAAGATAAACGAGCTTAAAATGTAAATTGGATTTGATACCAATTCTTTGCCAAAAACCTCCGGAGATGAGGCAAAATGGATGAATTTAACTGAGCGAACATAATTACATTATCAAAAATTCACACTGAATTCATTAAGTTTTTCAGTGAAGCGAGAGAATTTTCATCTAGTTGAATTTTTCGATAAAATTAATTTTGCTGGATATTGCAAATCACGTCCACTCATCGTTGAAGGAGTGTGACATTTTTACCATTTCGTGACTGAGAGTGGTTCGATTTATTTGCAAGAAGAGCAGTGCAATATTAATTTGTGTCACTTTGGATCCAATATCCCCTCATTCCCCCCTCTAGACGGGTTTGATGTACCTTGATGTAAGAACCTTCCGCAGATATATTGAAATATCTATCTACGAGTATATATAGAAATTAAATTCCATAGTCGATTGGTTTCAGCAAAAAAATGAAATGTTCTCTAAACGAAGATTAAAAACCTTGGCACATTTCGCTTCTGAGATTGCAGATAATAAAAATATTAAGTGAGGTAATCTACGTATCAATTGTAAATCAAACTGTTCGGAGTATGGATTCAATGGACAGCAAAACAGAGAATTTTTTTAGTGTATCTTTTCTCCTCACAGGAAAATGCTTTATACAGGGCGTCCCGTATTTATATGATTAAGTATATTTTGCCAGATTAATCCTATAAGCGCTGGATATCAATGAAAAGAATTTCCTGATCCGCACTAATATGAGTGTACTATTTTGCGAGACCAGCTAATTTCTCTCGTTATTGGACATCGAACTCAAACCAATTGCCCTTACTTCGATTCTTTCTAAGGTTTTCGAAACAATAATCAACACCCAAATTGATGAAATATGTAGAAACGAATCACCTTATTAGCGATCGCCAATACGACTTTCGTGCTGGCCGCTCTACTGGAGACTTACCACCATTCTTTACCAAGCGTTGGAATTAATGTCTCCATAGTTTTGGTGAGATCATCGCATTAGATACCTCAAAGGCCTTCGAAAGAGTCTGGCATTTTGCTCTTTTAGCTAAGCTTCAGGCATTAGGTCTAGACCATCTTTTCTTAAAATAGATTGAAAGTTTTCTCTCCCGCCGTTCAATTCAAGTTATATTGGACGGTGTTACCTCGGACCGTTTAATAATTCATGCCTGTGTACCGCAAGGTTCTATGCTCTTTTCTACTATCTTCCTTCCACATCTCATTGTTCAGTAATGAGCTCCATTGACCGTAACGAGAACTCCTGCCTAATCTTAGTTGGTCCGATTACAATGTTGGTAACGCCAAAAACACGATGAAAGAAATATTTTACTCCATCAGGCCCAGATTAGAATATAACTCAAATATTTGGGCAGAGGCTGGACGCACTACATTGTACGCGTTAGACATATTAGCGATGACCTATTAATAGCAACTATTGATTCCCTAGAGCACCGACGTAATATCGGACTCCGCCTCTCTTTTATCGCTACTTCCACCTACTCTCTCTGACGAAATTTCTAGCCTAATCCCCTATAGATTGTTCCTATGCGTACCACACGAGCTGTAACCCGAGCTTACGCTCACACCCTTGGAGGAAAATTCAGCCATACCGTGAAATTTCTTGAATCCTTCATAAGCAGAACAGTGCGAATGTGGAACTGTTTGCCATCCAACATTGTTCAATCACCCTATTAACTTAACTTACTAATCAGAATATTAGAGAAGATAGTAAACATATTTTATTCCTGATAGCATTAAGATTTTGGATACTGCAGCATGTAAAATGCTGTAAGCAAAAGAGATGAAGCTGATGTAATTTTGGGTATAGCCATCAGTCATGCAAAAATGCGAAATACAGAGGTACTACATATGTACTATGTATATATTATAGTTGCGGGCGGAAAATTGAAAAAGATTTCGACCTATAGATAAAATATAGCTCGGCATTAAGGATTTAGCAGCAGAACTAGAAAGCCATGACAATGGGATAAAAAGTCATAATAAGAAGAACAACAATAATTGAAATTCAACGACATTATTTACAGAAAATGATTTCTATGCAGTGAAAACTTTCTTTAGGTAGAGACTGGTCGGAACAACTAGGGGCCAGATTCACTAACACGGAGAGTTATGGAGTTGTGGAGATTAAATTAATTAAGATTACTTAAGAGGAATATTTCTCAACTGACAGTATTGTCTGTTTTTGTTGTATTTTGTGAAGGCAGCTAGGTACCAAGGTATTTGCAAATAAAATTATGCATTCACCGCACATCCTGGCTATATTCACAAAAAATTACAAATTATGGAAATTCTTGCAATACTTACGAGATTTTTGTGTCTCAAGGTGACAAGCTAAGGGTCAATTTGGTCGTCTTCCAGTACAGAAGAGACGCTATAAAGTTTTTAAATATGCATGTTAAAGCATGTCTGTAGAATGAAATCGAATCTACATTTTGTCCCCTAATTAGATATGTAATAAGTTTTAAGTCCGATAAATGGCTTTGGAGATAACTGCAAAGGAAGTGAATCAGACCTTCTTATGATAAAAAAATGACCGTTTTTTGATACAAAAGACATATTTTCAACTAATCATTATGAAGAACTGGTAGCTCGTGGAAACTCACTTTCAATGAGAAAAATGTTTACAACAGAGTACTAATGGATGAGAAACAAAGAACGGAACAAAAATATATGTAAAATATAGGGGTGTATATGATCCAAGTGCAAAAAATCCGTCTTTCGGCGGTAAAAGGTCAGTTATGACGTTAAAATGATCAAAAACAAAACACCACTCGATTACTGGCTCCTCCCTCTTTAATTTGATACCAAACGTGACGTATTTTGAAAACCCACAATGAGCGGTGGTGGTACGAACCCCCCTCCATCCCAAAAGCCCCTTCCCTTGAAATAGTTAGAAGAATTAGCCGTCCTTCAATATTGCAATACTTCTAATGTTTTCCCTAACTATTCAAGTGTGTGAGAGAATCGCGATTGGAGAGTTAGGGAGTTTTAATCGGGAAAAACGAAAATTCTCATCTCCCAAACTCCCCAACTCTCCGTCCGTGTTGCAGAATCCGGCCGCAGATTGCCTAATTTCCCGCATAGGGCTAAATCTTGCTCGGCATTCAAGTAAATACGTAGAATTTCGCCTCATATAATTCACACTTAAAATTTATTTTAAGTCTATATATGAGGTCAGCTTAACTGTTTGCTTTGGCATATACGGCAGGCAGGAACCAAGACGTACTGACGATTATACGATTCCTGCTTATATGAAACGCCCTCTTTTAGCAATGAAATTATTTTTTCAAAGATTTTTCGTTTACATAAAGAATTTTTTCAATTCAATTCTCGAGCTGCAGGCTTAGCAGCAAACTGAGTCAATTTCAGATTGACTTAAAACTGACAAAACTTGACAAAACTCTCTATTCGGAGTCTCACTTTTTTAAATCGGTTTTACATCAATAGTTTTTTTAATTCATATAATTATCACGTTCAGATTCACTCTCATCTGATGAGTTGCAGATAACAAGTGCATCATTTGCATTTTCTTCAATAGACATTTTATTAATTTGAAGGATATGTTGCAGTTTTTCTGGTGAGAAGTAATTAAATTATCACCAACAGAATGTGGTTAGTAGAAAATAAGTTTAAAATTAAATGGTGTCACTAAAATATACGATAAAAATTTCGTCAAAGGATTAGAATCATCATCCGGTTGGATTTTTTTTTTAAAAGCTTTGGCAGTAACTCCTGCTGCCTAAACGACTTATCTGTCGACCCTCCATTCCTCTTCAATTCTCCGCAATATAATTTTGCTCATATATCGATCCCAGCTATCAAATCGACTTTCTGAACATCCTATATACCTGGGCATTCATTGCAACATGTAGGTATGAAATAATTTTTTTTTAATTTTCTGTGTGATGTTTCAGTCTTTGAAGAATAATTGCTAATTTCTATTAAATTAAAATAGAGGGAGAGCAAAATTTTTCGACAAAGATCGCGGCTGTTCCGGTTCTATCATATAAAATTTGGATTTTGAAGTTTTGTCAGTTTTGTACATTTATAGATCAAGCACGATTATAGTTTAAATTTATTCGCAACTTGTTGGCAAACGAAAATCAGAATGCTTTGTAATACATTTGTTTATACATATTATCAGGTATCTTTACGAATTATTTTGGTTCATTGCCAAAACTTTTTTCTTGAATTGAAATTATTTTTTATCATCCCGGTTGAAGAGATCAAACATAAATTACATATATAGAATAAAAATGTATGACAACCAATTTTTGTTTTTAGGTGATTTCAACATTTTTGTATTAAATTTAGACAAATGTAGATAAGATGCGTTGAATTGAAAACGGTTTTTGTAGTTCTTACGAGTTGTTTAGAATGTTGAAAAATTGACCTCTCTGGATCGGAATAAGAAAAACTCCCTTTTGATAACTTATTAGATAGTTTCTTTTCAGTCGAAGTAATTAATCGCTTGCATAGTTTCATCAAATTTTGCTGCTGAATTGACATTTCTTTTGGCAAATATCCATTCGTTTTCAAAATTTGATGAACTTATGCAACCGATCAGTCGGGGATTGATGCACCCAATGAATCATATTTGGCTCATCAGATAATTTGGCAATAGTTAATGTTTTTAACTTTAGAATGTGATTGTTGTATTTAGTACAGAACTTCAGAATTAATTTGATTGTCTAAACATAATGGTAGAGAAAATTGGTTTGAACAGAATTTTAAAGTTGTGTAACATTTAATTTTGATTACGTCGGTAAAATGGATTGGATACTTAACGCATAATATCGAAATTCATTTTGTGTTAATTGCAAGAGTTCACCATCTAACCGTAAACAACCAATAACAATAATAAAATTAATAGCTCAAACTGTTTACTGTTTACTGTTTACGATACATTACAATTAGCTACAGCATAGAATGGAGAAAGTAAAGTGCAAACCTTAACCAATTCCTCATAATATGTACAACGAAATAATCTGAAAACTATACAATTTAAAAGGACAATATCTACACATTTGTTGTTAAAAATTCTGAGGTGGTCCTATTTATTTTTCAAAAGAGACGTTTATTGAGTTTTGCTATAGCGGAAACGGATCAGAAGCTTAAGAATCTGATATCGTAGAATAACAGGTTAAAAAAGATGCAGGTTCCTGCAATGACTGGAATTGTCAACTCCGAAAAATTCGAACATTCTACTACAAATCAAAATCAAGAGATATTATGTTGTACCAATTAAAATGACATAATTACGTCGTAGAAAGGACTTTTGCGAGCATATATAGCATATGCTATAATTTGAGATTCTGATTATTAAGTGACGTGATATATTGCATAAATTATAGCAGTGGAGGGTGGTTGGGTCACTGGTATTCTATGTTTAAAATTGTGACCAAATTCCTCCGGTACGTTAGCAGCAATCTTGAATTTAAGGAGGAATTGTTTTTGCCCAATATATCGGTCGTTTTCAACTTTTTAACAAAAAATGGTAAGGACTTGTTGTTGAAAAATTGATTGATTCTCTACAACTTTAGTCCGTACTCCGTACATTTTTTATCGTGCGATTGATATTTTTCGACCCAGGCGGGGGGGGGGGGGGGGGGGGGGGGGATGGTACATTATAATTATTGAATTATCTCATTTATTATTAACTTTAAGACATAAATGTATGGGAAGAAAGTTGTATAGGATTACATTTCCTACAATTTCGATCTCTGTGACTTTTTTTCTAGAACCAATATTTAAGGTCCTGCCCTTGCAATAAAGGCACAGAGCAAGGTAAAAATTGTATCAGTTTGAAGTTATCAGTCTAGTTATCAGTCTGATAACCTGATTCTTTGAGAAAGTCAGTGTTAAGTTTGAACACGTTGTGACTTGACAATCGGCTTCCAGAGTCGAAAGAGTGAGGTATGTTTGCTGTGTCTGTGCAACATCATGGATTTCGAACAACGTGTTAAATATTAAGTTTTATTTCATGTTGCAAAAAAATACCAAGATCATAAATTGTTAAAATCAGAGTATGGCGATAATGTGGTGACTCTGAAGACTCTCTAGAACTGATATGAAAGATTTAAAAGCGGAAATGAGTCGGTTGAAGACGAGCAACGATCAGGACGTCCTTCGAACTCAAAAAGTGACAAAACGAACTCGTTCCAACCGGCGATTCACTATTCGAGAACTTAGGGTAGAACTGAACATCTCGCATGGGTCCGTGTAAAGCCAGAAAAATAACTCAATGGCTTCCTCTTCATCGCGACAACGGCCCGTGCCACACCTCGCCTATGAATCGCGGTGTTTGGCTTTAAAAACGTTTTTGATTACATTTTCCACATTTAGAGTGCCACAAAGGAGCAGTTGAAGGCCGTTCCGAAACAAGCCTTCCAGAATTGCTTCCAATCATTGGGATAAGTGCATCGCTAGCCAAAGAGTACATTGAGAGAGATTAATTCAAATTTGATGTAAGCTTATTACTTTGTTTGTAATAAAACCATTCACTGTATTTTTTTATCATTCCTCATATATATGTACATACGTATGCTGAAATTTTCATATGAAAAAGTGTTGGGAGAAACGGGTTCTTTCTTTTATAAATATACACCTGTCGTACAAAAAGTGCATAAGCGACAATAAAGCGGATAATATCAAGGTAGTCACAATCCATCAAATCTAAATTCAAAACCATAAAATTCAAATCTGTAAACATTGTTAATTTCCGAAAGAAATGGTGAAAACAGGCTCTAACCCAAAACGATCTCTAAGTAAGATTAATAAGAAGTCTAAAATTAAATTCTGAATATTAGATAATAATATGGAATTTTTATTATATTCCTTTATATCCACGATTTTTTCTGAAGCAATGCTCATTAAGATTTTTTTCATATGGCCAAATATAGAAACGGTTAGGGTAATGCGATTTTCAGCTGCATTCTCTCTCTTAAAGCGAAAAATTATTTATCACTTTAGACAACTTTTTTCTAGAATGCTGATTTTCGAAAATATGTACATGTCACATGATTAGGTATATCACGAAATTTTATTTTATTTCGAGGAAAGTGGAACAATTTATATAACAAAATTTCCATATTTTTATGTGTAGTAGGAGGATCTTAAAATTTTCTTTATATATTTTCTGAATCATCCTAGAACTTCTGAATGATATACAAACAAATCTATAGGGTATACTAAGTTTTTCATTCCATTTGTGATGCAAAATGTACATATACAGATATTTTCACAATATAGCATATGAAAGTATGTTTTTGTTTCCCCCAACAACACTGACATTACAAAGTTCCGTTTAGTATTACTTTAATAACGTACAGAGCTAGGAAATAGGACTTCTCGAGATACATTACAAAAATTTATAAAGTTTTAGAAGACATAAGGATAAATATTCAACCAGTGTAAAGGAGCATTCAGCAAACTCCCATATTACGTTACTTTGCGTATACATATATATTCCATACAAGCTGTGAAAATTTCATCAAAATTAAAATTTCTGAAGTTAGATATACATATATAAACAATGATAACGGCAAAATGGATATTAAAATACATTTTGATTTTTTCATTTCCGGCAGTCAGTACTATAACTTTCGTTGGAATTTTGTGAATTTCTTTATAAAATCCCAAGACTTAA
Source organism: Dioctria linearis (assembly GCA_963930735.1). Taxonomy (NCBI): domain Eukaryota; kingdom Metazoa; phylum Arthropoda; class Insecta; order Diptera; family Asilidae; genus Dioctria; species Dioctria linearis. The sequence continues at coordinate 38,762,321 of OZ005742.1, read as the reverse complement.
GGCCAGTAGGGTGATTCTGTGTGTTTTGTCGATCTTGAATGTCAAAATAATCGACTAAATGAAATGAACATTTCTACTGATTTTTTCGTGTTTTTTTTTTTAGCTCAGGAAACCTTGCATGACGTATAATGAACAGAAAATGACACTTCACATTACAAATTCAAAATATTATTTCGAATTTAAGCACTTGAATTGCTCTAATTAGGTGTGAGAACTTCCATTTACCAGTGTAAATTTTTTGTCACAACCTCTGGGAGCAGTTGACTAATTTGTCGATTATTTAGTCGTGTTTTTTGACGTTTGTTCATCGAAAATTCATTATAGTTCATTTGTGGTATATAATAGTGAAGACACAAAATGAACTGTGTTAAAAGAAAAAAATCGACAAAATATATCAAAATTCACGACTAAATAGAACGACAAAGAGATCAGAATCACCACACAGGTTATTGTTCATGACTATGAAAAACTAAATTTTTACTTTTACATAACTTTCATCCTTTAGAACACGTGGGTAAAGGGATATTTTCATATCTAAAGTATTAAAGTATTTTAGAATTCACACCCCGTTGAGAGCGGAACCGTCCGCCAGCTGGAAAACAGGTAGCTGACGCGCTCGGAGCGCGTTTGCAGCGGAGACTATCTCTCGCTACCTGAGGTACCCTCATAAATTTCGTGAAACTGTTAACCTTCAGATTCAGCACAATCAGTTCTTGGAGGAAGAAGAATGGTCTCTGTATGGTGCTGGTGCTGAAGTACCTAAGTTGTCAAAGATTTTTTTATAATGTTTACCTTTAACCTGTTTCGCCCCACGGTTGCGTTTTCGCAACATGAAATGTGTACTGCCTGTGTACTTAAGGACAAAGTTTGTTACGTACGTTTTTGAATATGCAACATATTTGCTACTTTTTGGCGAAAAAAACTTTTCACAAAAGTAATGGTTAACGGCAAAACAAAATTAAAACATATGAGTATGTCAGCGTGTTTTTGACAAGTGCTTAAAAATAATTAAAATAATGAGTTAAACTGCAGAATTTAAGTGAAATTTCTGCATATTCCACTAATATAAATAACACTGCATATTTCGAGTTCAATTGCAAGTTTGTGTCATTAGCTGAACTCTGTTATTTTACTGTGAATGTTAGATGTTGCGAAAACGCAACCGTGGTACTAAACGCTAACTTTTTTCTCTATGTATATGTCAAAACACTACCGTTCTCTTCAAGAAATCGTCACGGAAATCGAAGCCTGAATAGATGAAAAGCAAGATTTTTCTAATGTTGACATCGTTATTTTACCTCTAGAGGAATATGGTGGAATCATTGAAAAAGAAATCTCGGAAGAAAATTATAACTAAGGAGTTGTTGATGAGCTGAGAATCTCGAAATAAATGCAGAGCATTCCGACTGGGATACAGATGACGAAATACCCCTTTCCCATTTGAAACGCTAGACGTCACGTAACGTGTAACGAGAAGAGTGCTGAGGGTAATGAATTTAAGACTATTTCAGTCAATAAAGAGTTTCAGGAAAAAGAGAAGCTCAACCGATCCTTATTTCATCCCACCACTTGATCTTTTCGAAGTGTTATTCACCGAGGGTGTATATAATCTAATACTAGACCAAAAAAATATATATGCTGCTCAGAAAAGCTACCAATTTGCCCTTAGCCTCCCATACTAGAAAAGATTTCTTGGAATTTTGATGATTTCTGGGCACCATACCGCTCTCCAAGGGAAAACTGTACTGGTCTAATACTCCTGCCTTTGATTTTAAAGTAATTAGAAACGCGATGACCAGGAATATGCATTAGAACATAAATTCAAATATGAATCTCCCCAATAATGACCCCATAGACCATTATGATAAATTTTATGAGGTGAGGGTTTACCAGAGTTTAATTTCCAAGAATTGTTATATGTTTAGTTTGGAAAATTTCCGCATCTCCTTTCGATAGATGAATCTATGTCACCCTAACATGGTCGACATAGTGCCAAAATATTCATAAATATGAAACCTTTTCACTTTGGATATAAGCTTTGGTGTTTGGCATCATCCACAGGATATCAATTTAAATTTTCCCATATAGTGACAGAAATGAGGCATTTGGAGTTACTGAAAACGTCGTTTGACATTTAAGTTCAAGTGAAAAGTCAAAGACTTCGAAAATGATATCAATTTGAAAAATCGAAAATCGACGATGGTAAAAGAAAGCGATGTCGAGTATGTGAGAAACGTGTTCAAGGAATGGGATTGATATACCCTTATACCCTAGACACACAGCACGAACTAATGAATCATTTGCACTAACTATTCATTAAAATGCTGTGTGTCAAATAGTATATGTCATTATAGCTCGAAAATCAGATGATAATGAAGTACACTAATGAAGTGTTTTCCTCCTTCATTATAGCTATAATGAGGAAAAATGTGCTAGATTTGGCATATAATGTAAATCTGGAGCTCCGCTGTGCATCTGCCGATTTGAAAAATAAGAAGAAGAAATGCAAAGAAATGCAAATCACAAATTATATTATTAATATTTTTTTAAATATAATGTTTTTCTCATTTGTTAATTGTTAAATTCGAAAAATAAACAAATGAAAACAAAGTTTATCGCGTTAATTCGATTCATATTGCTTCTTTAATGTGATAAGTTCATCAAAGCCAGTTTGACAGCTCAACTTAATTAAAGAAATGGCTGTGTGTCCGCAGTTTATAATGAATCATTATAGACTAATGAGTCGTTAGTTATTTCTTCATTAAGAGTGCTGTGTGTCTAAGGCATTACACGTTAAATGTGCTCAAAAGTTTCACAAAGAGGAATAAAAAATTTTTATTTTTATATTATTTTTCATACAAGTTTTTTTTTCTTCACTCAGTCTTTTTCAATTAATTAAAACGTATTTTTGAGAAATTAGTGAAATGCTTTTTTTATACCGTTTTGTACCACGGTTGCGTTTTCGCAACGTATCAAAACTCCTAAACCACCCGGTCAATATTGATAAAATTGGTTATTTACATATATTTCACTAAAAATATAAAACGCAAGAAGTTTGGTCAAATTCGCCCAACGGGAACTGTATGCGGAGCGAAACGGGTTAAATGAGTTTTTCTTGTAACAACATTTTTCAGCGTGCGAGGCGCTCTACAGCTTCAACAAGTGAACCGATTCACATGAATCTTTACGCAATTGAAAGCAAATTCCAGTTGGGCCATCAGGAAGCGATTTTTGTCAAAAATAGAATGGGGGGTTTTTTTTCTCCAAACGGCTGGCATTTCGTTATTCAGAGTTTTTTTTTTTTTTTTTTGAAAACGAAAACCGATATTTGGACAGTGATTGGTATTAGGTAGGAAGACCTAAAGAATAAACCTGTATTTACGAAAAATTATAAATTTTGTATGAAAATAGGTAAAATTGGGCAACTCATTTGTATAGTTCCCATACAAAAATATTGGTTCTTCACGCACTGGTTGGGAACGCGATGACACAATTTTGGGGTATAGTACACACTTACTATTGAGGAGCGTTTTTTCAAAAGTCATTGTGTGCAAAATATGTAAAAATGAAATATGTACATCAAATGATCCGTAATTCCAAGATCTATCTATAAAATACTTCAAAACGCTATAGGTATAAGCTAAATAAAATTAAAAAACTTAAATCATGAATATGAAGCAATTTATCAAAATTGGACAAGTGCATGAAAATTTTAGCAAAATTCGATAAATGTGTCCTTCTAAAATGTGTGAGGTTTACAGCAAAACCCGACAAGTGCTCGACACTTATCGCAACATTGAAAAAACGCTCACCTTTGTTTTTTCTCTTTCTTTTATCTTGAAATTTTTTTTGTAAAATTTATGTTTCTTTAAAGCTTCTCATATAAAATTTGTTATTTTCACATATCGATTTTTGAAAAAAAAAACGCGGCATTTCAAATGGTATTTCAAAAATTTTATCTTGAAAAATTTGCTAGTCTAGACATTTTTAAAATAGGAACGAGCTCTTTGGAATAGAAAAACTTTACTGACTTTAACTAACACATCACAAACAAAAGTGCTAGTCTAGTTAATTTCATTTTATTTTGATTGAAATATTTAAAATACTTGTAACAAGAATATCCCAGAATGGCGTTGATCATATTTTTAGTCACAAAAAAAAAAAACTAAAGTAAAGTTACTATTATTAAAACAAGATGATTTCTTACCTGACATTCTGTTGGCCATCTGGCGGCCTGCTGTGAACAATCATGATCCCTGTCCTTAGGCAGTGCGAATAGATCTCTTGGCTCTTTTAAACGAGCAACGGTTTTTTGTGTCCTTTCATCAGTGTTCAACTCCAATTGATTTGTTTTCAAACTTTTCGACAAAAAGCTTCCAAGAAATCCTATAAAAGCGAGAACTTCTTCAAAAACACAATATTCATATATTGGTGATAAATATTTGATTTAAATGAACTTTTTATATACTTATAAAGAAAAAAAGAAAAACTATTAAGAAATCACTAAATAAAACCGTAATTTTGTATATTTTTGTTTATTATGTATTTTTAAAAAGAAACATACAATCCTCACACTTTCGAGTTCCTTGAATCTCTAGTACTCTTTTAATTTCAATATAAAATAGATCACAAAAAAAACGGTTGATCTCCGAGAGCAGCTACAAAATTAAATATTTTTTGCAAATGATAACCAGTTCTTTGAATATTGTGTTGAAGACAGATTCGGATTTACACTAGTTTCATTTACATCACTTGCACTATTCTAGGGCCGCAGCTAACCGGAAATAGCCCATTCACTAATCAAGTCTTTACTCAGCACAGGTTTTACACAACACTTATAATTTGTAATAAATTGTCGACAATTATACAATGCTGCGGTACGTAGTTTTCACGATAGATACCGCGCGCCTAAAAACCCTACTAAAACCCTGATCTGAGTCCAACCTCAGGCAGCCAACGACTGAATAGTTTATAATGGAACCTACGGCTGTGATTTTTTTAATTTTCCCCCCGATGTTTTGAAAAGAGCTTTTGCTCTTGTCATGGCATGAGGAGTGTCATATCTTTATTGCATATATCCATGCGTTCGCAACAGCTTGGTGGTACTGTTTTGTGTGTAGGATAGGATTTTAAGAATCTCTAGCTTTTCTCTGACGAAGTCGAACAGTGTCGTCGTATAGCAACGTCTTGAAATCCCAGGGTATGGTAGCAGATGCTTACGATTAATGTAAGCACGCCTAGTACGCCTGAGCAAAATTAAGCTCGAGGCAATTCAGCTAGTTGAACTTTTTAGCCCCCGTGAGAAGCCAGAGGTTGAAAACATTTTCATAGTAAGAAAAGATGCTATACCTATTCTTAGCTTCGGCGTGTGGCTTACGTACATAACCTCGATATCAGCTTATTCTGAATCTTCATAAAACTTAAATTCAGATGCTCGCTGGGAAATATTCAGTTACTCAGCTCAGTTAGTTCGCTAGCTGCTTTTGGCATTTAAATATATGCACAACGACGTTCCTAGATCTCTGCGGTGTTAATGTGCTTTTAATTTGCGACTATGTTTAGAAAGCTTTAAATGCCCGCAATATCTGCTTAGTTTGATTCTGAAGTGGAGTTTACTTTGCATATTTTCAACAAGTTAGTCGCCGATCAAATACAAACTGCAACAGCTGCAGCAGCTCTGTAAGAGTACTTCTATTTCGGCTTCTCTGTAGTTCTATACCTGTACATCATGTACCAACACTTTGCATTTGACTTTTAGATGTAAATGTTTTAAGTGCTGAGTTGTTTGTATGTAATCCTGGAGAAAAACGTGGGAGTTATAAGATGACAGAGAAATGTATGTATATATCTATGTAATTACACCTTTTCAGCAATTATGACCTTGATTGGTAGGGTAATAAGTGTAAAGGTATGAGAATTTGTCTTTAATATAAGAGCAAGCTATTTAATGGTCCAAGGAACTGGATCGAATCACCCTTTTAACTCATGAAGGGGGTTAAAACTTTTAGTTTGAATTTGATGGGAGTGTATATACCTACATAGAAAAGTTTAAAGGGGATTGAAATGTATAATTCGAATTTTATCTTAAAATTATATTATAGACTTTCAGACTTTCATAGCCTTTCTTCAATTTATTTTACCTGAAAATTGGAATTAAGGTGAGTGGTGGAGAGATGAGACTTCTACTCCAGACAGGCAGATTTACATCTTCCAAGCAACAGAGGAAAATAGTGTCATGGTTATGAAAGCATGAAAATTATTTGTAGAACATAATTACAAGAAAGTTTTATCATTTCTATAAAGGATGTCGTTAAGATTCTGCGGGATTCTATAGGGCTTTTAACATTTTACTTGAATTGTATATGAATTGAATATGGGGAAGGGTTGGAACGATACATTTTTTTACCTTTGATTATACTTTTATTTATCTCATTTCTTTATTTTTTGTTGTTTCTTTTTGTGGGGATTCATTGAAAATGCCTAGAGCTAAAAGTATTTAAGAAGAACATTCAAGTAGATGCAGGTCGATAGTATCTATCTATCAGTGCTCCTAATTGGACAATAATTAAAATAGTTTTATCTCGGAAATAAGAATTATAGGCAATAACAGATCTTATGAATCATCAAACCCGTACTCCCGTAGCCTACAATAGATTACATTGTAGACATTCATTCGATTTATTTGCTTCCTCGTAATCCGTGAAGGAGCCTTGAAAAGAGGGGATAAAACTTTTTGCAGAAGGAGTTCTTATAATTACGTACATATAGATACATATACATATGCATGTATACATATGTATATGCGAAATATTGATAGTTTGGGAAAGCTTATTACTTAATCATTTCGATATTATATTTTGTAAAGAACAACAATTATTCAGTCAAAGTTCCACAAGTTTCATTCTCGTTAAGCTGAACATATTTAGCATTGGAATATGTATCTAACGTCATTAATAGTGGCTAGTAAATCAATACACTAATACTTTACCAACATTTGAGAAACATTATTTACTGTGTTGAATGTTTTCAATACCTACATATCTGTACTTATTATATGTACAGATGTATGTTCATATAATGGGCTTCCAAATGACTTCACAACGGGTCCGGATGGGGTCCCTCCGACCTTTTTAAGTCTTGCTGCCTTGCCCTAGAAGCCCCGTATAGAATTATTTTCCAAAAATCGCTCGATAGTGGTGGTTACCCGCAGATATGGAAAAATTCCTTTATCATACCTATCCACACAAAAAAAGGTAGTAAAAAAGATATTTCTAACTATATGCCTATTGCAAAATCATCTTGCATGCCCAAATTATTCGAATTTATCATTTACTCTCAACTATCAACCTGCTGTAAGAATTTACTATTATCTTCAAACCAAGATGGGTTTATTTCGGGCAGGTCTACAGCCACTAACTTGTTGGAATCTGTATTTATATAGACTTGAGTAATGCCTTCGACAAGTTATTTCACGTCGTGATATTGTTTAAAATAGAAAAGTATGGATTTCCCCCAACATTTCTAAAATGGACGGTATACAAAATCTTATTTCGACATTCCATCTCAAGAGTCTTGAAACCTTCGTCTGGCGTACCTCAAGAGAGTCATATGGGACCGTTGTTTTTTATTCTATCTATAGCGCATTGTAAAGTCTTTATTTATGCTGACGACATAAACTTTTCGCCCAGATTAAATCTTAACGATTGTGAACACGTACAGAGTGATTTTCACACATTTGACGATTGGTGCAAAAGCAAAAGTTTGGTACTCAATATAGACAAATGTGAGGTTACGAGTTTCCACTGGAATCAGAAACCTATCACGTATGATTATGGAGTCTCAGAATCCTGGATTCGTCGTGTTGGTTCTGTCTGTGACTTGGGTGTCAAATGTGGCCAAAGATTGAATTTTGTCTCCCACATAAACTACGTGGTATCAAAGAGTAGTTCTATGCTGGGCTTAATAAAACGTTGGTCCCGAGAGTTATCGAATCCTACCATAACATTGCGTTTATATACTTGCTTTATGAGATCTCTTCTTGAATACGCTAGCAAGATCTAGTTTCTATTTAATGGTACACACATCGACCGTATCGAGTCTGTTCAGCGAAACTTCTTGCACCTCGCTCTTAGCACGAACTCTGAAATAATTCATTCATTCTTTCAGCTTATGAGAATCGCTTGAAGCTTTTGAATATGCACTCGCTTGAGAAATCTCGCACGGTTGCGGATGTAATTTTGTGAATCAACTCTCAAACGCTAATATTGATTCTCCGTTGTTACTTAACAAAATCTCTTTTCGTGATAGTATGCACGATTTGAGAAGGCTACCACTGTTGCATGTTAACTCTCAAGGTCTAACTTTAGCATGAACGAACCTATTAATCGCATGTGCAATACTGTTAATAATATGGCTGAGAATTTTGTTGACGTTTCTACACCGTAAAAACTCATGAACTAACTTTGTGGAAAATTACTATGGTTAAAATAGTCACTACCGCTTAAAATGTATGTAACATAATCGTTAAGAAATTAAATACTTTTTACGTAATCTACAAACTTCCTACTTTAATTTGCAAAAATAAGTAAAGTAAGTAATTTTTTAGATATTTTATATGATTTTACATTTAATTACATAAACATTTTGTATCGTACTGTAAATTTGTGTAAAATTACATACAGTACTGTGATTTTAAACAAAACTTTTGTATCGTACTGTAAATATGCTTGAAATTCCATACAATACTGTAATTTTCATTGAATTCCACAAATTTAAAAACGAAATTTCAATAAAACATAAGTCATGACTTTTGTATTTGTCTCTATTCTTTCCTTTCGTACACTCTGCTCATACTTTTATCCAGGATGTTGCTATGAATCATTATTATACGGGAAATTATGTCAGAATGCGGTCGCCGGTCAGTGTATAGTTTGATTTTGTGGAGTGAGTTCGTGACAGATTAGTAATCATAAAACATGTAAAGAAATGTTACTAGTTTTGATCCTACAGTTACCTGAATTTCCTTAGTTCCACAGCATGATGTAAATTTACATATCGCATTTTACATCGGAAAATGAAAAATGCGTTAACAATGTAAAAATACGTACAACTTATGTAACTTAGTTCCACAGCATTATGTAAATTTACGTATCGCATTTTACATCGGAAATTGAGAGATGCATAAACAATGTAAAATTACATACAGTGCGAAATTGCTTTACATAAGGTTATGCAATGCACATAAAGTTGTGCAAATTTCCGCTACCATTGTTGGCAATTTGTTGCCTATTATAGTAGCGGAATTTTCAATAGATATTTTTTACGGTGTAAGCATGTTTTAAAAAAACATCTATATAATATTTAATTTTGTTGTTCTATTTAATTTTTTTAAATTTTTTTTCGAGCGAGCTTATGTTAAAGCTGGTTCTGCTAGTAAAAAATAACTAAATAAATAATTTATGAAATGTCTCTAAAAAAGAAAGACAAATTATTTTGTTTTATTTCTTAAACTTGGTAACGTATTTTTAATTTTTCTGTAACAGCTCTATTACGAAATATGTATACTCTATTCCAAGAAATTTTGCAACATTTACTCTTACTTTAAATATAGAAATCGTAGTAGAGCTTTGTCAAAAACAAAATTACTTGGTAGAGTATTACTACATTACACACATGTGTAACCGAGATTATATCTCTATGTAGGGATATTTTTGGTATCAAGTGCTCTACTGTCTGCACGTTCTCACAGTTTTATAATTTTAGTAGAGATAGAAATAATTAGATAGAGATCAGAAATAATAATATGAAATTGATTTGAAATGTGAATTCATTCACACTCGGTGGTGTTACATAGAAAAAATATGGTTGCTCAGCAAATCGAAGAGGCAGCTATTGTTAAATCAAGATGATAAAAAACGGTGCAATTGGATAAAAAAAAACCAAAAATAACGGTTAAAAAAGTCTTTATGCACACTTAAGAAAAGATACGAACGACCATTATATACTGACATCTCAGGTTGTGGGGATAGGCTGAGCACCCACGAAAAATCGTTAAGATTACTGTTTCTTATAAGAAGACGACGACTTAGATCTGATGCGTGATACAGATAGAAGTTTTTGCAAGGATTAAATGGTGGTCTTTGCATAAACCATATCCCATACAACGCATTGACCTATAGAGTAAATGTCCTGGAACTAAAACAAAATTCGCTAGTTCGAACCATCTCCTACTGCTGGAGATTTGTTGATCGGCGATAACTGCTCGGCGTATATACTTCGAGACCCAAATTGTAAACTAAAGTTTTTTAAATGTATATGTATATTTAAGAAATTGTCTTTAAAATAACAAATAACGCGATAGATAGTTAAAAAGTGCAACAAATTTATGTATTTAGGTGCACCGGAGTAGTTAAAAAAATATCATTGAGTATTAAGAATACCGCTGATGAGCTCCGTGGCGGGAGCAGAAATGTTTCGGAATGGACAAATAGATGTCTAATGGCTCCAATTTTTACTTGAAGGTTTAGTTTCTCGCGAAACAGTTTACTCAAAATGCAACAATGAAATGTCAAAATTGTATTTCCCACCGTAATGAAATCGCAGTTTGAAGATTTCATCACTTTTGGGTATCTATGAACAGATGGTAGAGCTCTACAAGAGTGTTTACACATATCTACCACCACCTCTACGCCACGATTTCTCTACCGTAAAAACCTTAGAGATAGAAATAATTAGATAGAGATCAGAAATAATAATATGAAATTGATTTGAAATGTGAATTCATTCACACTCGGTGGTGTTACATAGAAAAAATAGGGTTGCTCAGCAAATCGAAGAGGCAGCTATTGTTAAATCAAGATGATAAAAAACGGTGCAATTGGATAAAAAAAAAACCAAAAATAACGGTTAAAAAAGTCTTTATGCACACTTAAGAAAAGATACGAACGACCATTATATACTGACATCTCAGGTTGTGGGGATAGGCTGAGCACCCACGAAAAATCGTTAAGATTACTGTTTCTTATAAGAAGACGACGACTTAGATCTGATGCGTGATACAGATAGAAGTTTTTGCAAGGATTAAATGGTGGTCAACGCATTGACCTATAGAGTAAATGTCCTGGAACTAAAACAAAATTCGCTAGTTCGAACCATCTCCTACTGCTGGAGATTTGTTGATCGGCGATAACTGCTCGGCGTATATACTTCGAGACCCAAATTGTAAACTAAAGTTTTTTAAATGTATATGTATATTTAAGAAATTGTCTTTAAAATAACAAATAACGCGATAGATAGTTAAAAAGTGCAACAAATTTATGTATTTAGGTGCACCGAGTAGTTAAAAAAATATCATTGAGTATTAAGAATACCGCTGATGAGCTCCGTGGCGGGAGCAGAAATGTTTCGGAATGGACAAATAGATGTCTAATGGCCCCAATTTTTACTTGAAGGTTTAGTTTCTCGCGAAACAGTTTACACAAAATGCAACAATGAAATGTCAAAATTGTATTTCCCACCGTAATGAAATCGCAGTTTGAAGATTTCATCACTTTTGGGTATCTATGAACAGATGGTAGAGCTCTACAAGAGTGTTTACACATATCTACCACCACCTCTACGCCACGATTTCTCTACCGTAAAAACCTGCCTTTAAACAGGCTGAATAGGCTGATTAGTTCTAATTCGACGATTAGTTTGATATTCCTTGCTAGTTGACAGTCTTACATATTATGCCTTATCCACACCAAATGAAAGTTGTTTCGTGGCCACAATTATTAAGTATACATCTCAACGGTTTTTGGCAAATTTAACATAAATAATGTCAATCCTGCATTATTTTGCAAAATGTCCATATAACCAGCATATATCATTTTTTTTACTGGGATGATTTCAAATACCTATAGAATAACTATTTCAACTTGAAGTTTCTTTTCCCCGGTTTCACAATTTTTCGATATGTCTCCTGGCTACCGTCTGTTTCTGATCTTTTGTCATATACATATTTTGACATTCCATCACAATTTTGTCGTACTTCAGTTTTCATCATATTTCATTTTGATTTATCGTTTTCATTTATTACAAAATGAATTTGCAATGAATAATCCTATAAATATCTGACAAAAAGTAAGACAAATTTGTCAACGGCTGTCGAGGCTGTTAGAAAAAAGTTTTGAACTATGCTAAGTAAATATGTTATTCAACACCTACAGCATCACAGGTACTACTCAAACTTAAAATAATATTTTTTATTCGCAAATCAATTGTGTTAAAATAAACTGAAATTCTATGTCATGTCAGACTTGGCGTGCTTAATTCAATAAAAACGCAAAAGAAGCAGAACTAAACATCAGAATCAGAACCGTGATCAATTAATTCATTGAAGTTTCTTCTCACTTATTTCTTTCTGTATTTTGTTCCTCGATTCTTCATCTTCACATCTAATTGCTATTTTCAATAATAATTTTGATGGGTCGATATTAGAATTAATTTCTTTAATATCATTTTGCTGCATTGGGTCTTTTTGTTTCACTGAAATTCGCCGTTCAGTATTTGTAGGTTTAAATTTCGTTAGCGTCACATGTTTGTGTTATTATCTCACTAATCACAATTCACTAGCTTTTTCTCACTCTCCAATTGTTTAAAAAATCGATCTATAGTATCTAATCGACCTTTTTTTTCATTCATCATTGGTTTGCTTATTAGTTTAACCACCATTTCACTATTGTGGTTTTCTATAATATCATTGTTTCATTGTTTTTTACAGCACTATTACTTCTTTTAGTTTTTCCAGCATATTGCCTATTTTGATCTCATTCTTACACATTTCACACTTTGCGTTATATTGCCTTTTTCATATCATAGTTAGGTACATCCTTCGTGAAAAAAAGATCTGCCATATACGTCACATTGCAATAGCTTTGACCACTTTTGTGAGCTTTCCATATATCTCACATGTATCACTCATCTTGTTAACGGTCCAACCAATCTCTTTCAATGGCCTCCAGTTGTTTGGAAAGCTAAATGCATCAACAAAATATTTTGTCAATCTAATGAAAGTATACATTCTAATATTTTTGTTGAAAATACTAATACTAATCTGGAAATAAAGTTGCTCCAGAACATAACTGGCTATAAAAATTTTGCTAAGGGGAAATCCTATCCTAAAGTTCTCTCACCACCAAAATAAAAATAGGAAACAAAAGTTTAAAATAATCAGTTCATAGGGTTTATATGCGACAATAATATAAAAATGTAAAACGCCTCGTTTGGGAGCTTGGAGAATATTTTTTAACACATATTAATATGTGTAAAAGGAATAGATTCGAAAGTCTTTCCTATACAATTATTTCACTCTTTCCGTAACTTAAATTAGGATAACAGTTAGTGTTAGAACGATCGAATTGTTCTAAACAAACCCGGCACATTTCGACCCTTAAACTTTATAAGTTATCATAAAATGGGCAATATTTTTTCCTAGGCTTCTTATAGTTTTGAGCGAAATTATTCTTTTTTCTAAAGGGGAATGCCCTACTTTTCAACATACCATTGGCCCGACATGAGAGATGTCTTAAACAATGGCTGATGATACTCGAACATTATTAACACTGTTTATTTATATTAAGCAGGGGAAAACTTTGGGAATAGGATGTAGCTTGAGCGACTTTCTTGGGCGAAAAAGTGGACTTTTCTACTTCTCGTGATTGCGCGGAATTGGTGCGTCGTGGAAAATGACTTCCTATGAGAAAAGTGTTCACAACAGAGCACTAATGACCATAGAAGAAAGAACTGCAAAAATATATGCGAAATACAGTAACATGGGGTCTATGTGATCCAAGTGCATGAAAATGGGGTTTTCCGGCGGCAAAAACGTCGCGAGAAAGTTTTTTGAATCGGGGAAAAAAGTACACCCTCCGATAGTACTCGGCGAGATCTTTAATTTAATATGGAACATGCCGTATTGGACCCCACCCCTTCGCTGACGGTGGTTCCTATCCCCCACCTTAAAAGCATGCAGAGAGAAATTTTCTTCTACGGTTTTTAGCTGGTAATGAAGTGAGGCGAACTGTGAAAATCACTACTGAGTTAGAGCCGATATAAGGTGCAAAAAATCTAGTACCTCAGTTCGAATCAAAAAGAGGGAAATAGTTAAAAAGTGAGTTTGGGGGGGGGGGGCTATTTAAGCCTCCGAGTATAGGAGTGTGGGTACTCAAACTTCTTCTGAGTACCTAAGGAATTTGATTCTGTACTAGATAATGCTCTGGGGGTGCATTACATCTACAATTGGTGAATTTAAGCTTGTTGTAGGCTCAGTGAACGAACACACATCTTGGAACGTTGTATCATATCTACTGGAGAGGATTTTACACAATATACAGTGCAAATCCTCTATATCGAGATAATTCGGCTGCCTTTGTTTGGTTGTATTTATAGGTATTAGCGTTAAGATTAAAAATAGGGGCGACTAGGCCACTAGAATCCTGCCGACACCGACCGACGTCTTGATCTATTGTCTTCCTTTAAATTGGTTACGCTTGAAGGTTAGCTTGCGCAAACTTTTTTTGAAGTGACAAATGCATCTCCAATGGAAGCGGAGGGCATTTGCATATAATATTCTTAGAGGTTTCGTCATTTTCTGCGCACATTCCCTGTTGGATTTGGATTTCTTCAAAAAATACCGGAAGAGGTCATATTCTTCACTGACTGCTCGAATAAACAGCTTAAGGGGTAACGCCACTGTAAATTTTTTGAAAAATCGATTTTGTTTTTATTGGCTTAAAAAATAGTTTAAACCCTCTAGAATAAGAAAAAAAAGTCCCGTGCCCGAAAAAAATGTTTTTCCTTTGAAAATGGAGGACGCCACCAAGCGGGTCAAACTTGCTCCGAAACGACTACCTGTAGCCTGAAACACAATTGGAGCTTTTCAGCCAGCTTTATCGCCAGCTTTCTTCTAAAGCTGACTGAAAAATCAGAATTGAATACAACTGACCTTTTTGACATTTGCAACTTTAACTTGTTTATCGGAAAACTTTTAGTGTTTACCTTCATTTTTTTTTATTTTTTCCAATAAAAAACTATTCGCAAAACTCGGGTTTTCAAATTGGCACGTAGCAGAACTCGAACAATTTTCATAATTTCGACTTGAAATTTTGACCAGATGTGAACATTAACACATTAGAGAATGCCGTACGGGATTTTCAATAACTTTATTTGTTGATTTTATTTTTTATTAACAAAAAACCTGCCATTTTTTTCGTCAAAAATCAAACTTTTTTTTCAAACGTGCGCCAAATCTACAAAAATTAATATTTTTAAAAATCTGTACGGTATTATCTAGCTAAAAGCCTCTAGATTAATGTTTTTTATTTTTTTTGGTCTAGATTCAAATGTGCACCAGTGGTGCTGCGTGCCGCGGAGCCCTGCTTGCAAAACATGTCCCGGGAAGATGGCTGTGGAGCCGCCATTTTGTTTTTTTTTCGCTGTTTTTGGATCCACTATCCCTGCGTCTGTTTTGTTCTACTTCCTAGATCCATTAGTATGGCAGAAATGAACTTGTTGTGGGAACAATAGCCTTCTACCTAATATCTCGCTTCTTTCATTAATGGGGACCTATTAACCTCTTTCGAAGGAAAATATTTTTTTTGTATGTGTTACCTTTCGAGGAAAAATATGGCCCAGTTAATTTCAATTAATGCTCTGTAAATTCATTTTAAAAATTAAGCATAGTGAAAATATTTGAGCATCCTTCGATTAAATAATAATTAAATAATTAATAAAAACGTGCTAAAACTAAAGCCTGCCATTTAATAACAGATTCAAATTCCCCCACAAGGTCACTAATAAATGTAATTGAAATTTGAAAAAAAAGAGTATGTACCTAGTGTATATATTATGAAAAGATTTTAATTAACTTATTTTTTCTTTTCCTAATTTCAGGTCTTATCCTCACTTTCATAATATTATTGTCCACTGCGTGGATATATACCACCTTCATTCATTACATATATCGCAAATAGCTGGCAATTAATCCGGACGTGGACGTGCTTAGGGTAAGTAAAATAATTAATCTTAATCTTATATTCAAAGACTTTTATTGCTATCGTCAAGCAAAGCAAAAATGATAAAAACAGGGCAAAAGTACAAAACTCGGACCTTTTCTCTGTTATAAAAGTAGAATAAAAACACAATCATCTACACACATATACATATATCTATATATATAGGTATATATATACATATATTAATACAACAAAGCACGTTTTCACCATTCAGTTTTCTTTACTAGGTATGTATATACGCAGGGCTATTCACATCATTGAACAAACATTTCCTTCGTTAATCTCGGGTCGAATTGTTCACAGCTAATCTAGGTGTAACTATGTTATATATATGTATGTGTGTATTATACACTTTAGAAGCCTAGGAAAGTCCAGGACAATAATTATATTATATTACCTTGGGTTGTAATCGTGCAAACTGGAAATAGCTGAGCTTGTAAATATTGCACCCTTTCGCCAGCGGATATTTTTACACCACCGCTCCAGTCCATCATTGTTTACAATCCCTTGGAAGGCTACTTTGTTGTATTTCGGCATCGAAATAAGCCCATTTAAATATTGTAAATTTTACTCAAATTATGAATCAAACTGTGTTTACTCAACTATAATGAAATTTAATATTTCGGTTTATCGCCATTTAAAATAAAAAACTTCCGTTTACACTTTAAGCGAATTCTAATAATAATCGATCCTTCCGAGGAACTTAAAACCCGACTAATTTTATCAAATAAGCAGCTTTATATGACTTTGAAAAGTTTTGTCACCGACTGATTGTGTATTGCATGCACTCAATGAAGGCCTGAATATAGGCCTTGCCTTTTGCAAATATTTTTGTTATATTTTTTCCCACACAAGTAGCTCCTCAAAATAGGCAATTCAATGTAGAGGATTCCATATATGAACCTACTACGTCTAATATCGATACACCCAAATAAACTCGTTTCTAAGGAGAACTGGTTGCCTAGAGGCGAAAAAGAACTTTTACCAACTGCTGTGAGCTTGTTGTGACAGCAACATAGGAAAAAAACCTTCGTCAGAAATTTCGCTTACCACTCTAGCAAGCACTCTGTGAATAGAAAGTCCTTTCTATAATATCTGCCGCATGAAAAGAGAAGTCGTTTATTGCAGATAGATATAAATAACCACCAGGAAATAGGTTTCGATTTATATAGGAAGTCTTTTTTCTTTTCTTTTTGTCTTCAGCCCAAGGCAAGCCAAAATAATATACTCTTGATATTTCTTGTAGATAAAGATATTATGATTGGACAAGTGTTTATATTCATTAGATCGAGTACCCCGCCCTACATGTATTCCCCTACCTGGTGTAATACATATAGAAATTCTATTCGATTGACTTTGGTACGTGGAAAGGCATCCTTCCTTATGGAAGTAAATAATTTCCTCGATAATTTTGATTCTTGTAAGACTCTGACATTAGATTTCTAAATTGGTACTTGGTACTAAAAGAGGTTCGTATACCTTGACGAACTTTTAGCTTCCTTGATGAAGGAAAATAGGATAGACTCACGCAAGGTGGTCGGATTGTAGCAATATATTTTCTTCAAGCTATTTTCTATTTATAGGTTTCATATATAGAAAAATCCAAGTAGTAATCTTCTCTTTCAATTATATTGTTTTATGGCAGCAAAATATTATTTGAAAGGATTTAAGTACCTACATAGTTTATATGTGTATGTGTAATATGTATCTTTGTATATCCATCACTATTTATTAATCAACTCTAATGAAGATTATATATTGTTTGGGTTGGGATCAGAACAACAGATTTCCACGGGATTGAATTACTGATTCGAATGAAATTTAATCCCTTAAACAAGCAGTTCATTCAATTATTATTCAGATCTTCTATGCACTGAGCATTAAGCTCTACGCATATTTCGACATGTAAAATCAGATAGATACAACCTGCCATGAATATTTTATATTAAATATTGCATGATTTTACTGTTTACGAAGGTATTTCATGTTGGGAGATATGAATGCTCATTTGCATGAGGTTTATTATTCGATAGTTAAACCCAAACCTACTCAATGAAAACTTTCACAAATTCGGTAATCTCTATGATGGAAAAATAATTATTTTATACAGATTATAGCATGCATATTTTGGTTTGGTTGTTATTTTGAAATATTTCATGTATACCTAATAACCACCCTGATTCAGTATCATTAATATTATTATATAGCTCCCCATTGTTCCATCAAGTAAAACCATACTCAGAGCTTTTTGTACCAGTGGGGGATCAATATATCCTGCTATAAACATGACCAAAGCATTCTAACAAAATTAAACAAACATGCTATCCTAAGGAATATGTTTTTATTGATAAGGACAATGCTCTACCTTACAAGGCACGAGATGTGACATTGAAGGAATAGGATAATACAATGACCTAGGTTCGTTCATTGGCGTGGAAAAAATACAACATAACCAGATAAGTTTCAAGACGATTTCGTGGTGAGCATAGGTACTCTCCTTTTTTAACATTGAGTTTTTAAATATTTGAAATTCAATCTTCAGAAATGCTTGATAATATAGTATTTGATATTGTATACTCATATTACAACGTACATACATTGAGGGAAATTCAAATAGCCTAATGAAAATTGTTCCAAGAATGGGTTCTTAGCAGCCAATAGCGGTACAGATTTTTGCATTTCTATAAAATGAGTGACGAATGATGTGCATATACCGGTGGGTTTGGCTGTAAGTGGTTTGAATGCAATTCCTCATTTTAAGCGATTTTAGTTGGTTGTGCGTTTTTGAAGCTTAAATATAAATAGCCTCAGTGATACTGAGTTTTGGTTGCACTGCTCACAGCGTATCTTGTGAATAATTTATCAGCGAGTATATCTTAGCTTAATGGAACAACAAATTTAATAATTTTTTAGATTTGAATAGTTGCTAAAAAATGAGCCGAGACAGGAAGTTAAGGAAAGATGAGATAAGCACAATTTCGGCATAAGAACTGCGGACGTTCAAATCGCCCTATTACTAAAAAAAATGAATAGATCACCGAAAGTAATTAATAATTATTTTAAATTGAAGGACAACTACGGGATAAATTACAATAACACTGATAAACAGAAAACTATACGAAACGGGTTAACCGTGCCATTTTTCGTTGTGCAGTTCAGGAAAAAATGTGTGATTCTAAAATTCGGTCTGAATTGGAATTACCCGTAACTGCTCGACGTGTGAGGCAAATTTCAAAAAGTGAACTGTCGCTTAAGTGGACAAAAAGGGTAGCTAAGCCAAAGTTAACCGCCAAGCATAAAGAAGCTCGTTTGTCTTTTGTCCGTAAATACTTTTCCTGGCCAGAAGAATGGCAAAATGTTCTTTTCAGCGATGAAAAAAAAATTAATTTAGATGGGCCGATGGTTGGCAGTCTTATTGGCACGATCTTGGGTTGAATTCAGAGATATTTTCAAAGCGTAACTTTGGTTTGGAGCGCATTTTCCTAACGCGGGAAAGTGCCGCTAGCCTGGATTTGTACAAAAATTACATCTACGGACTGCGTTGAAATGCTGGCGATTAGTGTAATTGAACATGGAGAAACTTTAATGGGAGAAAACTTCATTTTTCAGCATGACAATGCATCGATACACCGTGCCAACCAGACAAAACAGTGGCTGAGAGAGATTGGCCAGCCTGTAGCCCAGACCTCAACCCCATTGAAAATCTCTGGCCAACTATTTCCCGCAGTGTACGAAAATGGGAAGCAGTTCGAATCAATTTCTGAACTGAAAAACAGAATTATGGATGTATGGATGGAATTAACACCAGAAACTTATTTAGTTGTATCGATGCCCAATAGATTATTTGAGATCGTCAGAAATAGTGGGGGAAGTACCAGATATTAACATGAAAGGATTTAGGCTATTTGAATTTCCATTTATTTTTAACGCGTTTTTACTTTTCTTAAATAAATAAATAAATAAATAAAAAAATAATATTAAAATGATGTAGTTAGTTGCCCTTCCCGTTTATATTTATGTTTAACCCAGTTTTTAGTATGATATTGATGAATATTCTATTTTTATATTATTACTATTTTTATCCTTCTATAGTTCTCCCCATCTTTGATGCCTCTGTAGTCCAACTACAACTGTATTTTTCCTGCTCATTCCTAATTAACTATCTCATTTAGGTACACCTTTAAATGCGCACGCATCGTTCTGTTTTGCTGCTATCCTACTGAATTTCAGCCCTTTAGTGTGGTATTTTGAATTTATTTTGTAAGTATGCTTCTAATTTTTGTAGTGAATATCCTATTGAATTAACTAGCTGTAACATTGTAGCTTTGAATTTGCTGATTGTTTATATCTGTAATTATTTTATTGAAATTTAGTTCTGCAGTTGATGCAGTGGTTTTTGTCTCGTAAGTACCATATTTGAATTCTGGCTTGTAGTTCTGCATTTCTAAGCTGTAAATACTAGTTTTATTTTAACTGATTGATATTGAAGAGCTCTGAATTTTTCCCTCCAATGTACTTATATTGATCACTTTTGTAACTACTCTATTGAATTGTACTTTTGTAGTATTTGGTTGTAAGTTTAGTTATGCACTACTAACTCTTAAGTTATTGTATCACTTGTATTATTTTCTTCTTCTTGATTTAGCTTGTAAAACCATCCACTTGTTTGTATAGATATAATGGTAGTATCATAATGGGAGTGTAAAAAGCTCTGTAATCTACCATTTTTAATTGACCGAATAAATAAATAAATAAATAAATTTAAACAATGTTTGATAAAATAGTAAGTAGAAATCTTTCCATGTTTTTCTGTTATATTCTAAAAAACATTGATGAGGCTATTTGAATTTCCTTCAGTGTATATACGAGGTGTGTCGAAAGGGAGTACCGTCATAAATTTATCAGAAAAATATTCAAGAGCAAGTCGGGCTCGCGCAATCATTGTTCCGTACTAAGAAAATTGGTTAAAGTAATGGAATTTGGTACGAAACCTGCGATTGCAGTAAAGTGTCAAGGGATCATCGAGGAACAGTGGTTGTATTGATGCTCAAGAGCTAAACAGAGCTCAATGTGACGTTAAAGATTCGTTTACATTTATTTATAAACAATACGGTTTCCGGACTGAACGTTTATCTGGAGATTTGCGAATTTTCTAACGGAACGTTGGTTACGGGTCCAACGGTTCTTCACAACTTTAATAAGTTAGTCCAAAGTCGTTGCCCTAGATAATTCGAAGGCTTTTGATAGAGTCTGGCATCGAGCCCTTTTAGCCAAACTTAAAGCACTTGGTCTCTCCCCACCTCTTCTATTATGGATTGAAAGTTTTTTATCTGGCCGCCTAATACGGGTTGTACTAGATTGCGTTACATCAGAACCTCATCCTATAAATGCCAGTATGCCCCAGGACTCCGTTAATACGGACTCCATAGGGAATTCCACATCTGTCAAACGAGATTGCATGACTAGATCATTGAATAACGATCTTGAAAATATTCTCCCTTGGGCCAAAGCGAATCGTGTCGAATTCAGTGCATCTAAGACCCAAAGCTGTTTCATCTCTTTAAAACAAGATCTAATTTTTCCACTTCCGTTTCTTTTGGTGAAGCACTGATTTATGATACACCTCATTATGTATTCATTTCCAGTAAGTTAAGCTGGACAGATCACGTTTTCTCTGTTGCCAAAGAAGCCCATCAAATCTAGCGCTCCTCTAAAAATCATACATCAGACCTAAAATGGAATACAATTCCCATATCTGAGCCGGGGATAGTCGCACAGCTTTAGCTTCATTGGATATTGCCCAGTAGGGAGCCTTCAAGCTCATTGGAAATAACTTGTCACATATCGAGTCGCTCGGACACCGCCACAATGTTGGATGCCTTTCGCTCCTTTATTGCTACATGCGTGATCAATGTTCCGATGAAATATCTAGTCTGATCTCTTGTAGAATAATTCTGAATTTCTTCTGTCTTTCCTCCGGCAAACAGAATTACTCGCAAGATGGATTGGCCACACACACAAGTTATTTTGATTTTTGCATGTCCTCTGTATTTGAAAGTATCTAAGTTCGAAAATGGGACAAATCGGGTAATTCCTTCGTGGGGTTGCATACAAAAGTTTCATTTTTCACTATCTATTTGGACACTGCCTGAGAACGGGTGAACATAGAAAACTGAAATTTTGTACATCGCCTTTTCCTAGAAATAGGAAATACAATTTCAAAATTGGGCTAAATCGGGTTACCTCTTCTTGGTGTTGCCATATAAAAATTTAGATTTTTTACGTATACTGTGAAAACGACCAGTCCTAGACATTTTTATTATACTAAAAAGATCTTCAGAATATGAAATTTTATTAAATTGGTGAATCATTTTTTGTCTGACGAACTGTTCTAGAAATATATGCGAAAAACCACTTCAACAATTAAATTTGAACAGAGAGGTGACCATACGAAATTATATACGGGAATTCATCTAGAATATCATAAGAATTCGTCTTAGAGTAGTTTAAAAAGTGTCAGTTTTCAGAAGTTTTCCGGGGAATAGGCGTATTATAACTTTTGGTTATGATGATAAGAGAATATAAATATATTTCATTATAAGATTGTAGACCCAATGTGGCACAAAACTTTTAACGCTAATATCACTCTTTTCTCGTTGAGCCATTGATCAAAAATTTTACTCACTACCTAGATGAAAATAAGCTGTTGAAAATTTATATAATACAAATTCAAAATGGCGGACGAGTTTTTCGTTTTTGATGGTGGAACGGACAAACAAATAGATGGACAACGCATTCGCTCATTAAAGCATTCATACTTCGAGGCTTAAAAATATTTGAAGCATTGATAGATATAATGTTCATGATTCGATGAAGCTGCTTCGAAGCCTATTTACAGTAAATTTAATTAGATATATGTTTTTGTAAAGTGCTTTTATTTATTATTTTTCCCTCTTTAGACTTTTGGAAATGTGTAATCTTAAAAATATTATCTTGTCATCAGAAGTTAGTGTATGGTATGTATGTACATCATGTTCAATTTCAAGTCGATCGGATAACAAGATTTAAACCTAACAAATAAGTGAGGTTAGGTTAATAACAAAAATTACTAAATTTTGTTCAAAAATCCGTAATTCTCAACTCACAGTAAATAAATAGCTAAACTTGTCTGCCACATAAATTTCTATCAAAGATTCGTAATCCTAGACTCCGATAAGGTTATCATGTACCACCATTATCGTGGTTTTTTATTATATATAAGTGTAAAATGTATTGTCATGCAAGTTCTATAAGTGTGCCACATTTTAGCTCAATAGCTAAACGAGGGGTGGGTAAAAACAAAAACATGGTAGCTTTGTAGGTTCGAATTTCTTCCGTTTGAAGATCGACTATTCGAAGTTCGAAGCTTCAACATTCGAATATTCTTCCAAAGCTACGAAACTAAAGAGCCCTATTTTAAGCACTAGATACTGTATTGTGAAATTTCAATAATATTCAAACAAGTGGACGCGAGTCATCTTATAAGAGTTGGTCTTATTAGTAAGAGTAGGTTAACAAAAAAAAACTTTTTTTCAGCCACTATGAGACTGACGAAAAAGCGGCAACTTAACAGTTGACTCAATAATAATATGAAAGTCTAAAATCCTAGAAGATCAGGAGGAACGGTGGTTGGAAGCATATCAGTAATCTAATCTGGTTTTTTTTCGAAGCGCTTGGAATTTTTCCCGCTGGGGTGCAACTGTTTGCTAAGATCAATTATTGTGTGCATCTGTAGAGGAGAGGGGTGAAGAATTAGGTCGCCTGCCTTATACCAGGCGTACTATGCCAGGGGAGATACAGGTGCTCGTTTTCCCATTCTTGCCGTTCTACCTAAAGTGGCTATTTGGTAGGCCAAATGTTGGATAAGGACCAGGATAAGGTTTCCGGTTTTACCCAGATCATCCTGTTTCTCATTACCATCCATTCCTTCGTGTCCAGGAAAGCAACTTTATTTTGTTGTCCCTAGACGTCAGATTGAGTTTCGTGTGGCAGCTCCAGATTAGTTTCAACTCAAAGTCTTAAGAGGATAGAGCCTGGACCGTTCAATCCTGCGCCTGTTTTACCATTCTTCCTGGATCTATCAGTAAACCAAACGGGCACGTTGCCGGCATTGGAGCCCTTTGTCTAACATCCTGGCTTCTTTCGTTAATAGCTACCTTGTAACCTCTTTCGAAGGAAAATCTTTTAGCCATAACATCCGTAGGAGCTTTCGGGCCTTTAATAATGTTAATCTGCCCGAGAATGTTGACTGTCCCACACCGGAAGTGTGATCATCTGACCTCTTCCTTCTAATCATGCTAGCCGCTGTTTTCACTTTGATAAAGAGGCAGAGTGGTTGAGGGCCAAAAATGGCTTTAAGTGCTCGTTGACACGATGTGAACGTGCCAGTGTCTTCTAGACATGCTCTCCTTTCCGCCTTATTAAGGGCTCTTTTAGTAGCTGTCTGTATAGGTTTATGCCACCAGACGTTTGTCCCGGAAGAAAGTATGGCTCTTATTATGCCCCGAAAGAGCCCTATAAAAAAAACATATTCTTGTCGAAATATGTGCACGTCACGAAGACGTTACATTCCGATCCTTTCCTTTTGAGGTACGGAACCGTAAAAAACATTTCATGTTTTCTGTATTTTTGAAATTACCGGACGATTAAATAGTTTTTTTTTCTTAAATGTTCATGCGGGATTCTTTATGTTCACGTTATGAATATGTCCCGGGATGACTAGATATCAAACCTGTAAGTGCACCGGTTGTCTTCAAGCAACATGTTCTGCACAGCTTCGATATTTTCGCAGCAACGACTGTCGTAGAACGTCCTCTTTTCGTGGTTCATCCTTGATCGAACTATGCCCAAATTGAAATTTATTGAACTAGAGTATATAGTTTTTTAACAATAAGCTTGGCAGCACTGTTATCGAATTAATCCGAATTTAAAAATTTTAAAATTTCCATATAAATTTATTTACATTAAAAACAAAAACAATTTTTTTTTATCAACCGTTAAAGAATCAAAAAAGTAGGTAATATCAGCAGATTGCAGAAATTATTTGTTGTTCAGTATTGGAATGCGTTTGAAGTAATCGATCTCAGTGAGAAAAATGTATTGAATCACAAGAATTTGTGAGTCATAATTTTTGGAATTTCATGTTATCACATTCAGTATAAGAGACTTACGAACCTTTTCAACAGGCATTTGGAAATGTTTGAATTACAATAAAAGGCCAAGGCAAAGGAGCTACTTCGGTATTATATTTTGAAATGAATTTATTTCAAATTTCCGATGCTTCGTTTACGAGCTCTTGCAAATTCAATGTTTTAAAAAACTTATGGGGAAATTCAGAGACATTTTTTTTATCCTGTAAAAATTACTTTTCATACCCTCCACAGATGTATGTATTCAAAATTCAAATCATATTAATCTTTGGAGTCAAATATTATTGTGGCATCGAAATGATAGATTCTAGTCATATGCTAACATTTCCAAAAGCATGAACACATTTTTTTTTCAATTTGTATAAATATAGATCTTTTTTAAGTTAAACAATCGGATTTTGAGAATTTCCTCTTCACACTTTGGAAAATCTAGGTAACAATCACCAGCACTGGGATACTTCCGTGTGAAAATTTATCGGATCATTGCCTTGGCTATCTCTATCCAGCACCCTGACCCCCAAAAATATCTTTATTTAGTTTAACTCTAATTTTGATTTTGACGAAGAAATTGCCTCTCTTAAATATTATTTCTCCACCTTGAACGTGCGCGTGTCATTCGTACAAAAAAATCCTCAAATTTTATTTTAATAAATTAATTTAAGGCAGAAAACAGGTGAATGTCGCGACATTTTGTAGTGGTATTTCCTAAGAAGAAATTTTTTTTTAACACATTAGTTGACACCAGCTCAGAAATTTCTAGGAATTGTTCTTTCATTGCTTTTAATTTTCGCTTTATTTCGTTTCATTTTTTTTCTACATTTGAAAAGAGCTCAGTCATCATGCTAAAAGTCCTGAGTGGGCTTAAAATTTATCAAGTGATTCGTTGTTAAGTTTTCATTATTTCTACATTTTTTTCTTTTCTCTTCACGATTTACAATCTTCTACGTCATCCCTATTAATAATAATAATAAAAACGTTGGTTTGCGAGGAACCCAAATTACCCAAGAGAAAAGAAAGTCATTGGTCAAATAAAATCGCATCATTAAATACTCATGAGATTTTATTGATTTTTATATTTTTTCGCATTTTCCGCCAAGAATTTAATTGCAAAAACGTTTTTTCTTTTACAAAATTGAATGTGAAGACGAAGATGTTTATGAGATTACAACATTTTGCAAGTTTTTGAATTGGCACGAACGCTGATTTTGTTTTGGTTTCTTGGTTTCTAGATTTTTAGATTTGTTAATAATATTGTGAAATATTTCGTGTTTATTTTGATATTTTCCTATCGTTTTTACATTTAGTTAATTATAGTTTTTGGGAATCCTAATTTTAAATAATATTATGAAATGCAGTGCCCGACCGATCAGCGCTTCCAGGATAATGTAATCAAAATTTGAATTTCTAGAGTATTTTATATTACGAAAATATGTTTAAATTCGTAAGCAATCATTATTAGAGATAAATTAGAATTAAAAAAAAAAGTATTGTGTGTATTGCATCTATGTTGTATCGTATTTCTAAAAACTGCCGAAAGCTTTATTAGCTTAAAATTAAAAGCAAATTATCATAAGCTAACATAAGACATTTTCTTTCATTTTTGTATTAGTAATACCTGTGGTACACATAAGGTAAATTTAATTGGGTATTTGCCATAAATTAGCCTGCTTTTAATCTGTATGTCACCACCAAATACCATACCCTGAGAAACAACCGAGTAATTTCGGGATATTCTATATCCCCAAAAATTGCTGGGGAATTGCAATTACCCTGATAACATAGTCAACTGGTAGAAATATAAAAATTTGTATACGATTTAAACGTTTGTAGATAGATAATCGTTGGACCTATCCAATGGTCTATAAATTGTTTCCTCCTCCTATCGATTTTGAAGTTATGGCTAAACAAATCTAAAATTTCGGAATATTTACTCGTTTGTTATTTTATTTAACTACTATTTTTATCAAAAAACACGTCATCAATATAAATTTTTCATATTGAATTTAAAAAGCCCAAAAGCTTAGCTTTCAAATGACCTATCACACTCCGTACCCAAAATGTAATCCTTTCTGCGTTTTTTGCACTTTTTCTTAAGCATATCCAGCCAAAATGAAAGTGCCAGAAAGTACGAAATTATCTTTTGGAATTGACCTTTATTGACTTCAAATCATCATAGGGTGTAACGTTCAGAAATTACAGGGTGATCTATAAAAACATACCCAAATATTTTAAGTCCCGATATCTCGGAAACCGTTAGGATTCCCTCCCCCACCCATACAATTTTTTGCTCGTCTAAGCATAACCTATCCGTAGCCTTGAGATTTTACATTTACGGGACACCCTGTATACATATATTTTGAAATTGGACCTTAGGTATCAAAAGATAATGTTCCTTTTTTGCAGTAATGTGTCGGCGGATGACAAAACCCATACTAATTTTTAGATCTTAAATACGTAAATAAAAGCGTATGTTGGAAAGCAAATCAAAAAGTTTGAGGAGAGAATTTTATACATAAATAATTCGAAATCTATTGATGTAAAGAAAGCTTGAAGAGCGGAAAAGGTAAAGACAAAGGTTCTGACGATGATGATGATGATGATAAGAAGCGCAAAGGCGGCAATGACAAGGATGACAACGGCGATAAAAAGGGCAAGAAAATTGAGGACAAAGGAACCAAAGACAATGATGATGAAGGTGATAAGAGACGAAAGAAAAATCAAAGCACGGAAGAGTGTTTCAACAGAACATTAATCGAACATGCCAGGAAGGTCTTCAACTATAATCAGCGCGATTGGGATCGACATATTCCTATATTTCTAATGGCTTATATCTCAGCTGTTTACAATATGACCAGACAAAACCCATCTAAGGTCATATTCGGAAAGGAAATGCCCTTACCTAGCAACCTCAAGTTTGGTATACCTAGAGGCGAACAAAAGTTACCAGAAGACTACGTAACAAAGCTCAGACGACGATTAACTGATGTGCACGAGGCCACGAGACGTTTTCCAAAATTACCACAACACTGGGGGGACCGTATGCAGTTAAAACTAGAACTAATAGCATGGTATACAAGATTCAGCGCGGTACAAGATACAAAAGAAATCGTTCATCTAGATCGCTTGTGTCAATTCGGCGAGAATGAAGACCGTGGATCACCTGTTGTTCGGGACGAACAATTTTAAGAAGGGGAGAGTGTTACGTCCCACAAAGTGACACAAGCGACATCTGTTGGAAATGGAAGCAACTTTAGGCTAGTGACATATTAGTAAACCTTTGGTTCGGAAAACGGAATATTCTGGAAAGTTGTAGTATATTTTGCAGAGTATAAATACGGCGCTACTCACATCCAGGAGGCGGAGTCTTATTTCAGACAGTGAAGTGAACGAAGTAAACTATTTGGATTGCGATAATTAGAAGTACAGCGATATCGATAACTATAAAGAGTTAATTTGATTATTCTTTGTGAATTCTGAGAGTAAACAGTGAAGTTAAATAAAAGAATAACTTGTTATTAATATCTGAAATATTGTGTTTTAAATAACGAACTAGAGCCACGCTCGTAACAATATATACCTAGTCATTTCATTAATTTCTGACACAAATATAAGAAAGGATATTAGAAAAATAAATAGGCCTTTATTAAATAAATTATATTTTTATATAAATTAATTCATAACCAAATACTAGATGCTTACATCTACAAATTATTCAAAGTGGCCACCCTTAGCCTTAACACAAGCCCTCAAACGACGAGTCCAATCATCTATTGAATCACGAATGGTTTTTAAGCTTAAATTCGCGACAGCTTTTATCAAGCTTTCTAAGTTCCTGTGGCGAGACGAGCAGACTTTCTCCTCTAAAACGCTCCATATTTTATAATCCAGTGGATTCAGGTCCGGGCTTCCTGACGACCAATCTTTATGAGCAATAAATTCCAGAACATTGGCTTGTAACAGGGATGGGCAAAAATAACCGATTAATTGAATAACCGGTTAACCGGAAGCGCAATAACCGCTCAAAATAGGTTATTATTTTTCCCCGGTTAAACCGGATGATAGGTTATTTTTCGCGGTTATTCTTGCTGATATGTATTCAGTACTTTCCTCATGAAAAATTATTCTATTGTTTATATTTGTTGTTATTTTTTACCGAACAGATAAAAATGACAGCCTATAGGCAGAATTTAAGCAGAGCATTCAGTATAAAATGTGTTTACGCACAATAGAAAGAAGTATTTGCACTTCAAAATTGCATTCGTTTGCTAGAAACATAAAGTCAGTAGTTTTCGATAACCAGTTTCTGGAGAAATGTGTATTATTATACATAAAATAATACAGATTTTCAGTGAATGAGCGCTCCATCTATAATTCATAAATTTCTGGATTTTCTTCGTGGCATGGGCACAAACGGTAAAGAAATCTGTTGAATTTCCATGAAAACAAAAATAGCTGGAAACAAAAATGAAATGTTGTTTTTTAATTGTTAATACAGGTACATAATCTAGATAGTGACGTGCAGATAATCAAAAAGTGGATGGAAAAGAATTTTTTCAAATTATGAAAAGGTGTAATACATCCTTAATAAACAGAAGAAATCCTGTAAAAGATTATAAAATAATAAAATCCACTACAGGTAAAGCATGCGGATGCAGTAAAGAAAGAAATAATTAGAAGGTACAACGTAGTAATGAAACAACTCACATTTTCCGGTACAAAAATATCAAATATAGGCAAGAAGCCAGACGTATCCGTCGTAAATAAAAATTCAGATCCAAATCAGTATTGGCTTGATAGTAAAAATGCTTTTCCAGCTACATACAAAATAGCTTTAAAATATTTGAGTATTTTAGGATCGTCGGTTTCCTCTGAGAGAGTAGTTAAATAATGTTTGTACTGACAACAAAAGTAGATTTCATCTTAATGAAATAATTTTTCTTGGATCTTTACCTCCAAAATATTGGGAGATGTAAAATAAAATACAATAAATTATAAAAATAAAATCGATTATATTTTTGTTCGGTTAACTGGCCAAACCGTTTTTTTTTTTTTTTTTTATTATAATTGGTTAGGTTTTAACCTTTGCAGAAATTAATCGGTTAACCGGTAACCGGTTATTTTTTGTTAATTGCCATCCCTCCTGAGTGGATCTGGCTTTATTTTCCAAGATATTGTTTTGATAAACTTTGGCACCGGTTTTGACACCTTTTTCACAAGATAAAACACTCCTAGGCAAACCATTACAGAAACGGGATGGTGGCCACGCTGAATACGGGGAATCGCTTCTTCAGCTTCTTTACTACTATGTGCATAAACTCTCCTATTTTGACTACTTATTCTTTCCTCGATGGTGATTGGGCTAATTGTCTATTTCCAGTCTGGATGTTTTTCTACTGTGTTGTTGCCAGTGGTAGCGTGCGTTGTTGGTAGATGGTCCATCCTGCCCTTAGCGTTGTCAAGATCCAGTCCGCTACACACTTATGTGGGAGTCCCAACTGACTTATTAATTAACTGATCATTTGGGACGCACCATGTTCCCCTTGCACCTATGATGATGGGTAGAACGAATATATTTTTGTTCGGTACAGTGAAAAGGGATGTCCCGGTGTTTGTTGCTAGCGTATCGTCGCAAAAGCCTTTTTTGTCTTTCCAGTTGTTTTTTTTTTTTTTAAAGCAGGTATCAAAAGTTGGCCAGTCCTTCTCCGATAAGCTTTTAACTTAAGGTCCTCGGATATAATTCTTGACATGCTTATCTTGCTCATCATCTGCTGAGCTATTACTTTTTGTCGTCGAATCGGATTTCTGCGAATTCGGGCCTTTACTGCATTTATGGTAGCTGTTGCCCGTACAGAGCATGGTCGACCGGATCTTTTTCGGTCATCTGCTGACTGGACCTCATTGTACCGTTTTATGGTTCGATAAATAAAACTACGTGTCAAATTAATTTGTTCGAGCAATTTAAAAATGTCACTTACAGAACGATTGCACGTGTGCAACGCACTGACTGCGATTTGATTTTGCTTTCCATTCCATTTCAATGCTTAAAGAAAACTAAACTAAATTTTATGTGTGGATCTTAATTCATTGGTGGAATCTAAAAATCAGTGCTGCCACTTGTTCTAGAATACTTAAGAGTCAAAATTTGGTTGTTAAAGTCTTGGGTTAGAACTTATGATATTACAGGAAAGCCTAAACTTTCCGAAAAAGTAGTTATTATTTTTGTTGAAATCAAACCGATATATTGAAATAGCAGTTCTATTGGGACACCCTGTACAATGTTTGTCTTGTTAATAAAAGAAAAAAATACGCCAAATCCACAGTAGAATGCCAGAAAATTCAAGTGGTTATAATGAGCTGGCCGCATAGGTAGGTACTGTAAAAATAATGTAAAATAATAAAATGGTGTAAAAAAAATTCCTAGAAGTGTAAGTTTCTGAAAGGCACGAGTCAATTTGACCCACGGTGAACATGAAGAGTGTTAAATGAAAATAGATAATATTTATGCTTTATAAAAAGTAAGCTGCTTATGTGTAATTAAAAATTAAAGTATGAAAAGTTATTATCCTTTTTGTGCTGGATCTTAGTCTTATCAATTACACACAACACGGGAATTTGTAGGTACCTACATATGTATATATGTTCTGTGTACAGTATTATAGGACAGACTTAAAAACATAAAACTTTTAATAATCAAAAAGGATTATATCCCAAACCAAAAATTCATTTTACCTACGATTTTAATTTCTAATTGCGATGAATTGAGAGAATTGATAAATTGTAGAAAAATTAAATTACATAAAAATGATCATTAATTTAGACCGACCAACTAGGGGTTCCTAAGTCTGTATTGAATTGCATATTCTAATTTAGATTTAAAACACACTGAGAACTGTAATGTAATGTGAAGTCCAGAAAAATTATAATATATCCTTACCTCCATGAAAATCTTCAAGAGGTGCATCAATTTCAGATAACATTTTAGTAGTAATGTAATACTGAAATTATTTTCTATCAAATAGCTTCTTCCCACCAATCGCGCAACACTCGCACTTTCTGCTACCACATTATTTCCGTGCATAAGCGAATATCCTTTCCTTCGATATTATTTAGATATCGAACTAATCTAATCCAAAATCATTTTAATTGGAGCAGGTTAAATTGATTTAACTCCCCAGAACTATACTCTTAGCCTTTTTACACACTATCAACTCAGCATGTTTGATCAATTCAATAAGCCGCGTCGGTTTTAATCTACATTAAATCTACAATAGGAAGGAAGGAAGTCTTTGTATAATTAACAAATAATCCGTGACCGTACACTCTATTAATTATCTTCGGCATAAAGACATGCAAAGTTGATAGTGGATACTAGGCTTGCACAACTTTTTTTAACCGATTTCCGGTGTTCCGGAAAGACGACAGAAAACAAACTGAAATGGAAAAAGCTTGGTATAGTAAATCCGTATATGTATCTGAAAAAAGCTCATCGCCTTACCATCGATATCAATTTCTAATCCGAGAAATGTGCTCTGTCAATTGTACACCAGACACACTAGAGTAAAAATGTTTCTAAAAATAGTAAATGCAAATATGGGTAATCCCATCACTTCACATCACATGGGGAGTAGTGGTGATTCTGAATTCCATTCCTTCACGCTACGCTATACATAGTTAAGTACGTGCATATCCTTTTTGCTTTTTATTTCCAGGAATTTCTCTTTCCAGTCAAATAAATTCTAAAGGTTTAAAGGTATCTATGCTTTTATTGCCGCAGGAAAGTTGTGCACGCGATAATCGCAATTCTTTTCATCCAGGCCTCTACCTTTTGGAGTATGAACTAGAAGTAGTAGTAGTAGTGGTGGTGGTGGTAGTATTAGGTACTATGGTAGTAATCTACCACTCGTTGATCGTGGATAAACTCAATAAACTTATGTTATGACTTGGGATATTCTTTTTGAAATGGTTTATACATGTGCATAAGGCTATTAAGAAAATTTTATCTATAATTCCATAAGAACATAAGTGAAATACTGAAAGGCATTCATTCACTCACCCTGGTTGTGTTAGTAGGTAGGCTTAATATTTAAGTCGACATTTTTGTTGTGGTTTTGTTATGGTTTTAAGCTATGTAATAATAATCGATGATATAATACATACTATGACCATTAAATGATTCATAAAATTTGGTTTTTGTGCCAGTAAGCCATAATGGTTGAGGGTAAAAAGCAACTATGGATTAAGAATCTTACGTAATCAGAGTAATTAAATGCCATGAGCAAAACTGTTGTCTGCTACATTGAGGCCAGACGAACAGGAGGTTCACTGATGTATGTTATGTATGAATACTTTTTACTTATTGCTTTCATAAAATTTATCAAAATTTATATAATCCTAATTTAGTTGATTTTTGTCTATTCGACATCCACGAAATCAGTTTTATTACGATTCTTGTACATATATGTATGTGTATGGAGAAAACAGACACTTTTGTACCCCCAACTGCACATTTGAAATATTTAGAACAAGTTTTGAGACGTCTTCAAGAATTTAGTCGTATTTTCTACATTACAGTTTTAGACAAAATTTTAAGGAAACCTTTACTGACAAATCCAGACAACTCCAGATTGTGGTGTTGAAGCAATTTCACATTGATTAGGAGGCTTGCATTCCTTGCAAATTTGGCAATCTTTAATGAGGTTAGTGGTTTGGGAAATCAGGCGAGGCCAGTAACAATACCGCTTCAATTTCAAAATTCCAGAAACTGTAAAACCCTTACGACTTGTGGGCATATTAAATTTCAGTACTTCGTCCGTAAGAACAATAAGATCTGGACAATACTGGGTTTCTACTCTATCAAACTCAATAAATCTCAAATGAGGTTACGTTAGGTAAGAGGGATGCCGCTAGATGATTAGCCTGCGTCACATAGACGATCTCTAGTATGTCTGTTGTGCCCCTAGATATCATAGGATAACGTTCCAATCCGCCCCAGATACATCCTGCATCCCTTAGGAAACTCAGGATATATCTAAGACTCTTTACCTCCTACTTCTCTCAGAAATCTCAGGATATATCTGAACTCTTTACTTTGCAGCTCCCCCAGACTTTAAAAGAAGTAGCTATCCAATAGCCTACTTCTTTTAGGCATCAAAGCGGGGCACTCGCAAAGTACGTGTTGGACGAGTTTGATTTCTTGAGAGTCTTTACAGCTCCTGCATAAATCGTTTGCCGCTATAGCCCCCAGTGTTCTAGCATGGTCCCCTATGGCCCAGTGACCCGTAATGACCCCTCCTAGATTCCATGGTATTTGTTCCGCTGGCATTAAGCAGTGTATATGCAGATGTGCCATGAGTGCTCTGCACATGGATACTAATGCAGCCTGATAAGTCGCTGCTAGCTACCTGAAAAACACTGCATTTGTCAGGCAGTCTATAAGACTCGTGCCACTGGAGATCTCTTGAGTACACTCCAGCCCCTGTGCCCGCACTCGTCTTGGAACCATCCGTAAAAATAGAAATAGTAACTAGTAACATCCGATATTTCTATTTTTACGGATGGTAATGTAACGACCATTTCCTTTCCATCACAGTCATTCCTGGGGGGTATCATTGCATGACACCCCACCAAAAGTCAAGATGGGTAATTGTTAGTCTGTTTCTTCAATGAAATCACTACAGTCGTATCTTCTAGAGTATATTGGAGTGCCCAAAACCTCTCTCCATCCACACAACCCCCAACACCTCAGCCTGACAGCACTAATTAGGCCATCCCACACGAATATTCCTGATGCAGTATTCAAACAGGTTTTCTGGGGAAGAGAGATATCTCTCCAAAGTGTAGAGATATCTCTTTGCTTCTTCTCACCTCTTCCCTAGAAAACCGGTATGCATACTGAATCAAGAATACTCGTGTGGGATGGCCCATTGCAGCTACACCTCTGCAATAGAGGTCCAACACCAATAAATGAAGCATGACCTCCAGTGTCGCCGTGGGAGTGGTGCGCAGACACCCAGTTATTCCCAGACAGGCGGCCCTCTGGATTTTTGACATCCAAGTTACATTTGTAGTAAATTATTTGTGTCGCCATGTAGTAAATTCGTTACTTATTTATTGTAATCCTTCTCTGTCACATTTTTAATAATATTACTTGAGTAGCGATATTCGTTTTATCAATTCCAACGATGAGTGGAGGCAGCCATAAGGCATATCTGCTGTGGAGAAACTTAATAAAGCAGATCTCCTAAGAGAAGGTCAGCGAACAGATCTCTTTATAGGCGCAGCTATACTAGCACATGCCTAAGAAAAGGGCAGTGCAGCTAAGGCTAGCAGACACTCGAAATACAAGGTCTTTTCTTTGATAAGACTTGCTAACAAATTCGCTTTATTGAACTATTCTAGCTTATTTATAATAAAGTAAATATGCTAACCTAAACTTAATTATGGTTAGTACATTGCCTTTTGATAGGTACGTACATGCATACCCGTGATTTAGGGCACGTTAAACCAAAGCACTTATTTGCACTTATGTGCTTAACTTCGCCAGAAAGATGTGACGCAACTAGCTTGACCAGTATTACGATGGTTGCAAAACATGTAAACAAACGCGTCTAAACAATTGTAGTCACTTCTTATGGTTGTGACATACATTTGGATGGGCCGAACTATGGCTGTGCACATCCAGCGTACCACCTTGGGTTTTAATCCCCAGTTTTCACCAAATATTCTCTACTGGCCTTCTTCACACGTTCTTCTAGATTAACCTTCCAGCTCAGCTTAGAATCGAGTATGATTCCCAGTTACTTTGCTTCGCTGGAGAGAGTAAGATTCTCTCCACCCAGCATGGGAAGTCGGAAACTTGCACCCGCTTCCTTCGAGGGGTTTACCTTCAATCCACTATTATTGGCCCAGTTATCCAGGCGGGCATACTCGAGTCTTTCACTAATAGTAGAGAGAAATTTGCCAGTTAACAGCATGCATCTGCGTAGGCAACTGCATTAAAGCTCTCTCTCTCTAGCTTGATGAGGATTTCATCCATTACCAGTAGCCACAGGAGGGGTGTGGTGGTGTTTTAGTTTATGGAACGATAATGTGTGCTATTTGCATGAGATCAAAAGAAATGTATCATAGTAACAATAATGGATAATGGGCATTGCAAAATTAACCAGTGTTTTTATGAAGATAAATGGCGGAGTTGTATCCAGTTGGGTATAGCCATTAAGGTGCTAACGCAA
This sequence comes from Dioctria linearis, assembly GCA_963930735.1. NCBI lineage: Eukaryota > Metazoa > Arthropoda > Insecta > Diptera > Asilidae > Dioctria > Dioctria linearis. The sequence goes on along the minus strand of OZ005742.1, from coordinate 38,725,847 downwards.
TTCATTCGCAAGTATTGTATTTTTAGTTAGCAATTAGTTGAGTAACCAATGGTTTAGGTATAATCGAAAATATGCTTTAATGTCAAGAGTAAAATTCACTGTTACAATGAAATTACTCACAGAAATTGCGGACAGTTTTAGATTGTCTCTTGGCCCGAAAGAGGTAGTTATTATGTAAGCCAATACTAATTTGACTGAAAAGCATCAAGTTGTTTGCAATTCATGAAGAAACATATATAGAAAATTAAGTCCCGATGAGCCTCCTGATGAGCATTCATTAAATCTCGATCGAGAGGCTCATTGGATAGCATGAAACTGTTCCCTATATACTAAACCAGCAATAAATAAATATTTATTCTTGTCATCACCAGTGTTGGGCAAAATGTAATCTGATTAATGATTAACAATTACAATTGACCACGTAATCTGTAATCAGATTACTTTGTAACAGATTACTAATGTAATCCATTTCCATAATTACATAATGTAATCGATTAACGTGTAATGTGATTACAAGTTAATCTGATTACACATTAATCGATTACAAGTTAATCCCACTACATGTTAATCTAATTAATGTGATTACATTTAAGACATTTAAGATATTTAAGATATTTGTATTCTAATTCTTCATAAAACTCCCTAAAACTAATTTTGTATGAGAACAATATTATTTTCTGTCAATTCATTTCATTATATTATTAATTACTTTTAAGTAATCTACAAAGTAATCTGTTACAATGTAATTAGATTACAAAATAATCTAATTATATTGTAACAGATTACACATTTGATCGATTACATATTCTCTCATAAGTAATCTGATTGATATGTAATCGAATACAATTTAATTAGATTACTTTGTAATTTGACTAAACTGTAATGAAATTATTAATTAAATTACACTGCAATCAGATTACGCCCAACACTGGTCATCACCGTGTCAGATAACATTTCTACTAGGAAAATTTGATTTGATTTTTTAAATTTTTAAATTATTAATTTTATATTAAATTTTTGATTAATTTTTCCACGAAAAAACTGGCCCATATGCTGAACAAGACGTTATGTCCTTGTGTCCGATTCTCAATTATAAACACATCATAACACTCATTAACATGCTCATTAATAAGCTCATCGTGGTACTCATTGGTATGCTCATTAATAATCTCATCGTGACACTCAGTATGTATTCATCGAAGTGCTCATCTAATATTGTAAAATGCCAAAAGAGAAGCAAAGTATACATTTTTAAATAAGTGAAAGAGATGCAATATCTCATGCAAACTATCTGTGAATAAGTAAATAAATTATTTTTTTCCCGGTTTTGATTCAAACGCGTATAAATTTCATCGGAACGTTCATCTGATTACTCATGAGAAGCTCATTGATGAGCTCATCATGATTTGTCTACCAGGGTATGTACGTCATTTTACAATATATGTAAGTATGTATGACAAGCACTCGAGTAACTTACTACTGCGCGCATATTATTCCTTCTTCTCTATGTTTGCGTACTTAGGCTTAGGTATATTCATCCCAAAACTGCATATTCTTGGGTGCACCAGTATTGCGTCATAAATTGAGATTTTCATTATCTCACTTACCACAAGCTTTACTCCCAAGCATCAAAAAGTGAGAAATATTTTAAAATTTTACACATGAGCCATCTACAACAAAACATAGAAACAACAACAACAACTTCACACTTTTATACAAAACATTAAATGTACAATGTTTCTGCAAGTGTATACTTAAACACAAACGAAGAGTTAAAAAGAAATACATATTCTGAACATTACAAATGTTCATACAAAACAAGTGAGATGCTCTTTACACACGCCAAATAACTTGATGAATGCTAAGTAATTAAGGACCAAAAATATATTCTCTGTTAACGGTTTTCCTCCCGCGTACGGATGATTTATTTTTAAAAAACCTTTTAATTTATTGCTTAATATATTTTCCATATTTCAATCAAAATGTGCGATATCATTGCAATTGGCCCAGTTTTGAAACGTTTCATATTCTGAGCACAATTTAGACAGGATGAAAAGAGCTTGACTGCATGAACATATATACACACGAATTTATGTATGCATACATATGTGCATTTTTTCCACTTATAACCTTGAATAGTTTGAAATGCAGGGAGTGATCGATTAAATTTGTGACACTGAAATGCATTAAACTTTTCAACTGTCGTTACTAATTTTGATTTTTAGTGAGGACAGAGAAAATTTCATAAAGTAAGTATACGTAGGTATAGAGTTTATTTAATTATGAAAACCTTATAGATTCATTTATGTATGTACACTATAAATAGTTCACAACAAATGAATTCCTTTGTATGGTTCTTTTGGATTTGATCAGAGTGTGTTTCTCTTCTATAAAGCTTCTTATATAATAAGAGATGACTCAGTTCTTTGCGATACTACATATATGAAAATTAATTTAGGTTTTTCTATAGACATTTTAAGATAGCTGGCGGTACTTGTGTGAGAAAAGCTCCCTCGCACTGATTTGAATGATTTAAGTAATATTTGGTTGTTATAAATACTTAATTATTTATCTGCTTTATCCGTGGAATTACTTCAGAGACTTATTCTTGTAGTCTTATAGTCTAGGCAATTCAGATTCAAAATTGCATTTATTAAACTCTACACTTGTAAGAAAAAAGTCTTATATTAAGGTGTAAGATTTAGATTAAGATTTAAATTTGTGGACCGGTGCTCACATTCACTGCGACTTGAAATATCTAGTGTGAGTCTCCGTTCAATTTACTCCCTTTCTAGGTTTAGGCTGTTAATGAAGTCTAGAATCGTTCTGGAACTTAGGTTCCACACGAAGTTTGGTAGAGGAAAATCATGTCAGTGGAGTAATCTCCGCCTGGCCAATGTTTCGTAGATGCAGAGCAGGTGCTCCTAGGTTTCGTCATCATCCTGACAGAAGCGTCAGGATGAAATTTCAGCAAGCCCATCTTTATGTTTAGGTGTAGATAAGTTAATAAAATAAGGAAAACGAGAACGATCAAAAAGCATTTGTTATGGATCCGAACATTTCCGATATGGATGAAGCTTTCAGAGTTTGTATGGAATACAAAAATAGCTCAAAATGGGACAGGAAGAGCCTTTTTTTTTTTCAAATACAAAAACCTAAAATCAAAAAAGGCATGCACATACAGAGCTCTCGCGATTGTATCCGTCCTGCACAGCTAGTCTCCAACAAGTAATTTGATTGGCATGCGGAAGTAAATGCGACCACCACAAATTGACGAAGAAGCTCCAAATTCTGACATATGACATAAACAACAATAATACGGCTATACTTCTTTGCTGCAATATGATGGAAGCATTGACATGTATATAAATGGACTGACTGATCTCCTATTTCATATGGCACCAGTTTTCAGAAAGTATGCTCTCACTGTCAATGCTACTGTCTTAACTGGCGTTATATTTAAATTATTTCGGCATTTACTTATATGCATGTCAGTGGGATTTACCGAATTTACCACAAAAGTATTTGGGACTGAGTCGAAGGAAGTGTTTTTTACAAGGCTGTTTTGGTTGGAAATACCGCTGAACCTCAAGCAATTTCTCGTTCCCAATCGTTACAGTTCAGTGAGAAAGTATGTTCTCACGGAAAGAGACAGGAATATGAAAGTGTTGCTATTTGCTTCCAGTCCATTTATATACATGTCAGTGGATGGAAGCTATACCAGTGTGTGGCATACCTTGTTTTCTGTATACTGTGAGCAGAGCTGGACAAGTACCAAAGAAAAAATACTTAAGTACAAGTACCGAAGGCCTGAGTACTTCAGCGTAACTAGGTACAAGTACCGAAGGCCTGAATTTTTCAACATAAGTAGGTACAACTACCCCTCGTATGAAAAGTACTTGTAACTCAGTACTAAAAGTATAAAAAGTACCGCGTACTTTATAAAATACTTTTTAAAGATTTTTTTTAAATTTTTGTAGTTTATAGAGTTTAGTCAGTAGATAAAAATAAAAACTGTTAAGAGGCGCAAGCACCCGTTGTCTCCGCCAATAATGGATAAAATTTTCAATAAATTTCTAAGAAAAAATTGGGGCCTTCCCTACATCAAGTCAAGACATTGTTGATTTTATAATGCAGCGAGGCATTGCTGCTTTTTGTTCTACTTGCCCAGTCTTGTTTGCATGTCTAGGGTTCTGCTTTGACGCACGAGTGCGGCACATGCTTTGACAGTTTTTTGCGTGCTTTAAAACTCAACAAAAAAGGAGCTGCGCAAGAGATTGTCTTTGCTTTTCTACGAAGAGTTAGATATTTTTTTTATATGTATGTACTTAATGGATTCAGAAATGCTTAAGTATAAATCTTGGTACTTTTAAGTACAATATACTAAGTCTTAAGTACAAGTAAATAAAAGCAAGTACTTATGTTCAAGTATTAGGGCATTTCAAAAGTATTGAGTAATAACGAGTAGTAACTAAAATATACTTTAAGTAATACGTCTTTTTTACTTTTATTGCCCAGCTCTTTCACGGTCAGAACGGTATTGCGAAGTGATTGGAATTTACGACACTCCATTACAACAAAACAGTATTTTAAAAATAAGAGCTAAAAATGTATGGATAATTTCCGTAAATGTCATCATAATTGCATATACAACAAAGGCACTCTAAAAATTTTGTTTTTAATGTAACTTACGACAAAATTCATCCTAAATTAAAGGAAATCTAATAAGAGAAAAGAAATGAGCCGTAAAACCTCCAAATCAATGTCAGACTTAAAAAGTGTATTTTGGCGTTTACGATAAACTAACACTTGGGTGCGAGAAAATGTTAAGCAGACCGCAAAAATAAAAAGCAACGATAAAAATTTAATTTTTTAACAATTTTATACTATTGAATTCTCAGAAAGTGCCTAAATTTGTTTATGCCTGTTTTGATACCGAACCGATTTTCCACCAAATTATTTTGAGAATGCGTAAACTTTGCAAAAACTAAATGATCTGGATATTCATAATTATTTTGTTTGACACTTAACCAGGTTGTAGAATATCTTCAGCATAAATACATTTAACTTCGCGTCAATATAGACTTTGTTAGTCTTTTTTTTCTTAAAGGCAACAAAAATTTACTAAAAAGTAAATATTTTTAAAAGAACAAAGTTTTTTTTTGATATCTTACGGCGTTTTCGTTTGAACATCCAGGTTCGCTCTGGAGGAAACCCCGTTCAATCGAACGGTTTCAGAGTGCACCTGAAAAAGTTCGCTTGTGTAAGTATACTAACGTCAAAGTAGCTATGAACTTTTTGCGAAAACTGGTTGGTAATTTGTTTGCGGATAAATTTGAGGATAATATAATAATAGTAGAGTGGTCTTAATAATAATTCTTAACTTTAAAATTAATTAAATAATATCAAATCAGAACTAGACTTTGTTTGCGTGAGTGAACTCATAGTGTAAATTTTCAGAGTGTAACTGATGCTTTTTGGGTTGCCACCAGAGTCAACCCATGACGTCATTTTTGCTTCAAACGAACGCTTTGACAGCACTTAGGTTGCCTCCAGAGCGAAACTGATGTTCAAAAGAAAACGACATTAGTTAATTTTTCCTTATTTACGTGGAGTGGATGTAAAATAAAGAACTTTTTTGTTTTCGCTGATGTTGTCTAATATATGTCTCGACGAAATTATTTCGAGGATATGCATGGACTGCGAATTCAACTAGGTACTGCACCACACCAGAATTCCGTCCCCGGTATAGCCAACCTAATCCCCATAAGCGCCTTCTTTAATAATTCTGAACAAAATTAAGAAAGTTTGTTCACAAAAACGGCCCTTAGTGCAAAGTAAGATGATGTGATGTATTTATATGTATTAATATGCAAGTCTTCCGGTTATGTTAATACTGCAAGGTTCATACAAAGATAATTATGTCTTTTGTCCAACCGCCAATAATAGGTTTTAAAATATCAATTAAAAAAAAAAAAAATTAGATTAAAAATGTACATTAAATTAGTGCAACATAGGCTAAAAACACTAGTGTAAATTAAATATAAATTCATTTCACTTTGCCAATTTTATTGAATACTGAAAAATTCAACTTACCAGTAATAAATGCCTTTGACATATTTTTTGATATTTTTCTATCTCTATTTCGTTGAGGAGGCTCCATAAATGATGACATTTAAAATCGTAATAAATAAATATATTCTAAAATATATATATAGCAATAATTTCACTTTCTGGCTCTAGTTAGAGGACATTTTTCTTTCAAAAATTATTTAAAATAAATTATCCTTTTACAAAAAAAAAATATCCGGAGAAAACGACAACACCTTGTTACAATTTGACAGTGCAGGTAAAATTATTGTATTTTTACAACTTCGCTTGCTATCTAGATGAAAAATAATGAAATGTTAAAGCGAGAAACACAGTGTGTACTAACTTTTTCCACCTCGATCTAATGGCTGATTTACATTACTCGAACATTGCTAGAAAACAGAGTAAGTAGTTTCCCCTTATCTGAAAATACTTTAGAACGATAAGGACAAAAGATAATCCAGCAAAAGCGGAAATTTTTACTGCCATAATTTGCCATAAAAAGAAGTATATTTTATGGCAGCTAACTCATACATATAACTACAAGCGTGTACGAATATAATTGTTTACACGCACACAAAATAAAAATATTTGAGGAAAGTCACAGCACATCAGTTGGAATGTGTCAAAGTTTATTAAAAATGTTTAAACATTTTTTAAAAAATGATTACAAATTTTTTTTATAAATTTTTTAAAAAATTGTTAAAAATTTTTAATTTTTTTTATAAAATTATTATAAATTTTTTTAAAAAATTAATTACCATTAATTTTTTAACTTATATTTTAGTAAGCATATCTTCAGAATCACGAAATACTGAAATTTTAGGTTTTTTTTTAATTTTAACTGTTTTAACTGGGCTATTTTCTGTACCAAAGTTCTATCAGTACAGAGCGATGTATCTGAGGAATATTGTGAGATCTAATCAAATTACTTCGTTTGTAGTTAATCCGCGATTCTTGATATTCTGCTTCTCCCACCATAGGATACATCTCAACTCAATAGTAATCCTGTCCAAAATTACGGTGGATTTTCCTTAAAATAGCAATTATGAAAATAACACACACGATATTCTGAAAACAACTAATAAAAAAACTCACTTTGGTTCTTTTAAGATATTGTTCGGACATAAAAATAATTCAATTCATTTTTCCTGTTAAGGTAAGGTCAAATGTGTCTAATGTCGAATTCGATTAAAATTCAAACGAGATCAAATATATTTGCTTGGGTTTGTACAAAAGTTTCCTTGTTTAATGACAACTTTCTTCTATCTGCATCCAAATACAACCTGTAAAGTCAGACAGCACAGGTTGAATCTAACCTGTTCGGCTGTGCTCCAGCTACAGGCACATGATTTCCACTAATGTTAGCCACAAGTCGATTATATTGCACTTTAACACATTTTATGCCTAAAATGAGTCACGTATCAGACCCGAAATGTCGTGGTCTGGCCAAAAGTAAGATCTTCGTATCAGACACGTGATTCTATTTATATTAAATGAAATAATAAAAATACAATTATCAAATTCTGTGGCTTTATTAAATATTAAATGCAGTACTAATAATGTCCACCGGTTGCGCAAAATTTGCCTTTGATGAAACTGCTTGTGGTCACGATGCATGGGAAAGGCTATAATAGAAAGTGACACATATAATCATCAATCAATTCATAAGATATTTACTGAAATGCTCCTTTTCCTTAAGATCTCGCATATAAAAGTGTGGTAAAACCTATGTATTGTAAAAAATACTTATTCTTCGAAAAAAAAAACTTCGGAGTCTCCCCATATAATATCGTCTGCATGTTATTTATATTTCAGATATTTAAGATCTACTTTCCAATCGCACAGAAATATTATCATCCCAATTAAGCTTGATATGTATATTTAGATTTAGAGGTGTACTATAAATAAACGCAATTTTTTCCTCTTAATTATAATTTAAAAAACGGTGAATTATTACATTACATCTAGTGAAAAAAGCAATGATTTCTAATTATTTGCGTTTATTCCATAAAGTACCTAAATTAAAAAAAAAAAATCTTGACAACAGTATCAGTTCACAGATATAAATTGAAGCTAACATAAATATTAACTGTCCTCGTCAGGTATTTCCGAATCCTCAACAGTTTTTGTAGAAGGAACATAAACTTTGAACGAGAATTTCGTTTCAATGAAGGATCCCTGAAAGTGTAATTTAAATATTTATATATTAAAAAATCAAATTTTATACTTACTGTATTTATAATGGTGCAACTATGTTGTGTTGTGTTAAACGGATGATTAGGATCTCCAACAACTACTACGTCTGGAAGAGGGTAAAGAGATAGGGCGGCATCACAGTCCCAATATATAGGAAGCGCAATTGGATGCACAGGAGAGAGCGTTCCCTGACAAATTAAGGTTCGCGCGAACTACAATGGAAAAGAATAAGTTTGCTTCTTTTATTTTCAAGAAAATAATTACGTGATTATTCAATTGGTCTATATCGGGAAAATGAAACGACAAAACTTTGTGATAAGATCAGCTCGGCAAACTACTATTTGCTGTGTGCAATACTGAAATCGACATGGATTCGTAGCTGATTTTATCCTTGGCCATTTTTGTAATAAACCTGCTGTAACGAATTTCGGAAGTGGTCCTCTTGGCAGAATATTTGGAGCAACCATTAGCCAAATCAGCCAATGCTAAAAAAGCTGTTTCCTACAAATCCCAGTGAATATTGACTCCTAAATACTTACATTTATATCATTTTCGATATGTTTTTTTTTCTATTTGAGCAGTGTCAAGTCTCTGATTTTGAACGCCTGAACACAACTATTTTTGACGTCTGATTATTTTTTGCAAATGACAATTTGATGAAATGTCACAAGCGACACTTCACTATAAAAGAGTGGGAAAAAATTTTTGACAGTCGATCACCTCTTCCTTTTTTTCTAATAGTGAAGTAATAAGACCCTCTCACTCACTTTTTCAGTAAAATCGCATGTTCGAGTAATGTAAATCAGCCATTATCAAGGCACTTTCAAATCAAAACCGAAAAAACTCAATTTATTCCAGTTTAAAAAAAGATTTTTGCTCCAATGATTAATAAAATCATGAAAAATAGAATAAACTAATAATTTTACTAATAAAATAGTATATTTATCTCATGTGGAAAGTTTTGGGACGAAAAATAAGTAATGCTTGCACAAAATGATAACACAAATAAAATATATTAAAAAAGCTTTTAAAATAAATAACTTTTGTAAATAAAATGCACTAAAAAGTGAAAAATATTTTTTTATTTCTCAGTGATATGCACAAGAAAAGTTTCATTGCAAAATAAGAAAAGCAAAAAGTCAGATTAAATCTTAAACGTTTGGGCATGAGTTTCAGTTAGAAAATTGTGTTTATAGTTATGAATTGCCCAAAGTTTTAAGATTAATCTGAATTCTAGCATTTCTTATTTTGCAACGAAACTTTTCTTGTGTATATCACTGAGAAAGAAGCAACATTTTTTACATAACTTCTATAGACTCTCTCACTCTCTCTCTCTGTTTCTCTGTCATAACGAAAAACAATGTAAATCCATCCATGTTTACTACCCTAAAACACTTTTGATAAGGCTTATTCGGACCGGTCAAGTTATTTGTACAAGTAACAGATTCCGACCGGTCAAGTTATTTGTACAAGTAACAGATTCCCTGTGCCCCTGGTTGCTTCAAATGCTTACTTGCGACAAGTTGGATATTTTGTTCAACTGTTTTCTACTTTTTAGAGCAAGTCCACACTTTTAATTTCAATTTTATGAGAATTTTAAATATGGCGGATGGTGTAAATTGTCAGATGAATTAGATTTGTGGAAGCTGTCAACCTTGCATCAAAATTTTAGTTAAATTTTGTATTCCTCAAAATGATTAGAAAAAGGTTGATCCAAAAAAGTATAATGGAAATATCTGAAGTGATAAAAGACGAAAATGAAGACATATCAAACGAAAGAGAATTTTGAAAGGACTGATAGCAATCAGCTGTTTTAAATTAAGGTTCCACTTTAGTTCTACTTCAGGCAAAAGTCTGCAAAAGTAGTTCCACTTCAGGCATATTCTTGCAAAAGTACTTGACGAATGTGAACATGAACTTGCTCATATGTAGCAATCTAATTGTGCAAGTAACTTGCCGAGTGTGAATGAGCGTACGTACAGCTCTTTCAGGCGCTCAGGCACAAAGTTATTAAGTCAGGGGCTAGTGAGTAGATAAAAGTTATTTAATTAGCTGTCAAAGCTGACAAAGTTCCAACAGAGTAGAAAGTAGACCTAGTCGAACTCAACCTCAACCTGGTAGGCCTCACCAACTTTGCCATTGGGTGCTAGATAACTTGATCTCATATATTCTACAAAAGTTGGTGAGACCGGACAGGTTGGAAAAGCCAGCACTGTGTTCCACGCTTAAAAAATTAACTTAAATTGATATGGTCATTATTTTTAATTTAGATTTTTACCATAACCAATCTAAGCCACCCTCGAATAGATAAATTTTTATGGAAACTAAATGAACTAAATAGATATTTTGTATCCTCAAGTTTAACATCAGCGATAGTTTTGCTCAAGTTGAAAATGTTTATTTACTATGATATATAATTTTCTAACCTAAAAATACTTAGGGTTTTTTTTGAACCTGTATTCAATCACTCTTGCTTTAATTTCTAAATATTTTCATAATTTTCTATATGTATTTGTAGATTGTATTTCGAATTAGATTTCACTATTAGTGTTATGTGTGTATGGATTCTGTAAAAATCCTAAGCCCTTTTACATTATGGTCCTACACCCATTTTACCACAAATATTATATAAATGCTGATTGCCTGATATACTTATCTGTGAAAACTGAAGAGTCCATAAAAAAGGCTGGAGACTATATTAACTACTCACCTCACGTGCCCAGTGTTCAATGATTTCAAATTTTCAGTTTATTTTCTCTACTTATAACCTCGACTAGACGGACAAGCTCATGTGGAACGTAAGAAAGTTAAATGAAAACTTTTATGAACTCAAGTAAATCAAATAATTGAACCTGGGATTACCTGCATGCAAGCAAGCATCATATAGGGTGGGGAAAGACTATTGGTACTTCATAATATTCTCTATTGGAGGGTTATACATAGAGTGTGGTATGTTAGCCTCGTACAGTACGTGTGTTCTTGGGTTTTAACAGCTCTAGGGCTTCTAAAATTGCATTGAAACTGGATGGTTTGGCGCATGTATACTTATATTTACGTGACTTGAGTACCGAATCTGAATTGAAGTTATTTCCTTTTTGGGCATATTAAAATTTATTTGAGTGTTAATGATTTGAAGTAAAATTTTAAAAATTCATCATAAAGCTTATATGGATATATACTTGATTATTGTATTATTTATGAATTACTTAATCCTTGGATTTGGTGCAGCATGGGTTTTGCCGCATGACCTAGTTGACTATGAAAAGGGTTTGATTTAAGCTTTCATTAGAGCCGCAAACCTATACATGTTCACACATATAAATATAGAATTTAAGGCTCACATGTGCCAATTAAAAACATTTGACGTCATAAGGCTCTTTTCCATATCATTTCTCAATCTGATTTGAGACGTTTTATGGTATCGTCGAGATTTCCCTCGATGACCAGCCTTGTTATCCTGCAACAGTTTATTCTTAAAACGTGACCAGCCATCTCAATTTCTCAAGATTTTATTAAGTTTACCCATGGTTCTGCAAATATGTCTTACAGTTCATGATTCATGTTTTGATGATAAGAGCTTGCTTCTTATAGTATAAGTAAATTAGAGAAAAGACGTGATTTGCATGGTCACAATTTTTTTTTCTATAATATAATACATAATGCTATAACTGTATGTCCGCATGAATTGTTTTCGCATTTAAAGATGTGCTAGAAATAAAATTTTTAAAATTGACCACTTAAGGACTAAAGGCACTTTCACATCAAACACAAGAATCGGAAAAATGTAAACCGAAAAACTCAATTTATTTCACTTTAAAACAAGATTTTTGCTCCGATGATTAATAAAATCATGGGAAATAAGATAAACTAATAATTTTAATAATAAAATAAAATATTTATCTTTGAATTTTTAAGAAAACACAACTTTTATGATTTATCGGACGAATTTTCCGCCGAAAAGTTTTCCGGCCGATAAAACATAAAAGTTGTGTTTTTCTTCAAAATCTGAAATAAATATAACTATTTTTTCAGTAAAATTCTTAGTTTATCCTATTACACTGGTTTTTATTAATCATTGGAATAAAAATCTTGTTTTAAAGTGGAATAAATTGAGTTTTTCGGTTTACATTTTTCTGTTCTTGTTTTTGATGTGAAAGTGCCTTAACACGAAACTGTCAAGAAATCCAGGTGGCTATGAATAGATCTGATTGAGATAAAAAAAAATTGTAAAATATCCGGTGGGGGTAAATCCTAAGGCTGTTTGCACACGACGGCGATACCGCTGGCCGTTCCAGTGCCGTTGTGCGTATAAAATATGTATAGAAACAAATCACTCGATTGCACACAAGGCAGCAGCAACGCCACCTGTACGACAATATACAAATATGTATAATAATTTGTAGCAGCGCGGCAATATAGAAATATAGCAGTTGTACCGGCGCACTGGGAGTATTTACTAGGGATGCTACGAATATTTGCATTCGGATTCGCATCCCTTTAAACATTCGCATCGTCAGTCGTATTCGCATCAAGCGATGCGAATGTGTACATGTCGTGTCTCGCCCGGCGGCCGCGCGATTGGTCGATCCTCGGACGCAGAAGGCGCCGGCAGGCATCACGGGTTTCATTCGACCAATAGGAAGCGTTTCTTTCTCGCTGCTTGCTTGGTTAGTTTGGCTTGTTTTGTTTTAGTTGTCAGTCAGTTCTCAGTTGTAACTATTATTACGTAAATAAACAAGTAGCTTGTGAGTTTAGAATTGTGTTGAGCTATTTTGATAGTTTTTCCCATCGCATCGGGGAAGAAAAGTGAAATATTGCGATATTTTACGCCTATCGATTGAGACCCGCGAAATGCAATGTTTGTGAGAAAAGTTATTCTACAATTGGGCGCACTACCTCGACGTTGCAAATCTATTTGAAAACCGGTCATTCCAAAGAATACGAAATGCTGATCTATACTGAATCGGAGGCCCAGTTCGTAAAACTGGATAAACAGCAACAAACTCCATTAAAATAAGTAACAAAACAATTATCTATTGAAGAAACTCTAATGAAAAAGAAACGATGGGACATCAAACATCAATTATCACAAAAAATCGACTGCCGAGTAAAGTTAGTAGCATTACAAGACCTGCCATTTAACTTTGTTGAAGGCGCAGGATTTCGAAGGATTATGCATTTAGCACCCCAATATACTGTAAAAGGTCGTAATTTTCTTACTGAGCATACCTGTGAAGCTTTGTACATCAAAGCTCTGTTAGCAGATTTCAAATATATATTCATTCACGACTGATATATGGTCAGAGCCATGTGCGAATTTATCACCTCTCAGCCTAACCTGTTACGGCATAAGGGCACACTTCAACCGCTTAAACGTTGTTTTAAAGTGGAATTCGCAGGCAGACACACTGGCGATGCTATTTCAAACAAATTTGAATCAATGCTGAGTAAATTGAATATAACTAAGGAGCAAGTACACAGCGACTAAATCCAAATCAAATTCCATTAATGGCCAGTTTCACAGTCGAGTTTAAACCAAGGTTTAGTTTAAACTATCCTCCAAGTTTAAACGTAGTTTAAACCAAATCGGGTTTCACAGTGCATTCTTTTAGTAACGTTGGTAGTACTGATTAAATTGTGAATTAAATCAGTTATCGCCACCATTGTGAAGCAATTTTTCTATCAATCTATCAATCGGAAAAAGTAAACAGATCAGAAATAAAAAATAAAAAATATGTAGTTATATTTGCTAATTTTAAATATGCCAACATTCAAAAAGGATGCAAATTTTAGCATAAGTGAAGTTGACCTTCCCTAGTGCATAAAAAAAGATATATAATAGAGCACAAGAAAACGGACAAGAATAGATTCGAAGACAAAGTGACAAAGTTCTTTACTTAAACGGAACCTAGCATAAAAATCAACGTCGTCCCACTCATTAAAATGATTTTGCCGATTTCCAATTACTCTCAGTCGTCGACAGAGTTGTAAATTTAACTCAAAAAAATCTTCTTCATCGCTAGAAATGTCTAAATCAAAATCCATGATGAAATTATTTTCATCATGCAAACAAAGAATGCTACTGTCAAAACAAAATTATCTTGAGTTTAAACCGAGGGGTGGCACGGTTTAAACTCGGGGTTTAAACCAAACTGTGAAACTCATTCGTCGAGTTTAAACTAAATATTTAGTTTAAACTCAGACTGTGAAACTGGCCATAACTGTTGTAGAAGACTGTTCAACTAGATGGAATAGCATGTTTTATATGATCGAAAGATATTTAAAACTAAAAGATGTTTTGTGCATGTATGGTAACGACAATAACATTTCCAACATATCACCCGAAGAATGGAAAGCTATGGAGTACTGCGTAACAGTTCTTAAGCCATTTGAAGAAGCTACACGAAACTTGAGCAGCTGACACGCTTTTATTTCATCCGTGATTCCGATTATTTACACATTGAAAAAGGTCTCGATGACACAAAGCTATCTACTGAAGGCGACACCGTTGATAACATTATTATCAGCTTTATACAAGATATCAAAACCGAAATAAACAAGAATTTTGGCAATCTGGAGAATGATTTTTTGTTCACAATCTCCACATTTATGAACCAACGATACATGTATAAATTTTTCAGTGATATTGTGATAGATAAAGTCCACTCTGATATTGTTGAATTGGCTCTAAGTCTGTCTAACCGCGATGGTGGTAATAATCGGCGTTTAGCTTCAGGCTCTAAAAGGTTGAGTAGTATAACAAGAATAAGCAACATTGATGAGGCTTTAACAAGTTCCGCTAAAAGTCTTATAAGCAACCTGGCAGGAATTCTAGATTCCTCAAACGAAAACGAAAACTCTGATGTAGAATCTGGAGACACTAAAAAATGTGAAGTTAAAGCTCAATTGAAGGTCTATCTTAAAGAAAAACGAGCCTCTCTCGATGAAAACCCTCTCGACTGGTGGAAAACTAAATTAAAATACGACAAATTGATAAATTTGGCCCGCAAATATCCACCGGTCAGCGTCCCGAGAGAGCAATTGTTCAGTGCAGCAGCAGGCCTTATATACGAGCCCCTTAGAAATCGCCTCATTGGCGAAAAGGCGGCAAAATTACTTTTTCTGAAATATATTATGCCTCTTTTGAATTTTGCCTATTAGATATAATTACTGTATAAGTATAACATTGGTTTACTGTTCTAATATTTTTTCATATTTCTCTTATAAGTAATAAAAATGATGACTTAAGTTGATTAAAGTTTTTTTTAATGTTATTCCCAAACATTCGCATTCGAATAAGCACATTCGCATCCCGAAAAATTGCATTCGCTTTCGCGAATGTGAATAATATGACTTTCGTAACATCCCTACTATAAAAACTTGGCCAAAAAAGTAGCGCTGATACATATAATTTTTGTTCTTTACTGGAGCTGAAATACATGTGGAACATTAGACCGTACAGATAACAACTAGAGGGGAGAAACGTATTTTATTATACAAAACAAAAATTTTGCAGATTTTTGCGGTTAGCAGTTTTATAGCCATTTATACATCTAGCGATTCCATACTAAAACGAACAAATTTATCAAATTTTCAGCAAAGACATTAGTTGCCGACCCCAAAGAACAATTTTTATTTGGGGCAAATTTTATTACAGTTCCAGCGTATACTAGACACCATATGTATATGATAGATGACCTATTATATACTGCATAGCCTGGAACTAGAGCCAGAATTGTTAAAAACAATTTGAATTTGAAACAATAATATTTGTTAAATAAAAAGAACTTGATATCCAAACAAAAATTAAGATCTTAATTGTCGTTTGAATCTCAAACTATTTTAAAATAAAAGAAAGTACATATCATTACAAATGTACTATATTTTATTAAAAATTAAATTAATTTAATTTATTATTAGAAATTACCTTTTTTATTGTGTTGTCTTCCCGGCTAAAACTACTAAAATTTGAGACGGTTTCAAAAAACTCTGGGTAGGAATTTTGGCGTACTCCCGTTCAGGTTGCAAGAATTTAGCCGATTTTTTGGCTGGATTCAAAGTCATCAACTCCGGCTAAAATGGCTAAATTTAGCTGGCATAAAAATATTTTTCTAGTAACTCTGTGCTTGTGCCTACTGTCTTATATTCTGTATACATTTGAGATAGGATTGGTGGATAAAGGGGAACATAGGGTTGCTACCCACCTTAGTAGATTTGTACAATTTTTGAATTCGTTTCATATATGTATGATACAAAGGTACCGGAATTTTTAGTTTAGTTGAGGCTTACAGAATTAAATTTAATATATGTACAGCAAATTGATTGACTGTAAGCACAATTCAAAGTATGATGTCAGTCAGCAAAGGAGCTTTTAGATTCCGTAAGGAGATTGAAGTGTGAAGTATGGTCTTAACATTTTTTTCCAATTCTTGTAATTAGATTTTTTTCGTTTAGTTATGAGTTCAGAAATCCATCGTAGTGCCGCCGTCTTAAAACTAGCACGTGGGGAATTTTTACTGAATTCAGAAATGTCTTAATGTCTTGGTAATTATCAAAAAAAAATTGTCGTGTAAGCTCGCACTGTATTTCGACATCGACTTCACTCACTGCTATCTCAATTCCATCCACTATGACTGAATCCGCTGCGTTATCAGTCTCATCATCCATCTATTCACTTCTCAAGTTCTCAAAGTCGGCCAACATCTTAACCATATCAAAGTTTTCATTCTCTTCTTCTGATATTTCTGAATCCTCAAAATCTTCTAAAATTTTCTCCACATTGTCTGTGGTTAGTTTTGTATATTTTCGAAACTTTCCAAGTATCGTGTTCAGGTTTGAACATACATAATTGATCATGCAAACAAGCTTTTATTTATTTGCAAACCTTATTTTACAGAAGAAGAAATGTAAATGTTTGGCGTAATTCGCAACACTTCTCTATTACTGACTGCCCTAAACCTTTTGAAATTACTCGTAAACTAATGTCGGAGCAGGCAATCTTAAAGATATGCGAATTTTAATTTTAATTCTTGCTCCGATTTGTCAGCACTGTTGACAACTAAATAAATACTACTTTCCACTTTGTACCTTCTTAAAAAGTCAATCTTTCTACATATTTTTGTATTTTAAATTTTCACTATCTTACTTCAAACTATTTTTAAACCAGAACGAACATGTCTTAGTTTCAGGTAACGTTTTAATTCCTTTATAATCCTGGCGAAATATAAATAGTTGTTAAACTGGTCAAGAGGTCTGCCTAGTGCTACATACATACATTCCACGACGCTTGATTACCCTCACCCCAGTTTTCTTAATATCCTTGCTTATGTTTTGTTTGTTTGAGAAAGTGTAAGAATTACGGTGTGGAAAATGTTTAAGTATTTATTTAGAAAAGTGCAAAGTTGTTGAAGTAGTTTTTATTAAAATTGAAGTTGAACATTAGTAAGATGGCCCGGGCATTGACGTTAACGGATCGTTAAATCGGGGAGATTATTGTCTTTACGGAAATGAACTTATTCAACAAAGAAATGACACGCAAAATAGGTCAAGAAACTTGGACATTTAATAACTTTCTTAAAGATACAGAAAACTATGGTAAAAATCGTAAAGGACCAGCAACAGCAACAAGAGCAACGAACAGAACGGAAAAGACTAGGTATCCTGGGAGAAGCATCTAACTCAGTGGAAAGAGCGAGCACTATAGCTTTAAAAGTTGGAGCTTCAGCAAGTCTGCGATCTGTACAAAGGATCATTCGCCAATGTCCACAATTGCGGCATCAAAAACTAAGAAGATAGCTGAGTTAGGCACCTAGGTGGAAATGCAGAAAACTGTGGTGAGGGGCCCAGGACTGAGCCTTGATGGACGACTGAGGTGATCTGTTTATAGTTGAAATGCAACGAATTGATAACAACTTTTTGATATCTGTTACTTAGATAAGAGTAAAAAAGTTTTACTGCAGAGCTACTAAAATTAAAATTTGCTTTTAGTTTATTGCACAGAATATTAAAGTTAACACTGTCGAAGGCCTTAGTAAAATCGAGAAGCACCAACAAAGAGGATTATCCAAGTTGTACCTGATATTGTCACTAAGATCGAGGTGTGACAATACTGTACTGTGACCAGTTCGAAACCCTGACTGACAATCATATAATAGTGATTGATCTGTTATAAAGGTCTTCAACTGATCACAGAGCAGTTTCTCAAGAATACGAGAGCGATAAGGAAGAATACTTATAGAGCAAAAATCTTGGTTGCCCTGAGGCTTTGGTTTTTATTAATCGGAATAATCTTTGCACACTTTCACCAAAAAGGGAATATAGATGTAGTAATGCAAGTATTAATGATGTGGGTCAAGGGTAAGATTATACGCAAAGAACGGGGATCAATATCATCAACACCCAGCGAATCAGATTTAGTTGACTTAAAGGCTAAAATCACATCGATTGGGGAGACACAGCAAAAATAAAAGCCTGCAAAATTAAAGTCGCTATCGATATTATGAGAGGACGCGTTCGGTCCATTTCTAGATTCACAACTATAAGCTTCATCAAAGTACTCACAAGAATGTTAGAAGTCCGTATTTCTGTTTCAAATTTTTTATCATAAGGCTATTTGAATAAGTTAGGCTTTGAGTATAAAAACTGGAAAATAGATATCGTTGAACCTGTATTTATGTATTTATATAAATTTATCTTATTAACAACCTCTGCTCTTACATCAATTAATACTAATTATTAAATTATTTTCAAAATTTTCTTGTGATGTTTACAATATTTGTGACTAACTAAAAAAAATCTTAAAAAGTAAAACATTAAAGAAGCTTTAGAATTAACCATCAAATTTTCCAAAAAAAAAAATTTCACTCCTACGAAAATTCAACTTTCTAAGACGCCGTAGAATTTCTCCCCAAAATGCTGCTCCAATTTAACCGAATTGGTATTCGCAGGTAAACAATTGGCAGCTTATGATGTGATTTATTAACTATTTAGATTTAGGTCTTTTCGAGCTACTTTTCAAGCCCTTGAGCATTTGTTCGATATAAAATTAACATATTAAGCGAATCCCCTAAAAGGACTCAAAGTTATCGATTTAGATTTCCCGTAATATATATATACATTCGGTTTGAAAACAAAAATCTTTTATCATGCCAGTAGACCGTAGAACACGACCTATATATCAGCATACTACCATAACAACTACACAAAACTGATTGGTCAATAATCGATTTTATTCGTGTTATGTTTATATTCACGGTTTTATCTTTTTTTTTGTTGCAGACAAATTGCTGAATTATTAAGATTTCAAGATTTAATTAGAAAGAAAGCAACCATGGGCCGTAAGGTAACTGTAGCTGTTTCAACCCTGAATCAATGGGCCCTAGACTTTGAAGGCAATCTAGCGAGAATAATGCAATCAATTTTGGAGGCCAAGGAAATGGGTGCCAGCTATAGAACTGGACCGGAACTTGAAGTTTGGTAAGAGTTTTACACATATGAATAAAAGTGACTATTATTTCTTATAATGATAATGCTGATGAAGATGATGATTACAGAGCTACACTTATTGAGGAGTATCCTATGATTATTCTCATAATTAAAATTTCCTTATAAAATTAGTTTAAGTCTGAAATTACCTACATTCATGTTATTTCAATTTTATTTAACGTGAAATATAGTAACACTCACAAAATAATTTGTTATTCAGTGGATATAGTTGCGAGGACCACTATCATGAACCAGATACATTTTTACATAGCTGGGAAGTATTTTTAGAGATTATGATGTCACCTATTAGGTAAAAAACTAAAATTTATATATGAATAATAAAATTTTGATAATAATTTAATTTACATTATTTTAGTCAGAACATGTTAATTGATGTAGGCATGCCAGTTATGCATAGAAATGTCGCATACAACTGTCGAGTCGCATTTTATAATAAACAAATTCTTTTGATTCGTCCAAAAATGGCAATGTGTGATGAAGGGTGCTATAGAGAAACTAGATGGTTTACGGCCTGGACAAAAGTATTATGGATACCATTTTCAAAAAATATGATTTATGATAATAACACAAGATTTAATATATTTTTAGGCCTTCACTACTGAGGAATATTACTTGCCACGAATGATATCGACAAATAATGGACAAAATACTGTTCCTATTGGAGATGCGGTGATTGCAACTCGTGACACATGTATTGGGTTTGAAATTTGTGAAGAATTATGGAACGTTCGAAGGTGGGTAATTTGGTGTTAAGTTAATATATTTCTACAATTTGTTTTTATTCAGCCCTATATTTCGAGTTTTAATTGGAATGGAAAATAATTCCGAATTTCTAAAACTTGCCCTTGAGATAGTTAAAATGTTCAAAATTTATCAAAGAGGTTTATTGCATTCGATATAATCAAGTTTTGCCAAATAAACTTTGTTCCATCTTCCAATTCGACATGTAAAGGGTTTTTCCAAATTATTATCACATAAGGGTTTGGGAAAGATATTCACAAAGAATAACAACTATTTCTATGAGTTTGTCCTCCTCCCATTTCTAAAAGAACTTTAATTGTTTTTTTTTCTCTTAAGTTCACAAATTTCTCCTCTTCTCCATTTCGTTAATTTTTCAAAACACACTACTCAAAATATGAATATCATCAGGCGATCCGAGATAAGCATGCTGATGACACCTCTCTGATCTCTGGATCGAAAAGTTCGATTTTTTCTGCATTTTCAATTCATTTTAGAAATTTATTGAAATTACTAGAAATTACTTTCAGAATTTCAGTCTGCTGTAGACGAGAAATTGTCCACCTATGATCCCTACAACACTGACTTAAAACTATACTTTATCCCAGAATTAATAGTAGTATATGGGTAGCACAGTTTTGACCTTCATTTTCGAAAAACAAAATTGTAACCAATAACGCCATCAGTCCAGTAGCAAACTGTCACCCGTTTTAAATGTTGAGGTTGTTGACATAGCTTTGAAAGTCGGTATGGGACTCGTTACTCAAAATGATTTTTTTTGGAAATACTTGGTGTCACCAACTCAAAAGTGAACCCCTAGAGCTCGTTGGCTGGAGGGAATAAAAGAAATAAAAGAAGACATATTTTAACTAACTAGAATAATTTGAGCTCGCCCATTAAATTTGGTTGTCAAATTGTAAGCAATCCCATTAATTATTAATTTTATTAATTCCTAAGATTTCTAATAGCCCCCACAATACCCACTTTTTGTACTTTACATGGCAAATTGTTTCAACAAAGTAAGAACCCGTCCGATCCGCCTGTTATGTCGAAGATATTATAAAGGACAATTACAAAGAGATATTTTGTCAGTTTCATTAATCATTAATAAACACATGAAATATTGACGGACTTAATGCAGAACCTTGGAAAGCACTGAGAGAGAAAGGAGCACACCTCATTTATACGGACATTCTAAAATTTCCCACTACGAAAGCGTCCAATCAAATTAGTTTCTGAGGATGAAAAACTAGAGAGTAGATTAAATTTATTTGTCAGATCCGAATGGTTCATACCATCAAAAACCTTTGAAACATCTAACATGACAATTACGCTTCTTGTAACACCCAAAGTCACCTTCAAGTATGCAACTATGATTCTGTTGAGAACCACATTGCTATTGTATTTAATATAATTATGAATCTGGAACAAATCACTATTTCGAGAGCTACAGACAGAAAAAAAAAATTATACATAGATTTATTGCTAATGATTTACAAAGACTCGTCATGTAGAGAAAAAACCAGCAACAACTCGCTCGAATAAAAAATCAACGATGCCTCGGCTTGATATAACCAAAGCGTAAACAAACAAGGCCACGCTGTAGTATAAAATTGACGATGCCTCTACTTAATATATCAATTATTTTATCTTATAGAATTTGTATGCAGCGAGACGTTGTTCTAAATGAACAGAATCAGTTGAATGCCTGCAATTTCTGTCTTGCTGGAAAAACAGACTGGATCAAAGCAGGAATTAAATGCATACAGAATATTTTGTCCGATATCATTACGATGTTGACGAGATATTGTTAGGCCCAAGAGCATCAGCTTCAATAGAGTATAGTGCTATGTTAATCTCATAATAGTCAATACAACGAAAGGCGAAAGGCCTGTAACGTTATTGAAGGCTGGTTGATTAGGGTGATTGGTAGCAAATTCTTTATCTTTGCTTTGGGATTAAATGTATGACGCTGATTGTCTATACCATATAACCCTACCTGTTTGAGGTTTCTCTTTGGAGAAAGCTTAGGTTTAAATGCATATCAATAAAAATTATATTCGGCAGACCGTAATTCTATTGAATGCGCTTTTATAGAGTAAACGTACAATGACCGCTGTCGTGATACGTTAAAATTGCCTGTATTATATATATTTACGTTTAGCTAACCAAAAAGTCTATGAACGCGCTTAGAGATAGATTAAAGTAGTCTGGACACACTGATTTATTATATATGTACATATATGTATATAAGGTTTTCGTTTATGTATTCGAATTCCATTAACTCATATTATATTATTATAATTTAAAGGTAGTTGATCCATAACAGATACACCTTAGCTTCTCCAAACTACTCTATGAACGCAAAGTAGAACGAAAGTTGGACATTTAGCGTTCGCCTGAATAACCAGGGCCAAAGGTGGCAGTATCATTTTATGAGCTTCCCGAAAATGTTAAGTGCATGTGTGTCTTTACAATTCAGCAGTTGTGATGCCAGACCTCAATTTAAGTTTTCAGCCACTACAATCGTATGTACATCCATTTTCCTGTGTATAACTAAAGTTCTTGTTATATTGGTCGTGTTCATTTAATTAGTCAGCTATTCTATACAGCTATATAGACCTGTCATCCGAAGGAGATTCCCCTGGTGTTTGCGCCCAGTCATTACAATGATTCAAGATATTAGAGGCCAAAAATGTAACGGGAGTAACGTCTTGTCCCTCCTCTGATGGGTAACAAAGATTGGTTTTTCGCCTTGATATAAAAGGCTTAGAACTTATTTAGTTGTTTAACATGGTCGTTGATGTCCAAACTTTCCCTGACCATCTGGTAGGAATTGGCAACGCAAGTAACTAAAATGCTAAGCCGGTTAACTCTTGTAAGTTCACAGAGTCATACGATAGGAAAGCCAAAATAGCAAGGAGTTTCGGTCGGTTTCGCCTATTAGGAAGTGATTTTAGATATTGTAATGTCTTTATCGCTGAGCTCTGGCAGCAGTACCACATCAAGGTCTTTCGTCATAGTCACACATGTTAATGAAACTTGAGGTAACGTATTAGACCCAGGGTGCGAATAAAAATTGTTGTCATTTTTTTCGGTTATAAAAAGCCGCTGTACTAGTGTATGTAAATGTGCCTTTGACTGCTTCAGAAGATAGTTGAACTTAAGGTTTTTCCATGGAACATTGTCGAGTTTTCGATTAACTTTCATTCATTTATTGCGAAGATCGTATATTGACATATTGCTGCATATCTTCTTAATATTAACAGATTAGTCAAGAACAACCTCTAAATTTCAGCAAGCATATAGACATGTCATTGTCTGGCGTTGAAATTATCGTTAACGGCTCCGGTAGCTACATGGAATTGAGAAAAGCACATATCACAACAGATCTGATAAGAAATGCTAGTTATAAGGCGGGTGGAGCTTACCTTTTTAGTAACTTACGTGGCTGTGATGGACAACGTATATACTTTAATGGATGTTCAGCAATTGCTCTGAACGGTGATATCATTGCGCGAAGCAAACAATTTTCACTTTCTGATGTGGTAAGAAACGCATATTTTTACTAATTCTTTCTTGTTATAAATCAAATTAATTTAGGAAGTGACACTAGCAACTGTAGATCTCGAAGATATACGAGCTTATCGATGCGCACAGCGATCGAGATCTACAATGGCAGCATCAGCACCATCGTATACACGAATTTTTTGCGACTTTGAGATGTCAACGCACAGTGATATTTTTAAAATTTCAAATAGTCCGTTACAGTGGGTTTACCATTCTCCAGAAGAAGAAATAGCTTTAGGTCCAGCTTGCTGGCTATGGGATTATTTAAGACGGTCAGGACAAGGGGGTTTTTTCTTACCCTTAAGCGGTGGTGTTGACTCTAGCAGTTCTGCCGCAATAATACATTCGATGTGTAGGCTAATTGTTGGTTCTGTCCAAAGTGGAGATGAACAAGTCTTACACGATGTAAGAAAAATTCTAGGGGATCATGATTTTACACCTGACAATCCTGCAGCATTATGCAATCGACTTTTAGTAACATGCTATATGGGTAGTACAAATTCAAGCAAAGAAACTCGACATCGAGCGTCAGTTCTTGCCAATCAACTTGGAAGGTTTGAATTGGAATTATAAGACACACAACGAGATTATAATATATTTTTTTTACAGTTATCATATTGAAATCAACATAGACACTGCTGTAAATGCTCTTCTTTCTATTTTCAATGCTGTCACCGGACTAAATCCATTGTTTAGAAGCCAAGGCGGTTGTCCTCGTCAAAATTTAGCTCTGCAAAATATTCAATCGAGACTTCGAATGGTTCTAGCCTATTTATTCGCGCAACTTATGTTGTGGGTACGGAATCGACCTGGAGGCCTTCTAGTTTTAGGATCTGCAAATGTTGATGAATCACTTAGAGGCTATCTAACAAAATATGATTGCTCTAGTGCAGACGTTAATCCCATTGGAGGAATATCAAAAGCCGATTTGAAGAAATTTTTATTGTATGCCAAAGATAGGTAATAACAGTACTTTTTTAAATTTGGATCTTTGTTATATTTGTTTATTTCTTCACAGATTTAATGTTCCAATTTTGGAAGAAATAATGAAAGCACCACCAACAGCCGAATTAGAACCTCTGAATGAAGGACAAATCGTTCAGACAGATGAACAGGATATGGGGATGACATATGCAGAATTAACTGAGTTTGGTAGACTAAGAAAGCAGGCTTTTTGTGGACCATATAGTATGTTCTGTAAATTGGTTGCAACATGGAGGGGAGATCTAAATCCTAAACAGGTAAGCTTCTTACATATTTTTATTACTTGTCATTGTAACTCCTAATCCAAGAAGATGGGAGATCTCCGTTTTAATATATTATAATCTCCCATTTGATTCAGTTCTACAGTTTTATTGTTTTTATGCACTTGATAATTGTAAATACAAATATTATATTCTTGGCTTAAAAATGGCGCCCGTTCATGAAACTTTCTTTAGTTTCATTAAGTCTGAATTATATTCTAACAATTGCTCGGAGATTTCATTTACAACTGGGATAAGATTCAGGTACAACTGAACTTGTTTTAGACAATATCGCTTACTTTACGGCTTTGATGTAGTCTACGTGTTCTGAAAATATATATTTTTTTCAATAGTATAATATTTGCATATCATTTTCAGCAGAATTAGTTTGAAAATATATATTTCTGTTATCAAAAGTTTTTGCACATGCGGACAACATCAACGCCGATAGAAATATGGATTTTGGCATAATGTCACTCGTTTGACTTGAATTCACTTTCTTGTACCGATTGTTAGAGATTGATATGGTTACAGAAAATATTTACATACATTTCTGAACCTCACATTTGGTAAATTTTGTTGGAATATAAACACGAAAGTACCAGTCGGCACCTTAAAAGCATGACGACTGGGTTTGAAATTTTAGTTCGTAAGGTATTTCCATACTGCATTTAGAATTAGATTTTGATATAATTTTGTGATTCGTCACACTAAAATTATTAAAGTTATTAAATTCCATATACCAAGCAAACGATAGTATTTGGCATGTTCGTTCGGTTGAAAAGTCTACTGGCTGTTCCAATAAATCATTTAAAGCTAGTTCTTACGCTACTGATTAGGAGATTCGGGTGTTGAAAGATATTTTTAAGTTGATACCTACTCAGTCGATCTCATCGATAGTTCTCGATTAGAACTAAAAGCTGAGACAGATTGCAATTACGATGCAAAAAATAAAGCGCAATCACAGTGAACGTAGTGCTTGCGACAGTGCTGTTAATCCATAAATCTTGAAACAAATTTTATTGTCATTTAGTAAAAAAAATAGTTGCCGAAAACTTATTCGTTTAATTAAAAACTTAATATTTTTGATTTAAGATTTCCGACAAAGTAAAGCATTTCTTCCGATGTTATGCTATAAATAGACACAAAATGACAATATTAACTCCAGCTATACACGCTGAAAGTTACAGTCCAGACGATAATCGTTTTGATCACAGACCGTTTTTGTATCGAGCCAATTGGAGCTGGCAATTTAAGGCTATTGATGACGAAGTGAGACATATTTTCCTCCTTTTTATTATGTTTTTTTCATTTTAACTCGTGTGGTATTATATTTATAGGTGGAAAAATTAACACCTAGTTTTGCATCAACTTCTGGTCCTATGCATACCACTACAGATGAACCAACTACTCAAACTCAGGAAACAGAAACTGCAAGTCGACATTCTTCACAGCGTGATTCTAAAAATTCCTCCCCTCTATCTTGTTCTTCAGCGGAAGGAAAAAAAACTGGAGGAGGATATAGCAAGGTGCATGTAAGCGTTTTAGGAAAAATTAAAGATCGGACAGGCATTCCGGTATAAAAGGACTGAACATTTTCTTCAAAACAATCAGCTTTAATTTCACAAGCATCAAAATAAAAAAATAAGCTACGCTACGTTAAGTATATAAACTTTTATTTCCTATTTTTTGTCTCAAGGTTTTTTTTAGTAGTTGTTAAGTAATGTAAATATTTTTATGTAATATTAGGGATAGCGAATTGTAGAACAGTCGATTTGACCAATGTGTTCAAAAGATCATTAATACTTAAACGAATCGTACATAGAGTGATAGAAATGTAGGCATTCGCACAATATCTTTTAAAGGCCTTAGAAAATTTGAAAATAATAATAATAATTTTACCAGGATAACTGTCTTAAACAGAATTTATAAGGGATACACTCGAAATTAAATTTAAGCAACAACTACAATATGGCAGATATAATATTTTGTAGTAAATTTAAATTTAATTTCTAACACATCTTTCAATGCAATAGCAGAAAAATACCATAGTAACGTTCGTGATTGTTCATTTAAAATATTTCTTACATTTTTTTTTCTTTTTTTTTGCGCTAATTCTAAGATTTGTGTTTTTGCAAATTCTAAGTTAGTTTTTATATTATTTATTTATCTAAACTTAAGAAGCAGTAGCTCAGTGGGTAGTGATCGCCGATAATTACTATCCAAATTCCACTTCGAATGCAAAAGAAAAATAGCGACTGGTATACCGTCACAGATCATATCATACAGTTGGTCAGCTTAGAAGAAACTACTGAAAAAGAAAAAGAATTGAAAATAAAGAAAAACTCAAAATTTCACAAATTTGCAAAAGGTGTCGTCCGTCCAGCAAACACTGACATTTGGTTAGTGTAACAGCAAAACACTGATTTTTAACAAACAATTTTCTAGTCAGCTTTTATTTTCGATACTTGGGAAAAACACGCAAGAGTATGTATTATTACCACAACAAACTTGAGGATAGTCTTGAAAACTTAAGTTGAATCTGCAGCAATAGTGGAAAATGAATTAAAAAAACCGGTTTTCTAGTTGCTGCTGGAAAATTATGAAAATAGGAAATGTCTATAAAATAAATCTTCGCAAATCATCTTTTTTTGGCTTCATAAATTATCCATTTAAAAAATCGTTTGTACTAGTTTCACCTCATCTCTTAGCCAGACATAGTAATACGTTGTCCAATCATCCATCTTCTTATCCTCTCTTTGTACTATTACAACTTAAAATTATCTCCAATAAAATGTTCTTCATTCGGCGTTCACAATTTAACGGCCTTGGCAAAGTGGAAAGTGAAAACTCTCCATTCACAATAGCTGCTTTTTTTATCTCCCTGATCTGGGCCCCTATTCACTTATGACTGTATGAGAGAAGTTACTCACTTCGATCTGACTCAGCCACCATTTAGGTATTCTAGAAAACAAATGGAATGAGATGTACCAAAACCCTCGAGAATACTTCCCAAGCCATGAAACAGAAATCTATATGTGTGCGTGCTTAGTCCGTTTTCTGAAATGTTCTATATTGATACTTATGGAAAAGTGCTAAACATTGGCTTTATATATGCCATAGAGCCTAAACTACTATCCATACAGGAAAATAGTCTTCTAGTAATTTACAGCTTGGTTGCTTACCTTCCCAAAGGCTACACTTCCTATATACCTTACTTAACAAAATATTAAAATAGTTTTGATTACAAAGTAACCTTACCATTTTACGCTCAACACCTCTCTGCTGAGTGATAATTGCATGTGTGTATGTGCAGCCGGAGTCCGAATCTGTAGGCAGCTACATTCGATATCATCAGCCCACGGCATTCCATGACGGTACACCGACATTACAATGATTACTCAGCTGAGAATTTTTGTTTGAGGAATTGTAGTCATTTGGTTAAGATAAATTTATTTAAATAATTTTGTTAGGAAAGGTATGAAAATTTTATTACGGTTCGGAAGATAAGAAAGCAAGCTTGAGATTAACAGAACGCCATTTTTCTGTATGAATAGTAGTTTAGGGCGGAGGAGCTATTCAAATCAAACTTTTGTCACTTTTACATAAGAACACTGCAAATATTTTAGAATGTAAGGACTACGTTGGGCCTCGCATGTGGTAGGGAGGGAGTCTGTTTCATGGCTTGTGAAGTATTCTCGAGGGTTTTGGATGTACACTGTGAAATAAAATAATCCACCACATTCATGGTGAATATTTTTGATGTGTCAATCAGTTGCTTCTTGTTTAAGGAAAGTGCCTAACTTTGACTTTATATTTGCTATAGAGCCTAAACTACTATCCATACAGGAAAATAGTCTTCTAGTAATTTATTGCTTCGTTCCTTACCTTCCCAAAGGCTACACTTACTATATAACTTACTTAACAAAATTATAAAATAGTTTTGATTACAAAGTAACCTTACCATTCTACGCTCAATAACTCTCAGCTGAGTAATAATTGCATGTGTGTATGTGCAGCCTGAGTCCGAATTTGTAGGCAGCTACATTCGATATCATCAGCCCACGGCATGCCATGACAGTCCAGCGACATATACTCAGATGAGAGTTCTTGTGTGAGGAATCGTAGTCATTTGGTTCAGATAAATTTTTTTATATAATTTTGTTAGAAAAGAAAAATTTTATTTCGGTTCGGAAGATAAGAAAGTTAGCTTAAGATTATCAGAACATAATTCTTCTGTATGAATAATAGTTAAGGGCGGCGGAGCTATTCAAATCAAACACAAATGGCCATGTCGAGTACCGTATACTCAGTAGTAATATCTCACTCACTTTCCCACGCCTAAGTGAGTGAGAATGCTAATAGGGGCCCTGATCCGGTACAATTTTATATACGTTAAACAACAACAATGCGTGCTTCATTGTTGTTGTTTTACGAACATAAAATTGAACCGAATATATTTCAACGCAAGCATGTAATTTCGAAATCGGCTGTATGTGAAACTCAAAAAATTATAATATTTGATTCGGTTTGTGCTATTTTAAAAAAATTTGTGTTTTTAGTCAATAGTTGCCATGACATTTTGGTTTCGAAATTAAACAATAATGAAGAAATTATATATATTTCTTTAAATATAAAAAAATGTATGCAACCGTGTTGAGGAAAAGCTTTAAATTAAGAACTAAAATTATGTAGTATATTCCCTTATATATCTGTTGCTTTTAAGACAAATTTCAGCATTTCTTAAATAAAAAAAAATTAAAAATGGAACACCCCCCTGTTGGAATGTAGATATCGAACTTTGCTCCGAAAATAAAGTTTTGAAGAGAACTTTTTCAATGACGACATTGATAAAGTTTCTACTTTCCCGTTGGCATTGCTAAATGAGTAAGAGAGATGTGTACACACAACTTCACCAAATACTCAGAAAAATGAGCGAGTAGTTTCCGGGTATTCTATATCCCCATAAATTGCTTAGTAATTGCAATTACTCTGATAACAGCGCCAACTAGTAGCTAGAAATATAAAATTTATGTAAGCACATATTCAGCGATAGGCAAGTGACAATTCTTATTATTATTATTGTGTTGAGCTTGATTCTGGCTTCTTTGTTTTTAGTTTATTATGCTAGCAGTTTTGCACATTCGATGTGGGTTTTATAGTTTTACAATTACAATTACATATTTTTAAAGCTTTGTATGCTATATAAATTTATTGACATATCTAGTCACATCGTTGGCATGTTGGGGGATTCACCCTTTGATGATCCGTGACAGCTGATCAGGGCGACACGCAGGCACAAAAAAGATATCGTGTCTTGACTGGAAAACGAAGATATACGAAGAAAGAGAAAAAAGAGCTCCACACATCACTCACCTTAAGTTTGTCATAGGGATCCGATTGTGATATCCCTTTGCCGTCCTCGGCCGCCTCCACACCTCTGGCATCTGATTAGCGATGTCCCTAGTTGTTTCACCTGTGGAATATGGAGGAGAGAGTTAAAAAAAACTCGACTTATCTAATCGTCTCATTATTTTTTGTCACTAAGGTCCTTATGATTTTGCTTGATCTTAAAATCACCCCTGAGGCATCTGCCGCTAACAAAGATCCTTGTTGGTCTTTCAACTTACAATCACCCCCGTAGTGGTAAAGCTGGGTACAGTGGCTTTGCCTCCTTGATCTATACCTAATCTTCTTGCATAATCCTTCTTACTAGGAGCTATTCTACTTCGTGATAGCCCAATGGGAGTTGTTATAGCAAAATCTAAAGTTTACCGTTTGGTAGGTGAATGTATCGTCCGCGATATCTAATTGGTGCTGGGTCGTCCCCAGAAGGCCTCCTGGAGTACTTACTGGAGATTATTCTGTTGATCCGAAAAACGCGCACTTTCCCGTTGGGCGGAACGTTAACAATAAACTTGTACGTTCATAATTGATTACTTCAATACCTTCCATGTTTACCTAAACGATAATGTTAATCGCTTATCACTGATAACCAAACATCATAATAACTTTTTAATTATCCTATCCTATGTAAGTATGGATACATTTAGAGATGATTACTAATAATACTAATAAAATCACTATCAGGTTGTGAATAACTACCAAGTTCAGCTTTTACTTATATTTGTAGGTGCTCCGATGGAAAGCAGCACTGGGAGAGTTCCTTTGTAATTACTTTAAGGCCTTCGACGTCTAATTAACCGATAATATTAACATTTTAATCGCTAATAAAGAAAATAAGATATGTCCTTATTTGATAGCAGGTGCTGCTGTATAGCGACAGCTCTAGGTATGTTCGTATGTACTGTAATATGTTTGTTCTATTGCGTTCCTGTTTTGTCATGATGAATTAATTAATATATCAGATTTTATGTTATACCGGCAGAAAGCTGCCAAACTTACGGTTTTGTATGGCTAAGAGGAGCCGCTGTTATATTGTTATTATTCCTTCGTAGATGTTGTTCACCCTTAAGGCTGGGTATTTCCCAAACTGTTGAAGTTATGGCAGAGTATGCCGCTGTGTGGTATTATATTGAGGCAGAGTCTGCCGAAGTAAAATATACGGCAGAGTATGCCGATGTTTTAATATTGGAGGCAGAGTATGCCGCTATATTCCAGATGGCAGAGTATGCCGCTATATTCCAGATGGCAGAGTATGCCGATGTTTTTTTGGAGAATTAAAACTACTCGTTGAAGTTGAAATTAATTCTGATTTTATTTAGTTAGTCTCATCTTATTTATATAAATCGAATACAAAGGAATCGGTATTCTTTACAATTCTAAAGGGGGGATTATTGCAGAATTGCAATATACAAAATTTATAATCAGGAATTGTAGTGTCAGCATTTCTGATCACACAATTTCTGATTGAGTCACAATGTATCGCTATTGTAAAGCAATGACCTCAGGTATAAATATTTTATCACTCAAGAAATATGCTTGCATAGCGGAATTTGCTTGCGTTGCAAATTCTTCTTGAGGTCGTGTAAACTTGGTTTGTTTTGATTTTGGTTTGTAATTCTTGACCGTGGTCATGGCTTTACAGTGCACTTTTATAATCATTCAACGAATGTTTTAGCAATACTGTTAATGTATTTAATCGCAAATAGTGAAAATTAAGATGATTCTTCTTTAGTTCAGGGGCGCCAGCTAAACTATGGCACTAGGTAAGTTCATCACTCTTTAATAGATTATTCGATGAATATTTTTGTAATATTTTTAAAGTATTTTCACATAAATAGCGAAAACTAAAAATAATAATGGCTTATATTTCAGGTGCGCCTGCTAAACGACGGCATTAGGTAAGTTCATCACTCTTTAATAGATTATTGGACGAATATTTTTA
Source organism: Dioctria linearis (assembly GCA_963930735.1). Classification (NCBI taxonomy): domain Eukaryota; kingdom Metazoa; phylum Arthropoda; class Insecta; order Diptera; family Asilidae; genus Dioctria; species Dioctria linearis. The sequence goes on along the minus strand of OZ005742.1, from coordinate 38,693,153 downwards.
TAATAATTTTTTTAAGGTATGTGCACGTAAATAGCAAAAAATTTAGGAAACTATAGCTGTTGTTTGCTTCACTGACTAGACGCTTCTCTAGTCTGAACACGACTTGCAGATCTATACTTCTTCTTCTTCTTCTCCAACTTTTGTTTTCTGCGTAGAAAACTGTGGGCTGCACTAAATGGGAGCTGGAGTTTCCATTCTCTGGCTTGGCCTTGTGAGGTATAACGCCATAAGTTGTGAGAGAAAACAATCTTGATGTTACAGTAGTATTAGCGGGTTGAACTAATGGATATAGTTTTATGACAGGGTTTGAAAGATGCGCGATGTAATATTTTGAAATTGGAAAGGGAGTAGTGATAGGTAAGGATGTTTGAGAAAGGTATTATAATGTATAGCGGCAGAAGTTTGGGAGGAGGGTAGGGAAAGTGGCTTTGATTTTAAAAGACTGATCCATCCACATGAAGTTAAGAGGCAAGGTGCCCGGTTTCTCTGGCATATTTTACAATCAGTTTAAGATTTTTCTGTATGAGTTGTAATAATATTATAGAAGTATTGCGGTTCGCCAAGTAATAATACTATAGATGTTGTATATATCTATATGTACGGTCGCCATGTAGTAATTAAAGATGCAGAACTCTAAATGATGAGGCAGGAGAAGCTTTGTGAAAAGCAGACCTCCGCTACTAAGACGGGCGCAGCTGTAAACAGCAGATGCCCGGTAGTAGTCTCGAAATGAATGATACTATGTTGGCGCAGCTGTAAACAGCAGATGCCAAGTGTTAAATAAAACGACTACTTGTTGTATCTATAACTAGTAAAAACCAATTGTTCTTTATTCGGTTATTGCTACTTAATTTATACACCAATTGTTTTTTACCGTTAACACAATTCTTCTTTCTTAATACAAATTGCATACTTAATTTTGTTTACAATTATTATTATAGGTCATGACTCAATTGCATATTTGCATTTATGTGTTTAACTCCGGCAGAAAGATGTGACGCAATATAATTGACCCGCATTACGCTGGTTGCAAAAAGGTAAACAAACGCATGTAAACAATTACAGTCACTTCTTAAGGTTGTGACATATATTTTGCTTAGCGTATGTTTTTGCTTAATTGAAATTAATCAATCGATCGCATTTATTGTGATTGATCAATAGAGCGATGGATTTTGGGTCAATTGAATAATGCAAGAATGCAGAATGTGCATTCTTGTATTTTCAATTGATTAGGAGATTGTTGTGCGAATTAACATCACCAAGTGAATTTGCATTGTCAAGTGTATAATATCTTTTCCTGGTCCTGCAAAACAGCTTGCAGTTAATTAAGCTGTGTTCTATGGTATTTGGCACATTACATTCAGGTCACAGGACGAGATCAGGTTTGCATATTAAAGTAAAAAGCTTCGCATCGTAGTTGTGTCCTGAGAACAGTCTGTTTAGGAACCTCGTTTCCTTTGACGACAGGTTCCATTCGAGCCAGGGAGGTTTAAGGGGAGGGGGAGGGGGGGGGGGTTTACAAAGAAGATGCGTTTGTCACAGCTTTTGGTTTTTAAATCTTCATGCCAGTTTGAGATTAGTTTATCCTTTATTAGTGAGACTGCATCTTTGAGAGAGATCTTTGGGCATGAAATGTTGTCAAGAGATAGAGCTTCTTTAGCTTTAGAGTCCGCCAATTGATTTAGAGGTGTTACGCATTATTTGGGGTAATTCCCTAACGAAACCACTCTACGCCGTTTACTGTCGTCACACCCAAAATTGGGCTGGAATCTACCTGTTGTGTAATGGTGGATGTTGCAAAATAAAACACCGTTCGATTAGACTTGACTTTAAATTGTTATCTTTATTCACTAATATTAATTTAATCTCTTTTCCTTTCCACAATACACTAAATCAACAGTTTTGTAATTTATAGTCCACAATTCTACCGGGGCAGAGCCAAGCAACCAGTCATTTTACGTTAAATCAGTTGTTTTCCGTAAACCAATTGTTCTCTATCCAATCGATTGATTTTTGTTAAACTATTTATCCTTTAATAACATCTTTCAATAAATCTCAGCAAAGCGATTACTTCTTATTGAGTAAATTATTTGTATACCGACAAAGTCAAGCAGCGAGATGAATCCGGCGAGGTTTAGAAAAAAAACTCTAAAGGCGATTACTTCTTAATTTATTTGTCAACCGATAAGATATTTTCAAACCAACTAATTATTTTTATTCCGACAAAATCTCCACGAGGTGATTCCTTCGAGGTTTAAAAACGAACTCTCTGATTTTAATTTTTGGTTTTCTTCATTAAATTTAACCCGCTGATAATCGCGTCGTTCAGGGTTAAAAAAGTGCTTCATTTGCATTTCTTCCCTGAGAAAATATCGTTGGGCATGTTTAATCATGCCCACAAAAATTTCTCGCCGGACGGAGGTGAAACCCGATATTTTCATAAATATCGAGCCACCAACCCGTCGTCTTATCGTTTCTTACATTGTTGCGCACTTGAATTCTCGCGTCGCTTTTATCTTTTCATTACTATGTTGCGCGATTGAATTTATATTTTATGCTGACAAATCTTACTGAGGGTAAGATTTGTCATGGAATTCGACTTTATTTGTCGCCTTTTTCAAGTGGGCCATGCAAAGAAATTGCTGATGCAACTTTCTTTGCGTGTGAATAGATAAACTGGTCACGTTGTTAAGTGTGACTAGCTTATAGGACCCTTTTCATGACTTGATTTTAATTTTTCTTTAGGAATGTGCCGTTTTTTCCTTATTTTTCTTTATGTATGTTGTGTATACAACAGGGAGCCCTTTATGGCCAGGAAGCCATACAATCTTGTAGAGGTTTGTTGAGTTAGAGTGGGCAATAGATCGTATGTTTTGGGAATAGTACGAGTCGGTTTGATTTTGGATACTTGCACATGCTGACTTTGAGTCGGTGAGGATGAGTATTTTGGAGTTTAGAGAGACACTGGTTAAATCCATTACGAGTTGAATTGGTAGGAGTTCACCCGACGTGGATGATCTAAGACTATCAAATTTTCTCATATGAGCACATTGCGTTGAAGTTTCAATTGCCCTGATGCCTGTAATTGGTTTATCATATGACGCGTCAGTTGCATATATTAACCAGTCATTGTTCATCCGGCGCGTTATTTTTGTTGAACCCTAGGCATGAAAGTGATTTTGATACTATGTGTAGGTTTGTAGAGTGATTGCACCTATGCATTGAAAGATATTGGGGAAAAGTTTATAAACAAATGCATGGCTTGATAATTTTGGGTCTAGGCGATCTAGGGACTATGGGTCCACAAATTTTTGCGTAATTGTACCTCCAACCTCTTTGGCGGTGAGTTGAATAATGCGATAGTCCGGGGGTAGTTCATTTGCAAGTACATAGATCAATGTACTGGTGTGGTGGGGGATAGCCCTAGGCTAGATCTAAGACATGCATTTGTGAAAGTTGTAAGCTTTTTATCAATAGTTCAAGTTTTGATCTGATCTGATTTGAGACGGATTCTGGTAGGCCAGTTCTATAATGGATGGGGACTAGGTGGACTTTATCTGGGTTTATAGTTAGATTTAGGTTATTTGCAATCTGATTGAAATGACTTAGTGCATTGCTCAGAGCATCTATTGCTGATTTATGTGATTTGCCGGAGCCCACAATCATCAGCAAACTGGAAAATGTTTGCGTCAGTTGCCGATGCTTTATAAAGTTTGACAGTGTATAAGTTGAAGAGAGTGGGGCTGATAACACTGCCCTGAGCTTGGCCATCGTTCACAGTAATCTGGGAGTCAGCTAGCTTTAAAGTTCTCGATTTGAGGAATGTCTCAAACCATTTGATTATGTCAAGAGATATTCTCATTTCTAGCAGAATATTGCTTAATATATCTATAGTTTTAGCGGATTGGATGTCAATAGATAGTAGGACTGATTGGAGTCCGTTTGATTTGTTTTGAGCTATTTGATTAGAGATTTTATTTAAGCATTTGCTGACTGATTTCCCTTTAGTGTATGCATAAGAGTTCGCAGGAAGAATGTTGGATTGTGAGACCAGATTTATGAGTCTTTTCGTAATGACTCCATTGATGCATTTGGTTGTTGTTGGGATGAGTGCTATTAGTCGATAAGATGTATCACTGGGTTTGTTTTTCTTCTTGATGGGGACTATTTTTATAGTTTTCAGAGGCTCTGGGAGAGCATTTTTTAGTCAGTGGTCGTTAAGGACTTCGAGATAGGAAGGGAGGGCATCTGTGTTTAGATTTTTAATTGCAAAGAAAGGAATCCCATCAATTCCAAGAGGGAAAAGAGACTTCATCAGTAATATCTGTGAGCAGTTCAAATCTATTTGAAGAGGGTGTGGTCCTTGTTGAAGGTAAAGACTGCGCGATTAGCAACTTTGCCGCGTTTCGATTTACACTTTTAATCGCCATAATCTTGAGGACATCGGCCTCTAGTGACTTGGCAGGGCATTCGGGGGAATCGACTCTGTTCTTTCCTTTGCATTTTATACATAGGGAGGTTGTCGTACAGCCACCTTGACAGTCCTCTAGCGCACAATTAAGGCATGTGAATTTTGTGGCTTTGCATTGGGGTTCCTTGTGACCCCATCTGAGGCATTTCATGCATAGCTTTGGCTTGGGTGTGTAATACTCGACCTGTCGCAGAGCTCCATAAATAGCAACCTCATTTGGTATTGTATTTGTTTTGAAAGAGAGTTTTACGATGCTCGTGGGTTGAAAGGATTCTTCTGAATTTTTTTCTTGAATCTTTCGACCGCAACAATAGGCACTGGGGAGGAGATGTTACTTACTACATCCATTTCCTCTTCAACATTGTTGTCCTTGTATAAAAAACTCCGCGTTATGTTATTCTTATTTAGAAAGTCTCTACCTAAAATTATAGGGTATTTCATACTACTATTTACGACTACAAAGATTTTTAAAATAGAAACAATAAACAACAAACACCATATATATATCCAACAATGTTGAGTTTGCTGTTGTTAATTCCAACGAAGTTTTGTTGTCCTCCCGGGTTGACCTTTAGGGTAAGATAAGACGGTACATAACGTTGCTGAACAAAGCTAATGGCGCTGCCTGAATCGAGAAGAGTAAGCAGGGAGATGGTACAGTCGCCGAACTCATAAGTGATTTGAAATTCAAAATTGTGTTTAGAAATATAGACATACTTTCCATTCCCAGAGAAAGAGTTCCGATTGCTTTGGATGTTCATCACTTTGTTATATATATATGTACGTACCGGGGCGTATTGCTGTATATTTCCTCTGGATTACACTTCAAAACACTGTTTCGTTATTTTTTCCTTTTTATTTTAAAATTCCAAACAAACTTTTTAATAACAATTTTCTTTATACTAAAACTTCTTTTCCTTTCTATTTTCAGTTTATTCACTTCTATTTTTTTTTCACGATCCTTTCTACTTGTATATTTTTTGTACTTTCACTTTTTTCGATTTTAACCCTATCGCACCGCAACCGAGACCGCGCCGAACCAAACTTTCAAACCAACTTATTTTCGTTTCAAGAACTCGATTGTCGTTATTTAAATTTTAATCAAAACTCTTTTTTCTCTAAAAATCCGCTCGACTCCCGCGTATGGGATTTAAAAAGCAACTTCCTTTTGTTTAAAAATTCGACTGCGCTCTTGATCACTTTCATCGTGATCAAGAGCCGTCGTTCAGGGTAGAAAGACTTGATTAAACAAGTCCAGAATATTTTTCGATGGTCGGTGGCTTGAGAAAATGTAATATGATGTTTTTATAAACATCAGCCACCGTCCCGTCGCTTGAAATTGCGGCGCGCGTATACATATAATGTAAATTAGCGGCGCGCAGTTCCTATCACGAAGCTGTTTTTTTTTGTGATATGTATGTACGTTCGTACATACATATTATAATTTTCACGACAAATCGTACTGAAGGTACGATTTGCCTTTTGCTTTATTATTATTTTTTTTTCAATTAACTGTCTCCACTGACAAATTTTGCTGAAGGCAAAATTTGCCATGGGAACATTTTTCAAAATTTCTGATACAATTTTCTTCACTGTCTTAACCGACGCTTTATGATTTTTTCTTTTATACCCAATATAGGTATATTTTGACATGCAACAACTTGTTTTTGGTTAGTGCACTCGTTAGCTCGATGACCAGAATTGCCGCAACGGAAACAGGAACCCTTGGGGCGCCTAGGTTTGGGGCACACATTACTTGAGTGTCCACGTTCATTGCAGTTAAAGCACTTCAGGTGCGATGAAGACTGTTTTTGAACAGCTATCCTTCGCTGCCTTGTTATGCTGTCATGTTGTCTCTGCTCACTTATAGGCTGGTTCGACTTCAGGTTTTCGTACTTCCTTAGTGCATTTTTTAACTCAAGTAGAGAGTTTGCATTATATAGTATTATTTTGTTTACATATGAATCCACGATGCCGTTAATAACATACTGAACCACATCAGCTTCTTCGATTTGACATAAAGATGCTATTTCTTGCATGACAAATAGGTACGTCTGGTACGATTCATCTTTTTTCTTTTTACGATTTCGGAGCTCGTTATGTATGTAACTTGTTTAGAAAATTCCCTGATTAGTGCTGCTTTGAGTTCACACCATGACTTTGACATTTCAGTTCTAAAAATATTTTTGCTGTGCCGGTCATCAAACGTTTGGCATATATTAAGTGTGCCATCTCGTCCCAGCCAAAAATATCAGTTGATTCCTCGAAATGTTGTATCCATTTTGTGACACAATGATTGTCGTCGCCGGTGAACTCAGTGAAGGATTCTTCCACATCCTTAAAATTAAAATAGGATTTGTTACCTGAAGTTTCGTCCATTCCAGTCAGCTGAGCAATTTTTTCCGCAAATCCGCAATTTCCTGTTGCTTTATCAGCTTTTGTCTTAACAACTCCAATTCAGCATCCAAACCGTCGTCGGTGATTGTTTCATGGGGCTGCTTGATAATTTATTTCCTGCACTTTGTTTTCCGGTTTCTTCTTGAATAAATACATTTTTAGGAAAATACTGATGCAAATCAACCGTAGAAAGTCGTCGAATGGCTTCCTTAATGCAGCCTTAAGCCCTGTTGAATCCAACCCGAGTTGGTCAAGCTTCTCCTTGAATTGGGGCACGGTGGCCTTCTCTAAAAATCTAACAACTTGTGGCTCCATGTGTGTATGAATTTTTATTTCCACAGGATACAAAAGAACTTGGATTTTATACGATACACCGATGCCTGTGTGCACAAAAAAATTGGTTCGAGATCACCGATGATCGCCTCGTTGTTTAAAAAATCCCAACAAAATTTGAACTTTATACAATGCACCTATGCACGTGTTCACAAAAGTTTGCTAGAAATCAACGATGATCGTTTCTTAATTTAAAAAAATAAAATCCAGCGTTAAAACAGTACAAAACATTAATTTTTAGAAACTTGTCACAACTTGCTAGATTACACAAAAACTGGAATTTTATACAATGCACCTATGCACGTGTTCACAAAAATTTTGCTAGCAATCACCGATGATCGCTTTTTAACTTAAATAAAATTCATGGTAAAACAATGCGAGCAATTAATTATTAGTTTTTTTCCTTTTCCTCTTTTAATTTTATCACATGGATCGCAATCCCACTTCTGAATACTGTAAGGGAAATTTAACCGGGCGATCAATAAAAAAAACAACTGCTTCGTTCAGAGGTCGAGACTTTAATGCCCTTAACTCAATTTTACATCGATGTAGGATGCCGATATTACCGTAAACATTGATTACGTTGATAACAACAGTGCGAGAAATCTTTGAGAGAACTCCGTTTATATGTGTGTACTATATATAACGTTCCGATTTATTTCGCTTATAGGTTTGATTTAAGAAAGATCTCGAGTGTTGATTTGTTAGTTGTGAAACTTTGTATTCTGTAGTGTAAAATCTTCATTTTTAGAGTTGGGATGGGTCTGGTAGATATTGTATGGAGCTGGGTGGTGGCTGATTGTTTATTCGTTTTTGTATTTGGAGTATATCTGAACTAGTAACTAATGTTTGAATTTTTCTCTTAAGTGAGGTGATGAAGTCTTTGTTTGTGCTGATGTTTGGGGTGGAATTTAGAGTTGCATTAATCCAGGAAAGAATTTTTCTATTTCAGAGACTCTATTCTTCTCTGCCATGAAAGACATACCATTTTTTGATTGTGATTTTTTACTGATCATTTTGTAAAAATTGTGGGTTTGGGGATGGGATACGTTTTGGTGACGCTAGAATAGGTTCTCTTGGTGAGGACCTTGTTTGCTTCTGCTTCCGGGACTCTTGCCCTTTTTGAGGAAACTAAAGAGGGAAAAGAGACTCATCAGTAATATCTGTGAGCAGTTCAAATCTATTTGAAGAGGGTGTGGTCCTTGTTGAAGGTGCAGACTGCGCGATTAGCAACTTTGCCGCGTTTCGATTTACACTTTTAATCGCCATAATCTTGAGGACGTCGACCTCAAGCGACTTGGCAGGGCATTCGGGGGAGTCGACTCTGTTCTTTCCTTTGCAATTTATACATAGGGGATTTGTCGTACAGCCGCCTTGACAGTCCTCTAGCGCACAATTAAGGCATGTGAATTTTGTGACTTTGCATTGGGGTTCCTTGTGAACCCATCTGAGGCATCTTATGCATAGCTTTGGCTTGGGTGTGTAATACTCGACCTGTCGCAGAGCTCCATAAATAGCAACCTCATTTGGTATTGTATTTGCTTTGAAAGAGAGTTTTACGATGCTCGTGGGTTGAAAGGATTCTTCTGAAATTTTTTTCTTGAATCTTTCGACCGCAACAATAGGCACTGGTGAGGAGATGTTGTTTAGGATTTCATCATCTGTGATGTCGAGGGGAGCTCCCTTGATTATGCCTTCTTTTCGTGCATATGAGGCAGGAATGAAAGACCTTAGCTGATATTTTGTAAGATCAGAGGCAGCTAGTTTGTTGGCAGCAACAAAATTATTGAAAAATACTTGAACAGTATTGAAAGAGTGCTGCTTAATATTAGTGAACCCTACTATATTGTTTCTCTTCAGTAGAGCTGCTATACCTATGTCACTCAGACGTTTATGACTTTCTTCTCCTTCACTGATAGTTCTAGTAACTAGAACCCAGAAAGGAACCTTGTCCGTAATGTCGTAAAAACAATTTGGGTGTTTGTAGATTTGAGCATGGTGTTTTTAGTAACTTCATTTCCGGTCTGCTTGGAGATTGTGACATTATTTGTAGACATGGAGAGTGAGGGATTGGTTTGGGTGCTGAAGTCAAAAGCTTTGTATAGGTTTTTTTAAAAGAGTGGGGTGATTTGTATGAGTTAAGTCCAATTGACTTTCTTTTTGTTTTAGTTTTTGACTGGCTAAGATAGACACATCCGATGGTTTAATTTGTTTTTTTAGTGCGGAAAAATTATCTGGTGATGTGGAAGACCCACCGGGGTCAATCAGCATAGACACGTCTTCTTCGACCAGCATGACGTGTTATCTGGGTTTGGTCAGGGAAGTTGGATGTGACGTGCCAAGAAAACCAATTTGAAAAAATTTTCCAACAGCAGTGAAAAACTAACCTTAAAACTTTCACTTGATAATGTATAAAGCCACTTACCCACAACTGATTAATTGATGTTTGCAAATAATTTATAATCACTTTATTAATATACTTTGCGTGGTGGAGAGATCTTTAAAGGAGCCACTAGGGATTTTAAACAATTCGGGATTTGGAAAAAAAAACTTTGCGCACACGTGGATGAGAAAAGCGTCTAACTATGATGGCGTCCAAACATGAAGTGTTTTTTGGCAGATCTATATCAATGTATATACTGTAATATACTTATAAAAATGTTGCGTGTATTACAGTTGCTATGTAATATTTTATATATATGCGTTGTATGTATAAATATGTACATGCATGGTCACCAAGTGGTATTAAATGCAGATGAAGAAAGCTCATTGTTATGTATCACCAATATGACCGTAGAGAAGATAGGAGAAGCTTTGTAAAGATCAGACCTCCGCTACTAAGACGGGCGCAGCTGTAATCAGCAGATGTCCGTTAGTAGGTATGATGGGCGAAGCTGCACCCAGCAGATGCCAAGACTACTTGTTGTTTGTGATTAACTAAATCAATTGATTTACTGTTGAAATCAAACTGTGTTTTTATTCGAGTATCGCTACTTAATTTATACAATCGTCAATTTTCTAGGCTGTTATGAAAGTATGTTGAGTGACTGGCTTGCCAGCATGAGCTGACAGATCACTCGACGGACAGCGTTGACTGCAGGGCGGCACGCTAGCTCGCCTCGGCTCATTGGCGGAGAGTGTGGGTAGGTTCCACGAAAAACCTGCCGCTGCCGTCAGCCATAATCAAAAAAAATTTCATCGTGCCTACCTATCAAACAAAAGCCGGCACACATTCAGTCCTGAAGGGACTGTTACGTCACTTACCTACATCCATCGTTGAAGGCGCAGATGGAAAGATCATTCAAAAACAATTCCAAAAAAAAATCAACTGCTCAGACTTGAGGTTTGACCAAAGTCAAGCCTAAAGTCGAACTTGCAATTCAAAACTTCCCAAAAAGAGATTACTCTACGTTACAAACTTTCAAAACTTTCAAAACATTACGTTACTTTAATCGTTACTAAAAATTCAAAATACCAAAAAACTTTACTTTACTTTCAAAAAAATTTCTATTAACAAAACAATCCAACCTCAGGTCCACATGTGTTCTCCACTAGATATGAGACTACCGAGTCAGACGATGTTACAGCTCCTATGGCTGTACATAAAAGAAATTAAATGAAAAATAAAAAAATGGAAGTAATAACATAGGTAAATTGCTGATTGAAAGATTAACCTGCTTTTAATACGTTTATTGCGTAATCTTAAACCTAACAATATTTTAACAAATAAATAATAATTAAATTCAAGGAAAAAAACAATAAAATTAACAAAAATAAAGTAATTCAAAAAAAATCTTAATTATTAACTTTAGCTCTTAAATTCTACTTATTGCTAATTATCTGCAATAAGAGAAAGGAACAAATTAATAAAGCGCAAAAAAAATAATAGCAATTCAAATTCTTTTAGAAAATTCAACATAAAAAAGGAGTTAATTAATATCCTCTTGAAACAAAAAAAAGGTTAGTAAGTTTTATACTTATTTATTTCCTGTAGTATACTCAATCCTGAATGGTGTAGCTAATCCCTGTACCTGTTTTTGACGTAATTCTGGTCTCTGGATTGAACCCTTGAAAATGTCCCAAAAGGTTCAATACCAAGATATTGTCCCTTTCCTGAATCCAAAACCAAATCAGCAAAAAAAATCCCTGGAAATATCCCAAGGGATTTTGCCGCCGACTTAGCCTAGATATTGACCGGGATTTCTAATTAGTATGGAAATCGCCCAATACTAATGATTTCCCGATTGACTTGAGTTTCCTGCCACACTTCACTTGGATATATCCCGAAATGAAATGTTTTGTGAAACCTTAGTTAATTGGATATTTCCCAAATCAATTTTGTTGAATAGTTAGTTACAAAAAGATGAGACAAAAATAACTTAGATTGCAGAACTTTATTCTTAGCTTGGTAATATCCCAAAACTGCGAATTAACTCTCCAATCTCAGTATAAAAATTTAAATGAGAAATTCTCTGGTAATATCCCAGAATATTTTCCCTTTTTTATGAAGAAAAAGATCTGAAATCATAGAAGTCTATTCTTAATTTGGTAATATCCCAAAATCTTGAATTTATTCTATATTTCAGTGGTGTTTTTGACTAAATAGAAAAGTTCTGGTAATATCCCAAAAAAATTTCTATTTTTATTACCTGTGTGTGATGAAGACTTGAATATGGGAATAACCCTACAAAAAATTTGAGGACAAGTGGGCAAAAAAATGCTAGTGGCAATGGTCCAGCTAGCTGACTTTACTGGTGAAATATCGAGCAACAAGTGATTTTTCTTCTGAAATCGCCCCCTTTTTATATGGTTGGGGCCAGCTGCCGCCCATTGTTCTGTGGCTTCGCTTAGTTGCTGGCTATTGTTTCCGACTTTGCGCAAGTTCACCACGGCGCTGTGGGAGTTTTACGATTTTGAGATGACGGGGGCGCCACAATTTAAATGTTGTGGTTTTGACATTTGTCATTGAATGACAAATTTATTTCTGTTCGTGGTGTGTTTTTTTTATGTTCAAGTTTATATTTATTGTTTTATTGTATAAAAAAGTACAAGTAAATTGTATTGTGTAGTTATCTGTGAGGACATATACGTCATGCAACAAAACCCTGCACTGGATATTGCAGATGAAAAGATAAGTGATTCTTTTTTTAAAAGTTGTTTTTTTCTTGTTTCTGTTCAAACTAGTGATTTTATTTTAATTTTTAATTTTAGCTATGTTTGCTGGTGTTTACAGCATGTTCTAGTCCTTGCGTGGACAGAAATTTAAATCTTTGAGTGGCTGAATGGTTACATTCAAATTTACCAAGGTGTTCCTTTAAAGGTCGTCTTTTTTGAAATCTTACATGAGATTTCAATTAGACTGGTGTATATGTATACATGCTGCTATGTTTAAATATAGTAAGACCTGGAACACCTCACAACTATATGGTAAATGTTAGGAATTTTCAACAGCCTGGCTGCTGCGTATATATATATTTTTTACTTGTAAGTAAAAATTGGAAAAGTGGCACAGATTTCCGTCCACTGGAGGTATGTATATTCATTCTATTATTTTTTATATATACCGCCTTTTTTTAAATTTATATATATATATATATATATATATATATGTGGGAATTCATTAATAACTATTCGTAACTTCTACCCTACCAAACTACTTCTAACCACCAAATGAAAAACGACGGCAACACTGCAAATAATAAAAAAAGCTTCGCTGTCATTTGAAAGAAAAAGAAGAACATTCGATATTCAGCATTCAGTCAACGAAGAAGTATTTTTCTTGAACGTGGAAAGTAAAATTGAAGTAAATTCCAGTAAATGTTAACTTTGTCATTTTTTTTATTACAATAAATTTGTTGTATCGTTTTATATAAATTTCCATTATTACAAATAATTAAATTTAGAATCAGTGAATTAATAAACATTGTATTTTGAAGTTTGATTATTCGGTCTTATTAATTTTGGAAATCCCACAATTGGGGGCTCAACCAAACAACGCCAAGTGGAATTTTTTTTTTATCAAAAAAAAAAAAAAAAACTTGGTATAATTCCAAAGCAGTTAAGGTGTCATCAAGGATCAGCGTGGGATCAACATCAAAATTAGCGGAACATCTAAAGAAAATCAAAAAAAAAAAAAGAGGATTGGCATAAACTTTTGAAGGTTAAATACAGTGGTCAGGTACAAAAAGATAAATTCTAATAAAACCGTAAGTGGAAAATTTTCATAATTTTTTTTTTTGGACAAATATATACCATATTATATACAGTGGCAATTAAACCCAAATTTCGTGGCAAAGTTCAACCGCGTGGAAATAATTTCCGCATAATCAGGTTATGTTATAATAATACCGCTATTCTAAAATATCAGCGACACACAATTATTTTCGACATTTCAATTCTTCATAAAAACCATCGACAACATATCGCCATTTTATTATACCTACATACAAACAAAAATTTTTTTTTATATAAAAAAAAACAGGGAGCTGTACAAGTCGCTGAAGATTTAATTCTAATATTAATATTAAATCATTAAAATTTTTCGTATTTTATCAAAATAATCATCATCCTTAAACATGCCTGACGATGGTAATAAACAAACTGTGGAAGAACAATTAAATCTATTAAAAGAAGAAAATAAAAAACTTAAAGAAAAGTTGAGAAAACAGCAACTGGAAAGAGAATTGAAAGAAAAAGAAATTAAAGAGAATGCAGAAAAGGCTCAGAAAAAAGACGAAGAATTGAAAACATTACACAAGAATATACAACAAGAAAAACCAGAAATAGACAAGTTAACTGCAGAATTAGAACAATTAAAAGTAGAAGTACAACAACGAAACAATCTTGAAAGACTTAATAAGCCGAGAATATCATATATCTCGTCTAAAAGAAAGAGTTGAAAATTGTCGAAGAAATTGTGTCCGCTGTATTTTAGCAGATAAAAAAGCAGGTAAACCAGAAGGGTATTTAAGCCCAATTCACAAAAATGAACAGCCACTAGATACCTACCACATCGATCACCTCGGTCCAATGACGAATACCACAAAGAAGTACTCATACATTTTATGCGTAATTGATGCTTTTTCCAAATTTTGCTGGATTTATCCAACAAAATCAACAACAACATCAGAAGTATTGCAAAAGTTAAATCTACAGAAGGATACTTTTGGCAATCCGAGAAGAGTAATTACAGACAGAGGAACAGCGTTTACATCAAACGAATTTAAAGAGTACTGTGAAATAGAAAATATAATTCATTTGCAGATAGCCACCGGTATTCCAAGAGGAAATGGACAGGTAGAAAGAATCAACAGAATGATTATACCAATCCTAACAAAAGTTACAATAGATGAACCAGCGAAATGGTATACATACACCGGAAAATTACAACGTTGCATTAACGCAACATATCAAAGAAGTATTGGAATATCGCCATTCGAATTATTAACAGGCGTACCAATGAGGAATAACGCAAATACAACATTAGCCGAAGCAATAGATGAAGAATTCAAAAATGCATTTATAAACAATCGTGAAGAATCGCGTGAAACAGCACGAATAAATATCGAAAACATACAAAACGAAAATCGGAAAAATTATGATAAAACGCGAAAAGCTGCAAAAAATTATAAATTAGGAGATTTAATTGCCATAAAACGTTGCCAATTTATAAATAATACTAAAATCTCTACTAATTTTATAGGTCCATACAAAATTACAAGATGTTCAGAACACGATCGTTATCACGTAGAAAAAGTTGGCACACACGAGGGGCCAAACAAAACAATCACAAGCGCCGACAATATGAAGAGTTGGTATGACATCACTAGCACCGACGAGGAGGAAGACTTCCTGGGCTTCGAAGAAGAATAGTACCAAAAAGATGTTAAAAAATTTATACTAAGATTTTAAAAGATGTACCAAAAGATGATTCTAAAAGATGTACCAAAAAGATGTTAAAAAATTTATACTAAGATTTTAAAAGATGTACCAAAAGATGATTCTAAAAGATGTACCCAAAAGATGTTAAAAAAGTTTATACCAAGATTTTAAAAGATGTACCAAAAGATGATTCTAAAAGATGTACCCAAAAGATGTTAAAAAAGTTTATACCAAGATTTTAAAAGATGTACCAAAAGATGATTTTAAAAGATGTACCCAAAAGATGTTAAAAAGTTTATACCAAGATTTTAAAAGATGTACCCAAAAGATGTTAAAAAGTTTACACCAAGATTTACCTAAAATGAAGACTTACCTAAGATGATAAACAATTTCTTAAAATAAAGTTAATTACCAAAGATGAAGAATACTTACCAAAGATGTTCAAAAAATTACCAAGTTACCTACCTATGATGCCTAATAATAAATTCACGTAATGACGTCCACAAATTTCATATTTTCGAGGGCGAAAAGACTATCAGGATGGCCGATTGTGGGAATTCATTAATAACTATTCGTAACTTCTACCCTACCAAACTACTTCTAACCACCAAATGAAAAACGACGGCAACACTGCAAATAATAAAAAAAGCTTCGCTGTCATTTGAAAGAAAAAGAAGAACATTCGATATTCAGCATTCAGTCAACGAAGAAGTATTTTTCTTGAACGTGGAAAGTAAAATTGAAGTAAATTCCAGTAAATGTTAACTTTGTCATTTTTTTTATTACAATAAATTTGTTGTATCGTTTTATATAAATTTCCATTATTACAAATAATTAAATTTAGAATCAGTGAATTAATAAACATTGTATTTTGAAGTTTGATTATTCGGTCTTATTAATTTTGGAAATCCCACATATATTTTTTTTTATATATTTGTTTATATTTTACAAACTATATTGTTTGTATTTATTTTTATATATTTATTTTTATTATTATATTATATACAGGGTGTTTCCCCTCAGGAGGTCCATAGAGCGGGAGGTGATAGTACTCACCTAGACGAACCAAAAATTGTATGGCGGGGGGGGGGGGGGGCAATATCAACCGTTTAGGAGTTACAGGGTGATTCATAAAAAAAGCTAGGTTTTCACAAAACACCCTGTATATTAAAAACTACAGGGCGTATGGTCACAGTTAAATGGTCACAGTTAAATGCTCACTGTATGCAGAACTTCATGGTCTTTCCAACGACAGCCAAACCAGCCCCGTACCTCTCTCCCCTCAGAAGTTATGAAGGTCTAAACTAAAAATTTCGGATTTTCTTTCCTTTTTTTTTTCTTTGACCTCTATTATTTTTGCAAAATGGTCGTTAGCATAACTTTTTTTTTAAAACTGTAAACTATAGACTCTCCTCTTTAATATGACCTATTACACCCAATGTGCTATCTGCAGCCCTTTAAGAGTTATTAGCTCTAAACCTATTCTCAAACCTATTTTCAAACCTATTCTCAACGATAATTTGATCATTTAGCACGTCATTTTAAAAAATATCGTTTTTTTTCGGTGTGACCTGAATAGGTTATGAGTTAATAACTGTTTAACGGCTACAGTTAACACATAGGATGTAATAGGTCAACTTAAAGAGGAGAGTCTGCAGTTTACAGTTCTTATAAAAAAAAGTTATGTTGACGACCTTTTTACAAAAATAATAGAGGTCAAATTAAAAAAAAAAGGAAAGAAAATCCGAAATTTTTAGTTTAGACCTTCATAACTTCTTAGGGGAGAGAGGTACGGGGCTGGTTGAGCTGTCGTTGGAAAGGCAATGAAGTTCTGCATACAGTGAGCCCTTAGCTGTGACCATACGCCCTGTAGTATTTAATATACAGGGTGTTTTGTGAAAACCTAGCTTTTTTATGAATCACCCTGTAACTCCTAAACGGTTGGTATTGCCCCCCCCCCCCTGCCATACAATTTTTGGTTCGTCTAGGTGAGTACTATCACCTCCCGCTCTATGGACCTCCTAAGGGGAAACACCCTGTATATAATATAATTTCGGTTGCTAATTGCAACAGACGATTTAGCTACAAGCTAAATGTCCATATCTCAAGTAGCCTCAGTAACCAGTGTCAAACACATTTGAACACCGAAGTTGACTGAGGTGGCCCCACGTTGGGCGCCATTTACAATGCTGAATTTATCATCAACATCAACTGTAGTCCCGCCATATAATGATTTTAATTTGCTGGAATTCTCTTCTTCTCAACAAGTCACACAGCTAAATTTTGGATCGCACAACCGTCTTTTACCTGTACTGTGGGAATATTCCACCAATTAGTATGATATTTAGTTATCAGGTATATATTTTGTTCAAACTTACGTTAGGGTTTATTCTAATAATCTCGATGTCGTTGAAAAATTTGGATTTCTTCTGAGCTCCAGCAGTACTCCACGATTGAAAAGTTGAAAAAGAATGACAGGACAGATGTCGACCGTGTTCTTCTTCTCTTTCCTATCAGCATGTCATACCGAGCTTGAGGAAACGCACTTCTCTCGGTCCGGGTGCATTCGAATATTCTATTTGACAGCCGCCGGCACACACGCTGCAGTATCTCATGTAGCATATTGTTGTATGCAATACGCTACGACCATAACAAGGCTAAACTTAATTATTATTAATGCACATTAATACACATTAAAACTAAACTGCATATTTGCACTTATGTGCTTAGCTCCGGCAGAAAGATGTGATGCAATATAATTGACCCTCATTACGCTCGTTGCAAAAAGGTAAACAAACGCATGTAAACAATTACAGTCACCTCTTAAGGATGTGACATATATTTTGTTTAGCATATGTTTTGCTTAATTGCCATTATGCAATCGATCACATTTATTGTGATTGATTAATTTTGGGTCGATTGAATATTGCAAGAATGCAGATTGTGCATTCTTGTAGTTTTAATTGATTTGGAAATTGTTGTGTAAATTCACATCACAATACAAATGCGATTATAGAATTCTAAGGTAACGGTGAGGCTATAACTCTATTGCACCAGGATGAAGACTGGCAGTAGGTACTCCGTTAAGGGGGTTATCGTACGTCCATGCAACATGCTTCGCTAGTCGAAGGTCCCGCTGTAACTTTTATTGGCACCTCCGTTTATACATGTGATTGTCTGGCTTCGATTGAATTGTGAGATTAGTTCATGACTGTCTTATGATAATGAGCACCGCAACATCTAAGTAATTATATATTTCTGTTTCCCCCTTTTTGTTACATATTCTGTTAAGCAACTTACTGCCAAAAATCACGAAAATAATAGGGTTATGGTTATTTTCTTCTTTTCCACGGGCTCCAGTGACCTGCGTAGTCAGGTAAGTTGTGTTGCATTTACCTAGGCGCGATCATGTACTCTTCCATTCAATGACTGTGTTTCCAATTTCTTCTAGAATTTGTCAATTCTTTCTCCTTCGCCTCCTTTTTTTTTCAAAATGCAATTCTCTCACTCTGGTCGCTACAAAAACTCAGAAAAAATTTCGTTTATGATTCTGATTATGACAAAATATTTGTATGTATGTATACAACGAGTGCCGCGATTTGTTTAACAACAAATGATGAATGTAATATGCATGACTTAACACTTTGTACAAGGTGATACCATTATTAGGAATTGAGCTCAAACAGCTACTCCATCTCTTGATAGGAGTTGAGCTTATAAAGCTACTCCATATGTACGACAGGAGTCGGGCTTATACAGCTACTCCATACATCTCAACGTCGCAACAGTCAGCCTGGGAAGAATTAGATTAAAGCAAGGGAAAATCCAACAGTGCCAATTTATTTTTCTAATTTCTTTTCAACATTTAGATTATTTTTCATGATTCAAAATGTCGAAGCTGTGGCAATCCATATTGCTTGATTTGATTTCAAGTTAACATGATTTTCTTTTATACATTATATTTCCAAACGGGAAAGTAGCTCATACGTCAATCAAATTCTCCCCATGATCGTATAATCATGTGCATATTACTAATACACACACTTACCCACCACCTTCGAGGTAGAGTGCAATGCGCGTTTTTTTAACATCGTATCTCCTGAAGGCCTAATGCATGTATTCTACCCATATAAAAACTGAAAGTTATACATCTTCATCTTCCATTAAAGACAATTCATTACCATTTACTTCATCATTTTCTGTTTCAGGTTTATTATTTATTCAATCCTCTTTAAAACATTGATCTGCCTTGTAAATCTTTATTTATAGTAAGATTAATTTATTTTTATTGAAATTTGTATGAACATAACTAGAACAAGCCTTACACAGCCACAGGTTTATGTCAACATCCATTGTGGAATACATTTTTCTATATTATGCATGCCTTGATGTTTCAAATCTACTGTAAAAAATCTACTCATGTGACAGAGAAATTTTCTGCCAGCACCACCCATATCAACTCAAAATTTATATAGGTAGCAGCCGCAGTAACAACTCTTGCTGCGACAAAAAGCATCGTCAGGAGAACGACGACACAGTATTTTGCCGCTAGCTATCAGCCGGCTTGGGCGGGTTCTTGTCACTCTCATCCCTTGGATGCTAGTTTTACTGTGTCATTGAAGAAGATCAGACGGACGAACGGACTATAATTGCTAGTTACAATAACATAACACAGACGAACAGAATGAAGATACTGTAACACTTACGTTGAAGCTGGCTCGGATCGCTGTACTGAGCCCAACGTTCCCTACCACCCAAATGGTCAAACAGCAGACGACCTCTATTTTCATGTTTGACCCCTCTTAAATAAATCACTTCGATTGCATATATCGACCGGAGGCGAATCTCGCCATGACGTCTTGCCCCTTACCCCCAATTAAAAATTAACCCAACATGACAAAAAAAAATAAGAAAAATAAAATAACAAATCTAGCAGAAAGTCCTCATTAAGAAACCCCTTAAAGAAGTGAACGAAATGCGAGGTTTTCACTTCAGTATTCTTATCGCTACACTTCGGGCCAATATCATTACAGTATCCACTTACAAACAAAATCAAAATCTTTCCTTCTTTCCGAAACGCAATTCTCTCGTTAATTTACCAAGCTAACTTTAAGTATGTAGCACAACTATGTAAAAGGAGCACACCTTTCTCCCGTTAGGTAACAATGACAAAAACTGTTTTCCTTGACAACGTCAACACACAATCAAAGTTTATTTAAGCGAAAAAAAACCTTTTTCCCCTTTCTGGCACAATAAAAAAATTTATGTAGTTATTTGTAGCAAAATTTTGTAATTTTTGTAGCAAAAATATTTACCAAAGAAATACCTGGCCTTTTCCTTTTAGGTATACGAATTATTTAGTCAATTATTTAATACACAATACGTTTTTACTTACAGGTATTAATACAATGCTTAATGCAGATCATATAAAACACATACCTCACTTTTTCTTTTAGGCATTATCAAATTTTCAAATCTTCAGTTCAAACTTTACATCACATATCTTTTCTTTTCTTTTCCAGGTATGATCAAATTTTCTCCTTTTTGTTTTGTTTTAAAGCCAATAGGTTAATGTAAGATACCCTTTTACACTTTTCAATAATAAATGGTGATCTTTCACTTAAAACAACTTTCCATTCAATATGATTATTTTCGATAAATCCCACTTTCGGGTTACGCCAAAAATGTTTTTTTTTTATATATTATTCCTTCTTCCTTCCTTAATACTCAAACAATACACGAAATCAGAAGAAAAGATTTGTTTTTATTATTTCACAACCACTAGACTTAATCATCTACTTCAATCACCACCAAGACTCCACATCGACCATCCTCCACAAAATCAAGACACTAAGTCCCCTGCTCATTCCAAACCAAAAATTATCTTCACGCCACCACGCATTTCTTCCCCCTTCCCCTCACAGAACCATCATCTCAATCGAAACGGATGTTTTTACCTTATTTGGCCATGAAACTAAATTTTTCTTATGTACAACTTGGGATATGTGCATAATATTCTCAGAAGTCATGAAACATTCCCATGACAAGCATGAAATATTCTTTGGAATCAGCTTCATAGTGCCCTGTGAATATGATTGCAACTAGAAAATCTGCATCATGAAAACTTTGAAAGAAGTGTGGTGCGAAGAGAAAAAAATAAGCATGACATTTAATGAAGAAGCTGGCGCTGTGGAATATCACCTTTAGTAACGAACACGACCTGTTCGTTACACGGTCCAGAAGGGACCCTTACATCACTTACCTTGAATCACTTGGAAGACGTAGATGAGATGTCTTCTTTTCTGTGCCCCATCCACCCAATGACATTGCGAAACGCGTGGATTATTCGGATGCTCACACAAGTCCTCTTGCCTATTTTTCACGCTATAACTTTTGTCACCGCTCAGCTTAATCGTGCCGTAGTGTCAATAATGGCAGCATCTTCGCCGTGTGCATTCGACTTACTTGTCGCTAGAGGACAGATGCAGCCTACTGCCTCGTGTGGTCCTGCGACCATAACAAACTAATAAACACAACTTTTTATATTAATTCATTCAGGTGCTCTTCGTATGGAATAACACTCGGTAATTTCGATATAATATATTGTTCGTTGAAGATATGTATAGCGATATCGATAAAATAAAGGCAATATCAATAAATTAAAAAAAAAACTGAAAGAATGTTAATATTTTTGAATATTCAAATCAATGTTAGCATTTTTAATAAATTTTAATTTTAATAATATAATTGACCACACTGACTGAACGTTATTTCCTTTTGGTCAGGCGCTCCTTTGCATACTGTAATCGGGGCTCACACGTGTGTGTCTGAGGCTATGCCCTGCGATTTGGAAGTCCCGATCCCTTCGCCGACAAATAATAATTATAAATTGGCAACCTATTTGACTTAATACTTACGGATTGTCGTGAATTCTTCTTCGGAAGCACGTATCCCGAATATGATCCTCGCGAGTACATATTTGGCAAATAGGGGGGAATTGTTTAGGAGGTTGGAGCGTTGATAACGGGGTTTGTTCTGCTGCATAATATAAAGCCTTTTTTAAATCATCGGCACCATAAGCCTTCACCAATAACTTCAGACTGTGGCCCCTCAAACCATCCTCAAATGCTCGTATTGCTAATTTTTGGTTTTACTTTAGCAGAAATTCGCGCACTCAGCTGTCCTTAAAGCAGAAATATGTATCAATAGTTGCGAGAGTCTGTCACCAATTTCTCTGACCGTCTCTTTGTAAGATTGCTTTGCTTGGGAAATTTAATTTTGAATCCTAGTTCTTGACTTTTCGTTCTTAAAGTTGATTTTTAGTTCCTGTGCCAGGTCATCCCATTTGGCACAGATCTTGTATTGAACTAATTCAAATGACGGACCTTGGAGTGTTATGACCCCGTTTACCGCCGTGCTTTCTTGGGGGAGAAGAGAGGCACGGGGGAAGATTCAGGATAGGATGATGATTGAACACACGCTCTCTTTATACTATTGTAGACTATAATTTTTATTTAACACAATTTGTTAGGGTAAATTACATGATTAGTTTCACTTTCCTTTATTTTTATACATGCTACAAAATTTATTTATTTTCGTGCCCGAAATTTTATCAGCGCTTATCTAGTACTTTATAGAAATTTCACCTTAAGATGATTTAAACTCTTGACTACCTCGAACACCAACCGCGCGTGGGCACTTGATGAGTGCTTATCCTGAACTTCGACTTTCTTTGGATTCTTGTATATTTTTATCACCAAAAATAACTAACGCCTTAGCGTCAGCAAAAGGTATGAAGAATTTTCGTCATTGGTGCGTTCAACTGACCAATCAGACGAAAAGCAGTAAAAATGGAACGAAAATAAGCAAAAAAAATGAAAAGATAAGACGATATTTGTTGGCTTGGGTCTTGCAGTAATTTGATCTTGCTCTTGATATTTTTGAGCGATATGCAATGTGGACTACATTAACTCCGTGAATTATGTTTACAAAGATGAGCGGAACTATTCAACCATTGTCAACGAGCGTGGGCTCCAGGAGAGTGAGTGGAAAAGTAAAATCTTTAACGACCCATCAAGTTATAAATGGATATAGCATTTATTACGAGCCATTTGAAGTGAACAGAAATATCATTCGTTTGCATCTCTTCCAAAAATAGACCAGCTAACCTTATAACGCCGTCTCAGCACCATGCGGTTACTACTAGCAAACAATATAATGGTTACAATTACTTCCAAACTCTCGTCGGAGACCGTACATTATGAGATAGCTAAACCCTGAGGCCTCTGCTTGGACTAATTGAAGGAATAACGTACTTCCAACTTCACCAGAAGGGTGCTCCGCCAGCATTCTCTATCGGATATCTCCGAGGGAGTTTCTATCATGTACTAGTACTATCTCTAACTTGCACTGCCGCACACTGCTCTTATATTCTATACTTATTGTTAAGAACTATTTTGTTCTTCTCGCTGATTTAAGTCAAGGTGCTACACCTTGGCCTTTGATGGGGATGAAGCGGCTCTTAAACCACTACACATAATTACCTGAAATCAAAGTTAGTTAGTAGGTAAATGAAATAAAATCACTGATTATGCCGAAGGTTGAAAATTAACTGTTCTGTAACTTCTAGTTTATTAAGTCAGTACATTTATATTAATTTATTGAGCTCGATGAATCAATGAAATTATCTTATAATTATCTTATATGTATGAGTACTAAAATGTGATTTTAAACTTTTTTATGCTCACACTCTTAACTTTACGATCTACAAATAATATAAAAACTAAGGTAAGGCGGTTTAATTCTGTGTTGTGCAAACAAATTTCAATGTAGGATCAATGAAAAATGATTATACGGTTCCAAATGGCTCTGTGAGCGGTTTTCATTCCATATTCCGCCGATTATGACTAGCGTATGTCTGTCTAATTTCAGGTCGTTAGCACTTTCCAAATGGCTCTGTGAGCGGTTTTCATTCCATATTCCGCCGATTATGACTAGCGTATGCCTGTCTAATTTCAGGTCGTTAGCACTTTCATTTCAGTATTTTGTTATGGAACTATGTCAGAGTGAATGACTTGGACGTGAAGTCCAGACTGCCAGCATGAGCTGACAGATCACTCGGTGGACAGCGTTGACTGCAGGGCGGCACGCTAGCTCGCCACTTACTACTTACTTAGTTGGAAGTGCAGATGTTCTGCTTCCATCGACGTTTATGATGAGATGATTTTCCCCATCTATCGCACGATATATCGTTATAATAATATTTTGCTGTGTGATGTGTTCGCCCACGAAAACTTCTCCCCTTTTTTGCGACAGACTATCAAACTCCTTGTTGCGCGTCTGTTGGGCAACAGGACGAGGGAGTGCTTCTCGTAATGGAGGAAGATCACCTGCCCTTTCTGGGTAATTTGTATAGTCGGATATATATATATCAGAAGAAAGACAGTCACTTCACTTTCAAGTCTTTATTTTATTAACGTGCACTTCAATTCTGGCACTACTATTAATACACTATACAATTTAATATGTGATCGAATACATTTCTGTTTAATATACACTTTTTACTTTATTAGCTGTTAAGATTCCTTACCGTTGGTCGGGGGAATCTTAGCAGTAGTTATTAACCTTTTTAATTTTTAAAATAGACTGCCTCGATCGTACAAATGATCGGAAATTTATAGTAAAGGTTGCGCCATCTTGCCATGATCAATCGCCAAGGAAATACTTATTTACCATAGACCACGCCCCTTTACGTTAAGTCTCCAGACGCAGCAAGACATTTTGAGTTTTTCCCCTCCGGGTATTTCTTATAAGAATTAGCGAGTATCTCTTCGATTCTCGTTCTAAATTCACATGCGTTCCTATTTGCATTAAAGCTTTCCCCACTGAAAAAGTTTGGGAAATTCTTGAGTAAATAAGCATAATATTCATGTTTACCTTTTTAAGGCATTCCCCTCTGAGAATACTTGAATTGTTCTCACGTAAACAATTTCATGTATGTACAAATTGTCTCAGAGGCCATATGTTGGGATTTTTAACTGAGAAAGTAGAAAATGCTTTGTTTGTTATTTGATACGCTCGATTGTTAGCAATTGAGCGTTTGGTATTTCCTCATGTTCGAGGAAGTAAAACAATTGAGTTTTTCTCTAGTTGGTTCATGGCACATTTAGATTTTTATTTTGGTTGCTTCACGGCAACAATTATTAAGTAATTCTCACGGCCGCTTTTTGTAATGTGTATTACTGGCTTGGCTTGATTGTCACATGTCTTGCGTGCTGCTTTTTATGTCTCTTTTTCCATATTTTTTTAGGGAAAGTATATTTTATCTTTTCTAGGGAAAGTAATGAGTGGCCTCGTCATACTATTAGTATGAGAATAAAAAGGGAGTTTAGGGCCGCCACTCATTACATCCTTTCCTTCTTTTTTTTGTGCTGCGCGATTTTTTTATCGTGAAATTCTTTAGCGTAATATGTGTGGGAAAAATAGGCGAAGGAACTGCTGACGCTGTTTTCTTCGCGTAGTTTTCTGATAAGCCAACCCTGTTTTTAAGCATGGTTAGTTTATGAAAATGTTCTAAGTAAATTTACCAGGCTAGATGGTACTGCCTTTGCGTGTATGTGTGTATACACAACAGTATACACCGGGAGCAAGGGTATTTGAAAATTGTTTGTGATATTGTGATATCAAACTGCATAAGTACAAAAGTACACCACTATTCAAATTGTATAACAGCAATTTCACCCTTAGTCTAAGTAGCCAGACATACTTTAATGTCGGCCAAGTTAATTTGTTAACTATGCTTTTGTTTTTCGTAATCTTAAGTACATTGGATTTTGTAGTCTCAATAAATGAAATGAAATATTTTATTAAAGAATTAATAAATAAAACAAAAACAAAAAAATATAAGCTTCGAGCTATTACTGTATCTATTGTTAGTAATTACTAGAAAACCAGGTGATTACAATTGAAGATCGTTGTTCAATCACCATAAAAAAACAAAGAGTTCAGTAAGATTAATTAAATTTGTATAACCAAAGTCAATCAGCCTTACCGTGACTCGAGATGTTTTACAGGATTCAAAATCAACAAGTTATAGTCGAGATAGAGCAGAAATCTTATATATAAGGTTCGTATATTGTCATACAACGCTATTGGTTGTACGCGGGCATAAGAGTGTTGTAATTTCTAATTGCTGAAAATGCGGAAGCTACACGGTTCACGCCTTTTATACCTCAGGTCTCCCATCTTCGCATCTAAAGTTCAGGACGTTAGGTATTCTAGTGGCTTTCATTAGATTGGTGAGGTTATTAAACCAGGGTTTTTTTCAGGATTGTCTACCTGTGTTGAGCTGTAAAGAAGTTCTGCATAAGCAGAATGAAATTGTGATCGAGATTTAATTGAGAGGACCTGGACTCAAACCCTTACTTTCACTTTTCACACGCGCAATTCCAAAATTTTTTTTTTCTTTCTAACATCGCTTAATTTAATTATTTGTTAGGGAAGCATAGGAATGAGTATGCTTTGACGTGACGTCCAGTCTGTCAGCTTGAGCTGACAGCTCACTCTGAGAACAGCGTTGCAAGGTATGGCACGCTAGCACCTCGGTTATTGTGGGAGAGTTGGTGGGTTACCCAAAACCTGCCGCTGTCACAGCCCATACACAAAAAAATCGTGCCTTACACAAAAAAAACCAAGCACACCATCCGGTCCTGAAGGGACTCTTACACCACTTACCTTTACTTACATCGAACACATAGATGTAGTGTCTTCAAGCCGTGCCCCGTCCACCTACTGACACTGTGGGCAATATTTTATAGTGTCCTTATAATAACCTGAAAGAAGTAGATGAGTGGAACTATTCAACCATTGTCAACGAGCATGGGCTCCAGGAGAGTGAGTGGAAAAGTAAAATCTTTAACGACTCATCAAGTTATAAATGGATATAACATTTATTACGACCCATTTGAAGTGAACAGAAATATCATTCGTTTGCATCTCTTCCAAAAATAGACTAGCTAACCTTATAACGCCGTCTCAGCACCATGCGGTTACTACTAGCAAACAATATAATGGTTACAATTACTTCCAAACTCTCCTCGAAGACCGTACATTATGAGATAGCTAAACCCTGAGGCCTCTGCTTGGACTAATTGAAGGAATAACGTACTTCCAACTTCACCAGAAGGGTGCTCCGCCAGCATTCTCTATCGGATATCTCCGAGGGAGTTTCTATCATGTACTAGTACTATCTCTAACTTGCACTGCCGCACACTGCTCTTATATTCTATACTTATTGTTAAGAACTATTTTGTTCTTCTCGCTGATTTAAGTCAAGGTGCTACACCTTGGCCTTTGATGGGGATGAAGCGGCTCTTAAACCACTACACATAATTACCTGAAATCAAAGTTAGTTAGTAGGTAAATGAAATAAAATCACTGATTATGCCGAAGGTTGAAAATTAACTGTTCTGTAACTTCTAGTTTATTAAGTCAGTACATTTATATTAATTTATTGAGCTCGATGAATCAATGAAATTATCTTATAATTATCTTATATGTATGAGTACTAAAATGTGATTTTAAACTTTTTTATGCTCACACTCTTAACTTTACGATCTACAAATAATATAAAAACTAAGGTAAGGCGGTTTAATTCTGTGTTGTGCAAACAAATTTCATTTTTTGTTCTATGGAGGATCAATGAAAAATGATTATACGGTTCCAAATGGCTCTGGGAGCGGTTTTCATTCCATATTCCGCCGATTATGACTAGCATATGCCTGTCTAATTTCAGGTCGTTAGCACTTTCATTTCAGTATTTTGTTATGGAATTATGTCAGAGTGAATGACTTGGACGTGAAGTCCAGACTGCCAGCATGAGCTGACAGATCACTCGGTGGACAGCGTTGACTGCAGGGCGGCACGCTAGCTCGACACTTACTACTTACTTAGTTGGAAGTGCAGATGTTCTGCTTCCATCGGCGTTTATGATGAGATGATTTGCCCCTTCTATCGCACGATATATCGTTATACTAATATTTTGCTGTGATCCGCCACACTACTTCAATCTTCTATTCCTTGTTTTCTTATTATTTTTGTTGAGGATTTATTAATATTTATTCCGATAACTTTTCGCCCACGAAAACTTCTCCCCTTTTTTGCGACAGACTATCAAACTCCTTTTCTTCTTTTTTTTTGTGCTGCGCGATTTTTTTATCGTGAAATTCCTTAGCGTAATATGTGTGGGAAAAATAGGCGAAGGAACTGCTGACGCTGTTTTCTTCGCGTAGTTTTCTGATAAGCCAACCCTGTTTTTAAGCATGGTTAGTTTATGAAAATTTTCTAAGTAAATTTACCAGGCTAGATGGTACTGCCTTTGCGTGTATGTGTGTATACACAACAGTATACACCGGGAGCAAGGGTATTTGAAAATTGTTTGTGATATCAAACTGCATAAGTACAAAAGTACACCACTATTCAAATTGTATAACAGCAATTTCACCCTTAGTCTAAGTAGCCAGACATACTTTAATGTCGGCCAAGTTAATTTGTTAACTATGCTTTTGTTTTTCGTAATCTTAAGTACATTGGATTTTGTAGTCTCAATAAATGAAATGAAATATTTTATTAAAGAATTAATAAATAAAACAAAAACAAAAAAATATAAGCTTCGAGCTATTACTGTATCTATTGTTAGTAATTACTAGAAAACCAGGTGATTACAATTGAAGATCGTTGTTCAATCACCATAAAAAAACAAAGAGTTCAGTAAGATTAATTAAATTTGTATAACCAAAGTCAGTCAGCCTTACCGTGACTCGAGATGTTTTACAGGATTCAAAATCAACAAGTTATAGTCGAGATAAAGCAGAAATCTTATATATAAGGTTCGTATATTGTCATACAACGCTATTGGTTGTACGCGGGCATAAGAGTGTTGTAATTTCTAATTGCTGAAAATGCAAGACATGCAAGAAAATGCAGATTATCAGACTCCTTTTCTTCTTTTTTTCCGTCGGTGCTCAGCCCGTCTTTCTTCGTCGTTCATGTGGCTATGGGCCGGCCGTAAGCGCGCAACTCGTCTCAGTGTAGCATATTGCTACATGCAGTATGCTACG
The DNA here is from genome assembly GCA_963930735.1 of Dioctria linearis. NCBI lineage: Eukaryota > Metazoa > Arthropoda > Insecta > Diptera > Asilidae > Dioctria > Dioctria linearis. The sequence continues at coordinate 38,663,954 of OZ005742.1, read as the reverse complement.
ACCGTAAGAACTTCATCGGAAATTATTCTAATAACTTAATAAAATTGACTGGATATTATGTGACGCTTTTCATTATATAGGTATATTCTAGGTTTAAAATACTCACGTAGTAACATCATGCATGTTAATGACTTACATGGGCCTTGCTGTCGGTATCCACCGTAGAGGCGCCTCCAAGGTGTCTTGCAATACCGTGCTTCTATATAATCTTTGGAATGGAATAGGCTTGCCGCACATGTACTTTACATTTGTTTCCTAACGTACCGTATCCCAGCCTCTGAATATTAATCTAGCCTGCCTTCAAAATTTCTTTTGTTTTTATAATTAAACCTATAAATACTTCCCTAAATGGTAATTACTTCGATTTGCGTCTTGATTAGTTTTTTCATCGTATCTCTGAGGCTTCGCTGGGGAGTATAGACTGTGAGACAATTGTTCTAAATTCGCTGCTTAATCATGGTCCGTGGAAACATTAGAGTTCAACCGCGTTGAGTGCTTCCCATCGGCCACTGGTAGAAAGAATCTTCAGGCTCAGAAGAGCTCCGGGGTGTGATGATACTAGGTTGTGCTGTGAATGCTAAGTATTATGTTCAGTATTCGCGTTTCGCAATACAGGCAGTCTTATAGGATTTTTTAGTTAGCTGCCTGGCATTATTCGCTGCCGGAAAATCTGCTACTTTCCATTTCTCCTGCCGGGTTGTATCCCACCCAGCACGCGGCAACAATTTTTCACCATTTTCCCACAATTCGTACGTTTTCGATCAAAATTTACGTTCGGGCGTTCTCTTCTTTCGATTTTTAATATTAATTTAAATCTTTAACCGTAATTATCTTTTCTTAAAACTTTTCTAACAGACTTATGCATATTCTTGAACGACGTTTTTCCTCCAGCTCAAAAACTATTCTTCTTCTCGAAAACTTTCTTGAATGCCCCCTGTCAGGTATTATTCACACAGCCTGGTACAATTGGCAGCATAATCGCAGTGCGGCACAAGGTGAGCACTGCTGCTAGCTGCCAGTGGCACAAGTGTAGCATGCTGCATCATGCAGCACGCTGGAACCATAATATACTACAAGGAAACTAAAATACAATTTTCAGTTTTATACTACATAAATTATTTTCAGTAATCTAGAAATTCTAAAATTCTATTTTTGTGTGTGTCCGTATGATATTAATTCTTATATCTTTTTTTCGCGTTTGGAATACTATAGGTATGTATGATACTAATTAAATAGCTAAATGAAAAATGCATGAAATACGTAAACTGACACCGTTCATTGTATAGCCGGCTCCGATATTCATTTTGTCTGTGATTTGGCTTATGGCAATAACTACATACCACTCTGTTTACTTCCCTTTTAACATTAATGAAAGTAGAAAACATTGGGAGTTGTTTCCTCTTAAAACAGGTCTGTTTGTTATAACCTTTTTTACCACAATATTCACAATCATTGGATGAACTTATGCGAGGCGCGCTTTGATATGCCTCCTCGATTCTGTGTGAATGCTCACTAGCAAAAGTGATTAACTTTTTTACTTCGCTTTCAGATCGAGCTTTCACAATTGCTTTAAATTATTCATATCTAAGGCCATCTTCAAATGCATTTTGCTCACTCGCGGTCTTTTTTCTCGAAATTGAGCATTTAGCTCGGTTTTTAAAGCATTCCATGATGGAATGTCCTTAAATCTCAGCAAGTCGTAATCTGGATCTGTGCTTTCTTGGCGTTCAGTTCTGGGTGCCATTTTTGTGGGTTTTACGGATTTTAGAAATCGCGATCCGCGAGCCAAACGATTTGCGGAAAGCCTATTGCCGTCATTAGCTTTGGCTGAATAATTTTTTGCACGTGTCACTACAATTTTGAAGCAAGAGGAAAATGATGGTACATATTTAAGCCTTTTTACTTATTAAATTTTGATTTTTCGTTTAAAGTAACACGAGGGTTGGCTCGTAGCGCCCTGTGTACAAGAAACAAGAAATGCAGCTTTTATGCTTAAAAATAAAAACAAAAACGTTATTATTTTTCTTTCTCTTTTTTTAAAATACGAAAGAAAGAGTTTTAATGCAAAGTAACACAAGGTTTGGCTCGGAGTGCCCTGTGTACATAAAACACGAAATGCGATTATAACTTGTTGAACTTAAAAATTTTTGAAAGGCTGGATGAAATTTAAATATAAAATATAATTAAATCAAGTTATATTGCTAAAAACTTACTGTTGCCTTCCCATGATGATGAAAGTGGTCTCATCCTTCGTTGTAACTTACTTCGTCTGGTTCTCGGGCTGCACATGCACTATTCTCACTTGCACAAAAATATTTTTATTATTATTATTTTTTGTTGATTGTTGCTTGTTGTCAATTGCGGCTTCTATATTGGTTTCTATACTTATACCCTTTCTCCGTCTGGACTATTTGCACTCTTTCCTGCTGTTGTACGTTTCTTACTGATTGTTGCTGCCCATCACTGCGCGTACTTGTTCCCACCTGTCAAAATCCCACGTCGCCTCGTCGTCGTCAGGGTTGTTTCTCCTGTGTATGGCTTCGTATATTTCCTCTGCAGAGGCCTCGTTCTCTAGCAGGGAAGCTACCTGTCAAAAGGGTCGTCTTCGGGTCACTGGTTTCTTCCGACGAATAATCGAATTCATTGGCTTCCTCGTAATCGCTGCTAAGGTCCTCTTCGAATTCTACGACGACGACGTTTTCCTTCGCTTCTTCTGCGGGTAAATCTTCCTGTCTCTTGGGGTAGCACATGGAGATTTTCTCTTACTGTTACTGGAAATTTTCCCTTTCTGATGCTCTGGGATATTCGCGAAGATCCCACCGCTGCCACCAATATTTCTTGCGCGTTCTAATGGCAACAGGACGAGGGAGTGCTTCTCTATTGATCTGCTCTTTGGTCTATCTTACTGGGAAGAAGGGGATTAGTATAAAAAAAAATGCAACTTTACACTTCACTACGTATGTCTTTATTTAACCTTTTGCACTTAATTTTCACTTTTCACAATCTCTTATAACTTTTCTTTCTTCACTTTTTATAAAATTGGCTGTTAAGATTCCTTGCTGTGGGTCGGAGGAATCTTAGCAGTTGTTCGGTGTTTTACTAATTCAAAAATACTGCCCCGATCATACAAATTGATCGGAAATTTATACTTACAGATTGCGCCATCTTCTCATGATCAATAGCTAGAATTCCTTTTACTTAGAGACCACGCCCCTTTCACGTTAAGTCTCTAGCAAATCGCAGACGCAACAAGACATTTTGAGTTTTCCCCTCCGGGCAATTCTTATAAGATTTAGCGAGTATCTCTTCGATACTCGTTCTTAATTCACCTTTGTTCCTATTTGTGTTCAACCTTTCCTCTCAGAGAAAGCTTAAAAAGTTCTTTACTTTTTTAAGACACTACGCTCTGAGAATGCTTGAAATGTTCTCATGTATACAATTTGTTATGTGTACATAATATCTGTATTAATAGATCTCTTCACTGATTTTATTTCAAAAGATTCACTTTAAAAACTTGTACTTTTTACTTGATTTATTTCATAATCGTTACACTTTTTCTTTTAAGTCTAGCTTATTATAGCTTTATTATTTTTCAGAGGGAACAAGAGACCTTACCGTGAGTCGGGGGTCACTTGGTTCCTTTTCAAAGTTACTATTCAAAAACGACTGCCTCTGGCTAACGACGCATCGGCTTTTTATTTGGAATTTTGGTTCCAAATTTTGAATAATCAGCTAAAGGCTGAATTATTCATAGTAGGGTTAAAGAAAAATTAGTATATAGTGAGTATTGGAAAATTCCAGCAATCTTAGCGCTATTCTAACTATTTCCCCAGTTAAATGTGCGAGGAAATTTTGGGTACGCCTACCGATATTGCATCAATACATAACGGCGGAAATCAATATTGCATGGCTAAGCAATATTTTTGAACGATTCCCCTACATATAAGAATTTTAAAAGCCGTCTATTGGCTAATAGAATATACATGACCAGAAACTTCATGTAGCGCCATTAAAGGGGTCAAAACCTCATGCATATTACACATAGTATTGTTTTTTCATCATACTCATTGCTCAAAGTATTTCCTATATACATATGAGCAAGCGAGTGACAATAACAAAAAAAAAACGAAGACAACAGAACACAATTTGTGGGTCAAACGCTAGGCACATTACGCGTATTTCCCAACATATGAAAAAACAATTAAAGCTGGCGCGCACTGGTTGTATGGTAGGTCAGGGACAAGCCCAGTGCCGCTACATGGCTAGAATTGGTCTCGTGCTGAGGGGTTTGTTTTATGTAAACAATGCAGCGCGTTGCCTTATTGTATTAAAAATGGAAAAATGTTGAGTTGACAATAATTCTGATGGAATTATTGTCAATCGATATGAATTGAAAAGGTCAAGTCATTGTTACTTGAAAAAGAAAATGTTTTTAATGTTTTGTAATTCGAGTATTCTTCAGAGAGAAATAGTTAATTGCTTTGAAGAAGAAAGTGTTACATAATTTTTTGTAGATAATTTGCAGAGAATACTCGTATTACAATAGATATGTATGTACGTACATATGCTTTTGGAATATGTATGTAGGTACGAAAAGATATGCATGGTCGTATATATGTTTTCAAATATATGTAGATAGATACGTATGTACATTGGAATTATGGGGTTTTCGTTCATTTAACTTGATCTTGATAGCGCTTCATTGATTTGGGGAAGTAATGAATGCCGCCTAATGAGTGGCGCTTCATTACACCATATCTGTCTTTTCGATGGAAAGTATCTATTACTTCATCTAAAAAGGATGAGATTTCTATCTAGAAAAAGTAAGCCTTGTCATACTATTAGTATGAGGAAAAAAGGGTATTTTGGGGTCGCCACTCAAGACACTTGTATAGATGTTGGATATACTTTGGTTGTTTTATAGCGTCACACAACTATAATACAGCGTGCCGTATAAAACTCTCCAAGTATGTCATAAATCATCCGTAATACTTCAGCACCTTATTAGAGCTCAGTTTTCTACTATATATATATCACAGCCAATTTGACTTATCATAATAGATCAATGTCAAGTGCACAACTTTCAGAGGGCAGTAATAAATTTCTACAAAATTAAATCAATTCAAATAAATATATCATGATTTATCACAGTAGATTAATGTCAAGTCCACAATTTTCAAGGGAAAAAAATAGTAATAAAGTTCTACAAAATTAAGTTAATTCACACAAATATATAAATGATAGTATATTCCATGTATGTAGGTATGTGTTCCTTGTATATATGTGCTTTTTGTAAATAATAGCAAATTCCACAGAAATAATTCTCTTCTAAAAGTATAAATTATTAAAATTGAGAAAACATAAATGTAATACTTTGGTTATTCCGCTGTCATTGCTTAAAAATTCGTATGCATTATTTCTTCCATTTTAGCGTTTGATGCTACTGATACATTCATCGTGTTCACAGAGTATATTCCCTTGTAGTCCTCATAGGTTGTTGCAGTCGGTGAATTTGATGAAGGGGATAAATATTGAAGCAGCGTTATCAGTAATATATGAAAACAATTACAGATTTATACAAAACATTTTATAAGTGTGAGGCACAAGAGTCAAATGACATTTGACAAATAAGCTTATCTGCAGGAATGGCTTAATGACGGTGGTTTGTGTTCCTGATGACTGTTATCCAGACTAGCACGTGGTGCCTTCTTCTTTAATGGGATAATGGGTTTGCGTTCGCGGTGTAATTATTGCTGCTGGCATCAAATTGTATGATGGCGGTTTGTGCCCTTCTTGCAAATTATCCGGAAAACCACGTATTCCCTTCTTCTAACATGGGATAAGAGTGGTGTTTGTGGTATGATTCATGATGATGAATTCACTTTGATGATTAGATATATTAGAAAAAAAATCACTTTGATGATTATATATTAGAAAATATTTATTATTTAATTGAGTCACAGCATCACTAAATAAGATGATGAGGATGAAGATCGTACTTTGTAATCACCAAAATTATGTGAAATATGCACTATATGATGGTATAGAATATATATAACGCACGCACTAGATTTCTTTGAAGCGTCTGACGTCCGATTAAGAATTTTTCCTTAAATATGCATATATATCGCGACGAGAGTCACTAAATACATAATATACAAACAATCCTTCACTTAAGCTATTACTTTGTTATTTTAGGTTGACAGAGCTATAAATAATGAATTAAATTGCGCGGAGCCGATATGACGAACGTCTGTACTGCTGTACTGTACTTAAGAGAGTTTGTTGCCTCCAACAGGAGTAGAGCTGGAACTGTAGGTCAGGGTTGCCAGAAATTTTTGAAAAAAGTAGGCTAAATTTTCCAAAAAGATAGCCCAAAATCGCAATGTTTGAACTAGCATAGCACAATTGGGCGACAAATTTAAAAAATATACTTTTTTGAAACTCAAATAACGTTCTCTGAATTATTCTTTACAAAATTAGATAAGTGTTCTACAGTTTCCGTTAAAATTATACTTTCAAATATTTCTACATCTTTACATTCATTTTGAGGATTATTATATTTATAAATTTGTTATGGTTTTATGTTGAGTGATTGACGACTGGACGTTAAGTCCCAACTGTCGTGTATGTACATTTGCGACTTGTGAATTCGGGAAAAAATGTTGAACTAATATAGATGACTTTCTGGCTGGACAGCTACACATTTATTACTTCCAAGGAATAGGAAAGTGACCATTCAGTACAATGGATATCCAAAAAAACCTTAACGGGTACTACAAAAGGTGAACGTGACTCCTCCGTGATTTCGGACACCACCACGATGTAGGGTTGTACAGCGTATTATTATTATACTAACAGTATATTATTTCTGGCTTCTGGCGAGTTTAAGGGTATAATTTATGGCACATTTTGACTAGGCCCACGTCGCTGAAACTTTTTTATTACCGCTCTCTCGTTCAGTATTTGATCTCGACCATCCGACAAAATTACTGGTTCTTTGTCGACCTTTTGTAATGTACACACTTGCGGCGCAAATTGAAAACTTTTTACTCGCGTAAAACAAGCCGATGGTTTTTGATTCTAATCTCTGCGTCACTCGCCTAGAATCTTCACGTCCTCTTGCCAAGAACAAAATTGACAGCGCGACTCGATTCTTCTTCTTCCTTTTGGTTTTTTTCCTTTTTTCTATCGTTTTGCTATCTTGTGCGCCCTCAATTAAGTGGCGTTCGGTATGTACAAACAGCAGTTCGCACTGATATGACGCAGCTAGCCACAGTGTAGCATACAATATGCAGCATACAGTATGCAATAGGCTACGACCATAACAAATTGAAGAATTCATTTTCTTAATCATAGCATCAGGAAGAATAAAATTGTTACATTACGAATTCGCATCAAAGCAGAAAGTGTATCCAACTGTAATCTGTTTCGATTTTTTGCTTTTAAAATATTCATATAACATCGTTCAACAAAAGTGTTTTAAGCGGGCAAAAATAATATACAAATTATCATTTCACAAAGATGCTTGAAAAGAATATTTCCTGATGCTGATTTTATAAACCAGAATTCAGAAATATCTGCAGGAATTTCATTTGGAAATATAACAGTCAAGTCCAGTTCTAGTAAGTTATTATTGTATTGACTTCCAATATCATTATATTTTTCCTTTTTCACAAAATGAAGTGGCAATTCCTGAAATTTTTTGGACTAAATAAGTAAGCTTTTTCAAATATTTTAAGATGAGAAGGCATTGTTTTAATGAATTAAGAACGCGATAGAATTTCGTGTAATTATTTCTTATTACATTTTTTTCTGGTTCTGGAAGGTTACTTTCGAATAGCTCATTCATAAATTCTAAACCGAAATCAATTTCAGCTAGTTTAAGAAAATTTGGTACTTCATTAATATATGTATTAATTGCTGTAATGTTATCTTCGTTGTGGTGTTTTGAGGGAACCACAAAGGACTTGGAGTGTCGTTAACTAAGGAAGTACACCAGCCCCACAAGATAATCACTATCCTTTCTTTTGAGTATTGTTTTTGTGTTGCAAATTTTAAGGATCGATATTTTTTATAAAAATAGTTTATTATTCAAACACTTTAATAGTTTTCTTATCGAAGGAATATTTTACTAAAAGACTTTATTAGTCTCACACTTTAATAATAATAATTGAAGGAATATTTTAATAAAAAGATTTATTATTGTAACACTTAATAATTTTCTTATTGAAAGAATATTTTAGTAGGAACTTTCTGTATTACTGCCGATAACTGATCGACTGCCCCGACGATCCGCTTGGTCGCCACACATATCTCTTGCTGCCAACGCCGTTCCCTAAGCTTTTCGCTGATCGAACAATTTCGCGATAAAACTACGTGGAGAAAAATAAGAGGGCACCAGGAGAGTGAGAGGAATTAAAATTCTTTATGTTATAAAAGTTTTTCTTTATTCTAAGCATCATTCGCAGTAGCGCAAAATAATAAAAAAAATTGTTTAGCGAGAATATTGCGAGTAACCTAACTTTCACTGACCCAGTTTCTATTCTATCACAATAAGATTTGAACCGTTTTAAAATTTTCAAGATGGACAGCCTCTCAAAAGGATATTTCATTCATAGTGCTTTCTTATACAATGCTAAATCTAAAACAATTCAAACATGACTATGTTAACTGGTCATGATGTTCTGATCTTAAATCCAACAATTTTCAGTTATTATATATTGCCGTCTACGATGAAATGCTAAAAGACGATGGCACAGAATGATTTAGATTCATTATTATTATTATTATAAATGATGTGTCAAGTAGTATGTACTTTCTGTGCAATAAAAAGCTAAAATTATGATATTGCTAAATAATTCAACTTGGTCAGATGATCTAACTGATAATCAAAAATATGATGAGCTAGTCACTATGTACTTTGTTGTACAACGATAGATCTAACATGATGATAATATGAAATACTTAACTTATTACGATATTCTAACTTTATAAACAACCAAAAACAATATGTCGGGTCGATGTGTATAACAACGTGTCAGTTAATGGTATGATACACATTATGTCAGATGCCAAATATACTCATTTAGTACCCAAATACACAAAAGTCTGAGTCATTCAGAGATGTGTCTATTATTCTAATTAATAAGTATAGTTCTTTAACAAAAGACAAATCTGCATGACTTGTACTTCAACAAAATTTCCTAATGGCACCCGCAATTTATTGGAAAGTGAAATTAAAATTTATCGTTGGGTGAAAAAAATCTATATAAATTAGTAGGGGAGAATATTTAACAGTGAACCACATTTTTTTTTTTCAAAACGATATAATTTCTGCCTGGGGAGGGAAAATTTGTTGATAGTATTTGCAATGTTTTCTGTATCATTAAGCTGTCAATTGATTATATGTATAAGAACTTTTCAAAAAGCTTTGTAAAGTATGAAAAAAAAATTAAAACGTCTTTGAAGTCCAAATGACTCACTGTTAGAAGTGGTTTCCTACAGTGGATAAAACTGTTAAAGCTTAAAAGAAACTTATATTTCAGATAAAATTAACAAAATAAAGTACATTTGGAAATGGCGAGAAAGTAAAATCACATTATTCAGTTTTTTAAAAAGTGAAAAAAAAAATCTAATTTCTGCTTAGCGTACATCAACTAAATAAAAATCAACGCCAAAATTATAGCTAGATTTTTGCCTCGATGTTCCTCGAATAAAAGAAGGCCTAGGTAATATCATTCTTACATCTGTTTCAGGGACATTTGGCATTACAAATTTATATTGAATGGTTTTTCGCAAAAAGCTAATCTGAATATCATCATCGTTGTCTCTGTTGCCAATTACTTTTCTCACATAAAAAACTGCTTTCCTGTTTTTCGTGTTAAATTTAACTAAAACAAAATCGTCTTCAATTGGAGTTCTTTCAGGAGAATCAGTCAAAGGTTGTAGTTCAGTTTCACTTTCAGCCAAATCATTCTCTTCTGTTATTTCTATGTCTAGAGAAGCAATCTTTTTAACATTTTTGTCAGCTGGAATATATTTTTTTGTATTCCTTTCCGCAATTGCGTCCTTTTCACGTGTGTCGTTAGCGATAATACTTCTTCCTTTTCTCCACTTTTTAGCTTGGGTTTTCCTCGGGCCTGCTTTAGGATATCCACGAATTTGATCCGGGCTTATAAAATTCTGAACGTCACCTAAGAAAATATAAAAACGCTTCCAATCCAACCATTTAGGATAAATTGTCTACCTACTGGTTAGCATAAAATGTTGTCGAAGTTACGTAGGTTGGTACTTACCTTTTTGCTCCTCTTTTTGCAATTCCATGTTGAACGATGATGTTGAAGGCTCTGGTGTGGTTTCTTTTGGTGGGAGATTAGTCAAAGTTATCGCAGAAGAAGATAACACGTCAGATGTTGAAGGTACAGTAGAACAATCAGTAGCGGTTTGTAGTCTATCAGTTACATAGCTTGGTAGAAAGTCGATGTCAGTGAAGACATGTCTATCATATGGGTATATTCCAGTTTTCTTGAAAGCCGAAATTATATTAGTGGGCGTGACAGACTTTTGGTACGCTAACCCAACACAGAAAGCTATTTCATAAATGGAAATTGGCTTTCCAGGATTCTGCATCATCAAAGAGTCGATTGAGGCATTATATGCAGTCTTGAATGGTTTAAAGACCCCAACGTCAAGTCGTTGCAACTTACTTATTGAGTGTGGAGGAATAGTTAAAAAGGTAACTCCATTTGCTTTGGCTAGTTCTAAAATAGGCAGAGATAAGTGAGCTTCATAATTGTCATAGATTAATAGAGTTGGATTATCTTTATGAAATGCTTCATAGGAGTAGCTAATCCTAATGTACCCGCTGGAGATCCTACTAGCATATGCTGCTTAAAATGAACACGAGGAAAAATCATCGTAGGGGGAATCGTCTGCCCTGAAGCACTTATTATGCAGCAGATCGTCACCAAGGTACCTCTTTCAGCACTTGTCACCTTACTTACTTGACGAACGCCCCTGTCAGCCAACACTTTTTGAGGGCGTTGAACAGTTACGCACGAAAATTCATCAAGGTTAAAAATACGGGTACCATCCACAAAATTAGTATTTCTATTCATTACTTCATAAAGTTTATCAAAAAATATATTAACATTATATTTATTGAATGATGTCGCTCTTGAAAGGCTACATCCTTCCGGAGTTCGCAAAGATAATTGAGGATGCCGTTTGCGGAAATTTAGCAAATTTAACAACTGATAAAAAATATTTCAGAAGGAAATAAGAAATATTTCGAAGAAAATAATAAAAATGTCCAACAGTGAACCAAGTTCACTGTCGGACGGTTCTGATCGGCTCACTGTTAGGCTCTATTACTCTTAACAATGCAACATATCGTCTGACGCCCTAAGAAACATTTATCTTTGAAAGAACCAACCAAAAGATGTTTAATAAACACACAAAAACATATGCATGTTGATCACTAACATACTCAATTTTCACATTCAAAAATTAACAATCGGTAATAATTTACTAACCTTAGTACGAAATGTCAAAATGCACAAACCACGACCTAACACTGCAAGAGCAAACCAGAAACTAAACCAAAAGAAGCGGTACATTTCAGAATGTTATAAAAAAGTGTTGCCAAATCTAAATATTAATAAATCGTCGAAAATTTGTTGAACGATTCACTGTTGGCTATGGTTCACTGTTAGATATTCTCCCCTACTTAGTGAGCATATTATGATTTTATCAATTTTCTACAACAAGAAGGAACATCTTACATGGTCTTTGTTGAGGATCCATCGAAGAGGCACCTTCCAGATGATCCCCTTTGCCACTGAATAGAATTTTAATTTCAGTTTTAATTAATATTATGTTAGTACCTAGAAACACAAATTTTCATTAGCTTAACCTTTCCCTATCTCTTAACCTCAATGACTTTCCTAACTAAACGATTACAGGCGATACCAGGATCCGATGTTTATAGGACTCTTCTACATTTTAATATAGGCTGGTGTTATATATAAAAACATAGGTACATATATGTACCATATGTACATATATGTATAAATATATATATATATCTGAAAAACCAAAAAAAAAACCATAAAATATAAAAATTCAATAAACTAATCAGGCACAAAACATGATTAGTTTATCGTCCAAAAAGGGTGAAGAAAATTGCATCAGCAATTTTCTTCACATTCCAAACAAGTCATAAATTTTTTCCCATCAAACGACTTGGGAAAAACAAAAGTTTCATTTTACACCCCAAGTCGTTTTACTTTAAAATTTCCACGACCAAATTTTGCCTTCAGCAAAATTTGTCATTTCAACAATTTAATTTAAAAAAAAAAAAAAGAAAGAAATCAAAAAGCAAATCGTACCTTCAGTACGATTTGTCGCGAAAAATACAATATGTATGTACATACGTACATACATATTACGGAAAAAGCTTTCGCAATAAGAGACGCGCGCAGCATAAATGCATTGTATGTATATGCGCGTCGCGATTTCAAACGGTGGCTGATGTTTTAAAAAGTGTAAGATTACATTTTTGCAGCCATCGTTCAACGCGAATAATTCTGGACATGTTTGAACATGTCCAGATTTAAAAAGTAAAATTTTCTCAGGATAAGAAAATGCGATCTAGCATTTTCTATCCTGAACAACGGCTCTTGATCACGATGAATGTGATCAAGAGTTGAGTCGGTTTTTAAAAGTCGAGTTTGAAGCATGAAAAGAGTCAGTTTTCGAGAGTCGGTTTTGGAGATTCATTTTTGGTGGTGGTGATCGGGATCGTTTCGCGGACAAAAAGGCAAAGTCTTGGTATTGGTGCGTTAGCAAAGAAAGAAAGAAAAATTTAATAAGTTTTTTGTGAAAAATCAAAATAAGTTCAGTGTTAAGCAGATTTGTGTTAAAGTGTAAATCTTAGGATAAGAACCAGGAATACAAATAAAGTGTAATTAAATAAAAAAAAGGAGAGTGCTTGTTTTAAAGAAAGAATCACAAAAGGATTATATCCAGGTGGTAGCTTAATACTGGGCTCGTAACAGTGAGTACCCCTTCAGCAAACAAAATATATAACAAATTGGCAATATATAACAAATTGGCAATATACAACAAATTGGCGCAGCCGGTAGGATCAAGGAAGCTTGGTCAAGTTAAAAGATCGTAAACGCTTGAAAAGCCTTGATCCTGCAAGAATCTACGGGGAACCTGTGACACTAGCCACACTATAAGGCCACGTCACCCCCAACGCTCGGGGTAGATCTCATCTATAGGCGCCTCTGCTCCAGGCGAGCAAGCGTTCACCCCAGTGAGTGAAAAAAAAAAAAAGGGGAACGAAATCAACAAGGGACCTGGACTCACTAATAGAAGCTCATTCCCAGCCGGAAAGAAGTCAGGACAACGGACACCCATTTACAACCAACTCCAGGAGGAAGATATCATCGTTCCTGGGTTGAAGGGGATTTCGAAGAAGGCTTTAAGCCCCCCTTTCAACCATATCCAGGGGAAGTAAGTAGGCCTAGGGCCCCCCCAGCAGCAAAAAGAAGCACCGGAAAATTGTAACTTCGTTCCAGGATTGAAAGGGATCTCGAAGTCGGCAAAAGCCCCCCTTTCAATCTCAGCCAAGGGAATTAAGACGGCAGGAGCCCCCCTAGCAGCAAAAAGCATTCCAGAAGGGAGTACTCTAAGAAGGCTGGAAGCCCCCCTTTTGGACAACGCGGGACGCATATGTCAGGAGAAAGCTCGACACCGGCACCTGAGACAGGCACGAGATTAGACTACATACCTTCATCCGACGCGGAGAAATCCCCAGGTGAAAATCTCCAACACCTCCGGGAAGGTACAGAAAACGCCCAAGAAGACGACCCAGCACAGCAAGAAGCAACAGGAGTTCGCCTTCGAAGCGGCACCGTTTTAACAGGGCCCACAGTTGTATCTAAAGTAAGTCTAGATAAATTTTTAGATAAGTTATTAGAGAAGGCACGTGAATCCGATAAGCTCACTGTCACGCACTGCGACGCACTTGACCACAGATTAAGTCAAGGCAGAGAGCAGAGGCTGACGCAAATCGAAAAATTCAAAAAAGAAACAGAGCGATTCAAACAGGAGCTTATCGAATTCGCCGGGCTTTCGCGTTCTTTAGGTATAGATAAGACCACAGCCAGTGTAGTTGTAAGTGCTGATAGTGATACTAGTGTCAGTGATATTAGTGGTGACCAAACAACCGCAGAAAATCTCCTTAGTGGCTGGCTAGAAGTATCCTTCACGGATTCTAGTCCAGAAACCAGCCCTGAAACTCGTCAAAGCACCAGTAGACTACCCTACAAAAGTTTAAATAAAAAGATAATCACAATGGTAGATTATGCAAAGGTGGCCAAGCTCACGGCACAACTAGTTCCTCTGTTTTCGGGTGAAAATACCCCACAGCTAGGTCGTGAGCTACAAACATTTATTGGCTGTTGCAAACAGGCCTTACACTGTTTAAGTGAGGAAGAAAAACCAGCCTTCCTACATATCTTGCCCACAAGACTTCGTGGCGATGCTTATCAGCTGTTTGCTTCGGACGTTCCAACTACTTTTAGTGAGGTGGAGGAACGTCTGAACAGAACCTATTTACCACGAGAATCGTACCAAGAGTTGGTCAACAAATTGATCACAATGAGGCAAAACCCGTTGGAAACTCTCACTGCCTTCACAACAAGAGTGAAGCAGTTGCTGATGCTTTGCAATGAGGCAGCGGTACTGAAGTACGGAGCAACGGCAGCCCCAGCTGTGAAGACACAGTTGGCGGACTTCGCCAAGAATGCCCTCAAAAGTGGAGTGAACAATCCCCACCTATGCCAGTACCTCCTCACTCTGGTAGAAAATGATCTAGAGCAGCTGATACAAAAGGCTTTAGATATGGAAAAGTTACAAGCAGGCACAGTGTTCGTCCAAACGCCGCTAACGCAGCAGCCATATCCAATGGCACCAATAGACCCAAGTCTTCGAGTTCGAGCTCTTAGCCGAACACCTTACAATCAAGCACCACAGCCACCCATGTATGCATCACCACGAGCACAAGAGCCCAGACAGTTTAATCCCCCATACGTTCATGCTCAACCACCACGCCCGCCATTTCCACGAAGGGATTCCAGACAACCGGATACACAGAATCTGGTACAAAACATCACTTGCAATTTCTGCCAGAAGCGGGGACACACCTACACGGAGTGTCTAAAACGCAAAAACACCCCCTTCTGCACTAACTGTAGAAGTTACGGGCATGACATTCGCGACTGTCGAAACAACCAAACGCAGTCTGCAAATCGTTTCACACGAGGATCGCCTAGCAATCCTCCACAGACAGACCCAAGCAATACAAAAGGCCCCAGAGTGTTTAACATAAGACAAAAATGTGATTTTTGTGGGCGCCGCGGACACAAGATCGACGAGTGTCGACAAAAGCAAAAATGGGAGGATAAAAAACAGGGAAACGACAAAGAGTCGACCCAAAACTCCCCGGCTCGACTATAAACCCTACCAGCAATATAAAAGGGTCTTCTCAGCCGCCCGACTTCAGTGTGCCCACCGCCAGACTCCCTCTAGACATAAGTCTAAATGGTCAGGCCCAGCTAATAGTGGACACCGGCGCTGAGATCAGTATAATTAAGAAAAAAGCTCTCAAATCTCGCGAGCTAATAAATCCCAATAAAAAACTAACGCTTCAAAGCCCCTTTGGCACCGGAAAAACCTTAGGAAGTTGCCAAGGAAACTTCCTGCTAAAAAGTAACTTACCTTGCAACTTTCAGGTGGTAAAAAATATCCCAGGTATTTCTGACGACGGCTTACTAGGAAATGATTTCCTAGCCAAAAATTGTAATGTTGAGGGACCCAACAAGGTTCTGCGATTTCCTCGCACGGAAACCAATCCAGAAGAGTTTGCTGTTCCATTAGAAACCGCATCGGACAACCCGTGTTCACAAAACACAGTCAACAAAGAGACACTGGTAGAAGATATTAAACCCGACGGGGATACACCTTCTACCCGAAGTGTTCTCAAAGCTTCTCAGTCAGAAGAAGTCGGCTGTGACTTACAAGAACGCGATAAGGGTGACTTGATTACCGAAGATCCGGCCCGTAAGACTGGACAGTATCAGGTGAATTTAAATGAACCTGTGTGCGTACCAGCAAGGTCTCAGATCGTAGTCAAAGTTCCGTTGCAGTTGCAGGAAGAAATGCTCAGTCTGTCGAAAGAAATAGACGACGGAGTCTTCTTAGCAAACAGCTTACTCTCAGCTGGGTTAAAAGCAGTCCCTATCGGAATCCTCAATACACGCAGTACACAAGTAGTTCTAAACAGCGTGAACCTAAATCTGGTTCCCATTAAAGACTACACTGTCGTCCCCATCAAACGAGAGCCAGACAAAAATATTGCAACAGCCCATCCTTTGAATCCCATGAGTCGAAATGACGGCGATGGTGAGCATCAAAATATAATTAGATCTAAGATTAAGAAAATAGGGCATAAGAGCCCCAGTCAATTAAGCAGTCATAAGAAACTGCTCCAAGACGCTTGCGGGTCCCTCCTGAAAACCCCAACGTCAGGCGCTGGCCAGCATACAAAAGGTCTGCCGTTAGCAACTCCCGCAGATCCACCTGGCCCAGCGCCTCTCATATATAAAACAAGTAGGTTAAGAGGTAAAATCAGTAATATAAAATCATTAAAGAAGACTAGATTTAAGAATAATAAAAATAGGGCAAGAAGCGCTGAACAGACGGCCACCCTACAACACATAAAATACTTGTTCCCAAACGATGTCGAGCAAGAAGACACCAGTATTCATCCCCGCCTCACCAGATTAGAGCAAGAACTCAGTCTGGATGAAACTTTAAATTTTGAGGAAAAAGCCTCAATAAAAAATCTCTGTTACGAATATGATGACATATTCTTTTTAAAAGGTGACAGGCTTACACATACCAATGCCATCACCCATGACATCCCTCTGGTGCAAGACCAAGCACCCATTAACCAAAAGATGTACCGGTTACCAGAGACACAGCGAAATGTAATAAATGAGCAACTCAGAGAAATGCTTGACAACGACATTGTCCAGCCCAGCAAAAGCCCATGGAACTCACCACTGCTAGTCGTCCCCAAAAAAGCGGGACCAGACGGTGAGAAAAGGTGGCGCGTCGTCGTTGATTTCCGCAAGTTGAATGAAAAAACGATTGGCGACGCCTTCCCTCTACCTCGGATTGAGGATATCCTCGATCAACTGGGCCATTCAAGATACTTCACCACCCTAGACCTAGCCAATGGCTATCATCAGGTACTCGTCGATCCGAAAGATCGAGCAAAAACGGCTTTTAGTACCAACTACGGGCATTATGAATTCAAACGTATGCCGTTCGGACTCAAAGGAGCCCCGGCCACATTTCAGCGTTTAATGAATTTCATATTAACTGGCCTACAAGGCCTAGAATGTTTCGTCTACTTAGATGACATCGTCATCTATGGAAAAAGTCTGGCAGACCACAACGAAAAGCTTCGAAAAGTCTTTGACAGGTTAAGAGAAAATAACCTGAAACTTCAACCTGAGAAATGTCAATTTCTCAGGCGGGAGGTAGTGTATTTAGGACACAAATGTTCTAACCAAGGAGCACTACCTGACCCTAGCAAAACGGCATGCGTCCAAACCTTCCCCATCCCTAAGACAGTAAGGCAAGTACAATCATTTTTGGGCCTTGCCAATTACTACAGAAAATTCATACCCGATTTTTCGAAAACAGTACGTCCACTAACAAACTTACTCCGAAAGGATGTAAAGTTTAAGTGGACTGAGAAATGCCAAGAGGCATTTCAAAGCATTAAGAACGCTTTAATTTCCCCTCCACTCTTAATATATCCCGATTTTTCAAAACCCTTTAACCTTACCACCGACGCCAGCAGCGAGGCTCTTGGAGCAGTTCTCTCTCAAGGAGAGGTAGGAAGTGACCAGCCAATTGCCTACGCCAGCCGTACCCTGAACAAAGCCGAACGTAACTATTCCACGATTGAGAAAGAGTTACTGGCTATAGTTTGGGCGACTAAAAATTTCAGGTGTTATCTGCAAGGCCGAGAGTTCACGGTCTATACAGATCACAAACCACTCAAGGGAGTCTTCAATGTTAAGGACCCCACATCCCGTCTGGTGAGATTTCACCATAAACTTTCCGAGTTCAATTATAAAATTGAATATAAGCCCGGAAAGTACAACACGAATGCCGACGCTTTAAGCCGCATTCCACGGGAAAATAACAAAGACAAGGAAACTACAACCTTCACGGTAGAAGCTATAGTCCACCACCAAATGGACTCGGACATAGAGGAGGAAAAACACTCATCGGACCTTAAGGAGTGTCTGCAATGCAATGCAGTAACAAGAGCCCAGACACGAAACATTCAGGAAAGTGGAACAAATCCAGACAGCCAGGCCAAACTAATAGAACAAGAAGAACAAACTCATCATCCAGAAGAGACCGCAGACCATGACAGTCCACCTAGTACCAATCCACCAATTATAGACGAAGCTCGTCCACCTGAAGTAATCACAAGCCCAGAGGAGATTCAATTAATCTTAAAAGATTATCATGATTCTCTCTTTGGCGGCCATCAGGGAGTGATAAAAACCTACAAACGGATTCGAAGAAAGTACTGGTGGAGGCACATGCTTAGTGACATCAAAAAGCACATTAAGCGGTGTGCCAAATGTCAAACCATGAAGGCTTCACCACAGTATAAAATGCCAATGGTGATTACAGACATAGCTGAACAACCATTCGACAAAATCTATCTAGATATAGTCGGCCCACTAGAGGAAACTGAATCTGGAAACAAATATATATTAACGTTTCAGGATAACCTCACGAAGTTCGTAGATTGGTATGCCATACCAAATGGGGAAGCTATAACGGTAGCGCAAGTTTTCTTCGACGAAATCGTCACGCGCTACCGCATTCCCAAAAGAATAGTCACCGATCAGGGAAGTAATTTCCTGAGTGACCTATTCAAAAAGGTATGCAAACTACTCAGGATAAATAAGCTGCAAACCTCAGCTTATCATCCCCAATCAAATGGAGCACTAGAACGTGCACATAGACCGTTGATTGAATATCTACGAACTATAGTGGACGAAAATCCCAGGTCATGGGATAGTTATCTGCGAACCGCTGCTTTCGTGTACAACAACAGTGTACACGAAGGGACAAAATTAACTCCCATGGACTGCCTCTACGGCTTTACAGCGGACGTTCCGTCCAACTTAAGGCGAGACCCCGAACCCGTGTATAACCACGAGAGCTACTACCATATTCTCAGGTATAAGCTTCAAAAGTCTTACGCCATGGCACGGAAAAACCTTCTGATGAGTAAACAACGCTCGAAAAATTACTATGACAAAGCTGTACGTCCCCTGACATTTCACAGAGGAGACAAGGTTCTACTCAAGAGCGAGAGTCGTAAACATAAGCTCTCCCAGATTTGGGTAGGACCCTACACGGTAACCGGTATCCCTAGTACTGTAAACACCACAATAAAAATTCGTAAACGAGAGGTCACGGTACATAACAACCGTTTAAAACCTTTCCACGAATAACATGGTGTCAATATAATTTAAGTAATTCAAAGACACATATATAATAGCATGTAAGCTATAAAGTCAAATAAAAACCCATTTTAATACCCTATCCTATCCTCTCCTAGATAACAATGCAGTCCATCATTTTCCACGGACTATTCCTGCTCATAATAGGAGCCCTCGCGGAGGAACCTTACTCTATAACGCCCCTAAATAATACGGGAGTACTATTTGAGGATCTTGGAAGCCTATCAGTTTACCACGACACTTGGAGCATCATCACTGAGTTAGATCTCGCCGAGTTGGAAAATCAGACGCGACTAGCAGAACGAGCGGAACACTACATACACCAATTGTGTGGAAATGGGTCTTCTATACAGGACCTTTGTACGCTACAGACAAAACATATACACGCCCTAATGGAAAATATCAATAGGCGTACCAGTGTTATTAGGGAAGCTGTGCCCAAATCGCGCAAGCCCCGATCCATCTTCGATGGAATTGGAAATGCGATGCATTATCTTTTCGGTACCATGGATAGTGGAAACGAACAAGAGGTGTACAGCCGACTAAGCGAATTAGAGGTAAATACTCAAACCTTAGCTGATCTGGAAAAACAACAGATCAGCGTAATAAAAACCACATTTGAACAAATTCAGAAACCCCTATCTTCCCTGTCTGAACGACAGCGTCAGATAACCAACCAGATTAACAATCTGAGGAATACAACAGACGAGTTGACAGCCCACCAAATAAGACAAGAAATTGTCTCTAGTCTGACACTACAAATGATAGAGTTGGAATTTAGACAACAAGCTCTACTGGACATAATAGTGTCCAGTAGAAATAATCAAATTCATCCACTTTTAATTTCCCCAAATCATTTGCTAGAGATTTATCACAAATCTCACTCCACTTGTCCCAATCTACAGGACTGTTTGTCAGTTCTGTATCAAACAGCAGATGTTAAGACACATTTGCTGCAGGACAAATTAGTTATCCGAGTCAAACTTCCCATATTTAATATTCCCAAGATGAAAATCCAACAGATTAGATGTTTTCCCATACGGCTGGATTCAGACCACTCAATAATACCAGATATCGAATTTTCCCATGTGGCAAGTCAAATACAGACCCAGGAATTTCTGCTGTTGAAGCCAGAAAACCTGAGATCTTTCAAAAAAATTTCAAAGGGAATCAATGAAGATACGTGGGTAGGTAAGCTGAACACACCACTCACCAAGGCTACAAAAACAGATGAATGTGTTATTAAACTTTTATTCAACCCGCTGGGCGAACGCCCACAGTGTAGCATCAGAGCTCAAATTCCCCCAAGAGATACAATAATTAAGCTCAATAGACCAAATTCGTGGCTGTACTCCTTAACCGAAACCACTATAGTACATATAACTTGTACTCAACAGTTACTCACTCATCGTCTCGCAGGACAAGGAATCATGACAGTCAACGAACCATGTTCCTTGCAAATAGGGTCTCACACTCTGTATTACGAAGCAGAAAATCTACATCCGCTAAAAGTTTTCCAACCAACCTACTTCCCAGGCACAAACGAAACGCAAGAGGAATTGGCAGAATATATGTCCAAGATATCCGCTCCTAAAAACCTTGATAAACAACCAACGTTACTCCTCGGAGATGATACAAACCAACGTATCCACCTAGATACAAAATCTCTAGACGAAATCCGTACCAAAGTGAACAGCATTCACTTTGGACCAAAGGCCAACATTCCTCATATACTCTCTATTACATCCCTATCAATGACGGGACTCTTGTTGCTACTTATATCAGTGGTGGCATTAGCAAAATATATCGTCCCGGCATTCATGGCATGGATTGCTAAACGCAGACAACAGCCTACAGCTGAAAACGTTCCCATGGAACCGGTTTACGCAACACCCCAAGAAAAGTTAAAACGGGCTCAAAGTCTCCCCAGAGCGAGATCTATACAAGTAGTATAATCAAAAAGATCTATACTCGTTGGTTGGCCCCCGACTCATTCTTGTGTTACCGGCGCAGCATCCTACCCTTTCACTACACTGGTATTAGAAGATAAGTTAAAATAATAGTAGCAAATATAAGATAAAGCGAACACGCGAAAATTAATATTACATAAAAATAAAATTTATTTAGTAGTACCTAAAAAAAAAAAAAAAAAAAAAAAAAAAAAAAAAAAAAAAAAAAAAAAAAAATTTAATAAACCTAAGTAGTACATAGCAAAGTAGAAATAATATATTAAATAAGTTAAAAGCCCTAGGATTAAAGCTAATAGAAGAAAGAAAAACAGAATATAATAGAATTACAACAAACAAATGACAGATTTAATCATAATCGAAAATTATTTAAACAAAAATAAGGAAAATAAAAATAATAAATAAATAATAATCAGTAGCAATAAGTAATAAGAACACTTAGCTAACTATTAAGATAAGATATTAACATAAAAATCTAGACTGGAAACATTTTTTTTTACCCTTAGCAGAAACGAAAATTAAAACCGAATTTGTTAGAATTTTAGACATAATCCAGAATGAACAAACAACAATTAGAAAAAATACACGGAGTAACAAAATCAAAAAAAATTAACAATAATAAACAACGTAGAATATTTAAATAAACGTAGAATAAGCAAATATTTGGGCTTTAGTATAAGTCAAACCACAACCTACAAAGACATGGTGTAAGAAAACAAAAAGATAGAAAAAACAAAATATATATAAACTAATAGCGAACTAGAATCAACAAATTTGTAAACCAACAACCAAGAACTCGACTCATTTAAACACAAAAAAAAAACAAACCCCCAGAAAACCCCCAGAGTCATTTTCATAGGCCTAACCTACGCAAGTACCTGAAAAAAAAAAAAAAAAAAAAATAATAAACACAAACAGTAACCACAAAACTTTTTAGAAACAACACTCATTTAATTATGAAACCTTCTTTAGATTAAAATACAAAACAATTTTTTTTATTAATACAGAAAAATTTTGAAAATAGAGATTTTTTTTTTTGGTGCGTTTCAACGGTCGGGGTGATTGGCCATCAACAACTCCTACAAAGAGAGGGAAAAATTTTTATGGGATCAAGTTAAAATTCAAAAAGAACAAATTACCATGACTCCTCATATGAGGGTGGGGGGGCCGCCTCGACCGGCTCTGAAGTAGAATTGGATGATACATTCGGGTAGTCCCAGTCCTCACACTCGGAAGGGGCAACCCTGTTTTCACCCCAATGGACGACCGGCTCCAACGTAGAACGGGATGATACGGCCGGATGATCCCAATGGGCCGACTCGAAAGAATTACCACCCTCAGACCCCAAATCGTCTGCATCCCGCATGTAGGACGGATGCCTTCTGCACGCCAAACAACCACACCACCCAATTTCTCCAACCAGGGTAAGAGTCGCCCCTAGAAATATAGAAAACAAAAAAAGAGGTGGGTAAGAAAACAGCAACTATATATATTTATATACACGAACTTACCCAATGCAACCCAAGAAGCACCACCATGAGGCCCCAAATAGAACTCTCCTGGATAGAAAATATCCGCCTCAGCCGGGGCTGCCCAAAAGCATATATCCGGGCGACTCTCCCTCCGAATCAGTAGCCGAATTTGGCCCCGCCACCCGCGAGCCACACTTTGCACGAAAATTGCCATAACCCGTACACAATAAGGTGCCGGGCTTATATAAGGCGAACGAGGAGCAACTATCTCATAGAAAGGCATAATTTCAACTGTGAGGAACAATTAAAACCTAAATCCAAATGAAGGGCAAAACCCCTAACGTTAGCAAAAACCGATGGAGATACGATTAAAATGGGCCAAGCCCTTATCTCGGTAAAGCCCACGCAACCCTAGTAGCAAAAGTAGTTGCTCTTATTCCTTTTTATTCTTTCAAATCACACCAGATGAGCTCCATACGACACAAATTGCAATTTATGCATTTTGTATGTATGTAGCTACAAGAACACAGATCTCAAATATTTTTTTTCTCTATTTTCGAAGCCGGTGCAAGATGCATTTCAATGTATTACACGCTATGGACCCATGGCATTCGTTTTATTTTTTATTTTTTTTTACTACGATATCAAATTCATTTCGATTTGATAAAACGCCCCATACAGAACCTACACCCACATAATTATTTTTCGAGAATTATTCCTCTTCAAAGAATAATTCTCTTTTTCACGGGGGGAAGGAATGTTATATATAAAAACATAGGTACATATATGTACCATATGTACATATATGTATAAATATATATATATATCTGAAAAACCAAAAAAAAAACCATAAAATATAAAAATTCAATAAACTAATCAGGCACAAAACATGATTAGTTTATCGTCCAAAAAGGGTGAAGAAAATTGCATCAGCAATTTTCTTCACATTCCAAACAAGTCATAAATTTTTTCCCATCAAACGACTTGGGAAAAACAAAAGTTTCATTTTACACCCCAAGTCGTTTTACTTTAAAATTTCCACGACCAAATTTTGCCTTCAGCAAAATTTGTCATTTCAACAATTTAATTTAAAAAAAAAAAAAAAGAAAGAAATCAAAAAGCAAATCGTACCTTCAGTACGATTTGTCGCGAAAAATACAATATGTATGTACATACGTACATACATATTACGGAAAAAGCTTTCGCAATAAGAGACGCGCGCAGCATAAATGCATTGTATGTATATGCGCGTCGCGATTTCAAACGGTGGCTGATGTTTTAAAAAGTGTAAGATTACATTTTTGCAGCCATCGTTCAACGCGAATAATTCTGGACATGTTTGAACATGTCCAGATTTAAAAAGTAAAATTTTCTCAGGATAAGAAAATGCGATCTAGCATTTTCTATCCTGAACAACGGCTCTTGATCACGATGAATGTGATCAAGAGTTGAGTCGGTTTTTAAAAGTCGAGTTTGAAGCATGAAAAGAGTCAGTTTTCGAGAGTCGGTTTTGGAGATTCATTTTTGGTGGTGGTGATCGGGATCGTTTCGCGGACAAAAAGGCAAAGTCTTGGTATTGGTGCGTTAGCAAAGAAAGAAAGAAAAATTTAATAAGTTTTTTGTGAAAAATCAAAATAAGTTCAGTGTTAAGCAGATTTGTGTTAAAGTGTAAATCTTAGGATAAGAACCAGGAATACAAATAAAGTGTAATTAAATAAAAAAAAGGAGAGTGCTTGTTTTAAAGAAAGAATCACAAAAGGATTATATCCAGGTGGTAGCTTAATACTGGGCTCGTAACAGTGAGTACCCCTTCAGCAAACAAAATATATAACAAATTGGCAATATATAACAAATTGGCAATATACAACACTGGGCGGTTTGCTTCTACTCTTCACAGGTGACTTCGTGAAAAGTCGACTAGAACGGCATAACTTATTGCAGACGATAATAGGTCTGATTTCCTCAGGCAATGTTGTTATGTAACTATGAGGGCGGCACGCTAGTTCGCCTCAGCTATTGGCGGAGAGTGTGGGGAGGTCCACAAAAACCTGCCGCTGCCGTCAGCCATAATCAAAAAAATTCGTCGTGCCTATCCAACAAAAGCCGGCACACATCCGGTCCTGAAGGGACCCTTATGTCACTTACCTGTATACCTTTGAAGGCGCAGATGTTCTGCCTTCTTTGCCTGCCCCAGCCTCCCATCTGACTCTGAGGGGCATAATTCTTTAGAGTCCCCAATTGACCTATACAGAGAGAGAGAGACTAGGCGAACCTAGACGACCTTCATCCTATGTGAGGGGGCTCCAGGACAGTAAAGGAATAATCAAAAAGATTCTTACAGCTTCATTACAAGTACTTTACTCAATTCTCTATACATCTAAAATTCTAACGTCTTAACATGGTCTTATCACTTCTCGCAGCTATTCACTTTTGACGTACGTGACAGTTCCTCTTACCAGTTTGTAGCTATCATATCAGCCCGAATTTGTACGGACTTCACACACTATTGATTACAGTAGCCTAATTTGGGTTCTATACGAGCATAACTTCTTAGTTACAGGAGCTTACTTGTCTCCAGTTCACATTTATACAAAACGGTGAAATCTGGGAAGAATCCTACGTGGGAACCTGCGTAAGCTTCAAAATCTGAATGATGGTCGATTTTGGTGCAATTGTTGACTGATCGAGCCTTCTCCTTCACTCAGTCGCCGTCGATTACCTGTCACCAGTGGGATTACAGCGGCGCACTGCTGAGTTTGCCTTATCGTGAGGTTAGTGGATTTGGGAATATACCAGATGCTGGTCGGGGTTTTCACGCATTAAGACTTCCTGCCTCCTTGTTAATCATTAATTAGGTGTGCTTAGACATGAGAATTTTACTGCCAAACTACATATGTCGTCACGTCTTGCGATATTCAATCTTTACGATTTTAGATTGATTTTCTTTGCTTTAGGAATGCACACAGAAAACACTATTGATAATGGATCCCGCCGATGCTCAATTAATTTTCAATTCATTTGAAATATCACAATATAGCGATGTATTTTTTTTTTTGGAAAAAAAACTTGAGTTATACTTCTCTACAAAAGATGACGCGGCCGGCAAAAATTCTTTTTCTGCCTCTTCCTCTTTCTTTCTTTCACCACTCGGAAATTCCTAGGGTATTTGATTTATTTGATTTGTCCTAGCGATGTGAATGCGAAAATTTTACCTTTTTTTGGCAGGATGTCTTCGCAAATTTTCGATGATCAAAAAGTTTCTCCTGGATGTATATCACACACGTACTTGTTCGAGCAATACGACAGGAAAAGTGGTCTTCTCTTCCTTGTCATCACCAGCCTGTCATTAGCAACTTGAGGAAATGCTTTTCTTTCGGTCGGGGTGGGTGCAGTTTTTTTTTATGCTTTACGCAGCCGCCTACACGCTTCAGTACGTGTAGCATATTGCTATATGCAATACACTACGACCATAACAATGTTGACTTCTAATATCGGGGTCACGAAGTGCGTAGGTATACACCTTTGACAAACCTTACAACTCGAGCCCTAACGACAAAGGTTGCAGATGTCAAGATCTCTTATCCATTGCAGGGAGCGGAAAAATCCCATATAAAATTTTTGATTTGGACAAAATCAATCAAATTCAGAACTCTTTCGCGATGGAAGTGATAGCGGGATCAGATTTTCCTTTTCAATATTTGGACGTAATGATGGGCCAATCAAATTCAATAAGTTTTGTGAAATCTTAACACCACCTTGGCTTCATAATCCTCTTCTTCCCACTGTCCTAACACGCAACTTTTTATCTATCCTTCAACTATCAGCTCGTCTCGCGATACTTTTCCTCTTTTCAATTTATCTTTCCTCCGGATTACCTGATATCTGAAACTTGTCATTTTCTCCCCTTTTTATTCCAGACGTCTCCGCCCCAAAAACGAACAAAAGCCAACTGTCCTTCTGCCGTTTTTCTTCTTTTTTTCGGGTACTTGTCCCAGTCAGGCCTGAATCGTCTGGTCGAGTCTCGTCAGCAGCACGTTCGTCGTGTGGCCCACGCTGTGTGCTGCTGCTAGCCATCGGGTAGCATACTGCTGCCTGGAGTAGTTACGCTACGACCATAACAAAAATTGAACTATAATTCACCGAGCTCGTCCACTAGTACTAATGGTACGGTTTAATCATATGTATATATAGCAATATAATTATAAATTGAGTTAACTGGGTTTCAATTTGGCAACAGAAAAAAAATTATTTACCAGAACATCTTCGAAGCTTCAGGTGCCGCCAGTACTCTTGTTCACATCAGTTTTTGTCTCCTTCAAATCACCGGTATGTGACTTATCCGGACTGGACGTCATAAAAAAACACTTGTTAGTTTCAAAAGGGCAAATTATATGCAGGTAGGCGTAGATCATGATACAAAGATTAACAAGGTATGGCCGAATTATCTGTCAGTCGGTTGCTTGCCTCATTTGGCGACTATTGTCACAAATTTGTTCGTCTCAATTTCAATCGTGTTATGGTAGTATGTTAGAGTGATTAGCTTGGACGTGAAGTCCAGACTGCCAGCATGAGCTGACAGATCACTCGGTGGACAGCGTTGACTGCAGGGCGGCACACTTGCTCGCCTCGGCTATTGGCGGAGAGTATGGGGAGGGTTCCACGAAAAGCTGCCGCTGCCACCAGCCATATACAAAAAGAATTCGTAGCTTACAAACCAAAGGCCGTCGCACACATTCGGCCTTGAAAGGACCCTTACATCACTTACCTACATCCCTTGGGAATGCGCAGATGTTTGTCCTTCTCTGCTTGCCCCAACCACCCAACTGACTCTGAGGGCAGATAATTTTCAGAGTCCCTGTGCTGACCTGAAAAGAGAAAAGTAGCGGACCTCGTCGGCCTTCACATTAAGAGGGCTTCGGGAGAGTGAAAGGGGGAAAAAATAAAAACTTTAGTGCATTACTACGTTATAACCCGTTTAATTTACAAAAGAAATACCTGATGGTAGCTAAGGCTAGACCATTGCCACACGTATCGTATACTATGCTATTTTACAAAGAAATATACCCATATTAATTCGACAAGCAGGGTTGATATTATCGGTCTTTACGCTTCAACTCAAATATTCAATTAGCATTTTCTTTAACAAACTATTTGAACAACTAACAGAGCTTATATTAACTATCTTTAAGATTCACATCAAATATGCACAGCGAAACTAAACTATCAATTCAACCAAGAGGGCTTATCTGAACTAGCTTTAAGATTCAATTTAAATCTGCAAATTTTCTTTAACAAACTTTTTCAGACGAATAAATATACATATGTCACGCCTTGTCATTAAGACAAAGCGCTCTTGAGACCTAACAACCGTATTAATATGCACACCAAATTCGAATTTACAACACAATATGATCAATAAAAAAGAATGTGTAAACTTACGTAAATATTTATAATTCCGACGTTGATGCCACAAGAAAATTTCAGATTTTTTCCAGTCTGATTTTGCACTCGCGTGATTCACTTGAACAACAAGACAAATGTCTACATTATTCTTCTTCCTTGTTATGGTTGTATGTTGAGTGATTGACGACTGGACGTTAAGTCCCAACTGCCAGCATGAGCTGACAGATTACTTGGTGGACAGCGTTGACTGCAGGGCGGCACGATAGCACCTCGGCTATTGCGGGAGAGTTATAGGGGAGGTTACCCAAAAGCCTGCCGCTGCCACCAGCCATAGACAAAAAAAATCGTGCCTGACACACACCAAAAGAGCACACATCCAGCCCTGAAGGGGTCGTACACCACCTATTTTACCTTGTAATGAAGGCGCATATACTGTGCGGCGTTAGGTATACAGTATCCCTTCTCTTTAATATAGGCTTGGGAATTCGGTATGTATGTTCATATGTACCCAAGACAATGTAATCAGTTATAGAATAGAAAATTATACAAAATTGGACTTGCATACAATCCGGTACCTGGAGGCGGTTGTGCTGTTCCTGAAAATAACTAGGACGTTTTGACTTTTATTCGCTTAATAGGTTAGGAGTGCGAGGCCCCAGCTACCGTAAGGTATATACAAGATGTGTACTCGTTCAAATTCGGAACCGCCCTTCACTTCCTTGTACGAAAGGAGACCTGTTCCTATGAAGGGTCTTTTGCTTGAGTGCTTATTTTTTTTGTAGCTTTTACTTGGTAATAATTTATAAGCTATTCCTACTGTCCCGATCTTTGCTTGCACAAACTATCCTGCACTATGGTGAGCGAAGGCAACAGAAACTTATCTAAAAAGAAGTTAAACAGGCAAAATTTGGAACATTTTAATATGACTTGATTTTCATAAGCTGATGAGGAAATTTTCCTGGTCATCCTCTCATTGATTCTGGTATAACACGGGATTCCGTCCTCGCTTAGATATAGCTGGATAGAACTACGGCCCTCCCGATTTCACGTATGCACTGGCGAACGTGGAATCATCCCTTTTCTGTACTGAGTTCTACACTCTCCGATGTTAGTGATGTTTGGAAGAAAATATGCAATATGTGCCGCCCTTCTGTGATTAAGCAGCGGACGTGCTCAGCTACGTCCCTTTTTATGTGCGTTTCAATTACGCTATCAATTTCGCACCTATATTCCAGTAGCCAACTTATCCGGAAAAGAAACTGGTCTAACCACTATTTCCCTTGACTTTTTTACTGATTATGGACCTCAATTTCATCTTCTGATTACTGATACTTTTGGATTTTTTTTATGTTTATTTATCTTAATGCTTTTCTTTCTTGTTTAAACAAAACCACACTCTGATGGAGCCCTCGTTTACTTGACAGCCCGCTCGAAAGAAGTCTTCTTATCTTTCTTTTTGGCTCACCATCCATATAGAAATCAGTAGGTCGAGTGTACATGGTGTCACTAGTCTCAGTGTAGCATACTGCTACATGCCGCATGCTACGACCATAACATCCTTTTCTCTCGTCGCATCTCGTCCGTATTTTCTTCACCACTCATGAAGCCGGTGTATACGTGTCCTCAGCTCAGTGTAGCATATTGATGCATGCAGTACGCTACGACCATAACAATCGTTCTTGTCACAGTGAAAAAAATTTTCTTTCCTTTCCCACTAGCACATAATTACTTTTTCCGAAGTGATTTAAACGAAGAAACTAATGTGCCTATAAACACTAAAAGCCGGCACACATTCGGTCCTGAAGGGACCCTTACGTCACCTACCTATATCCGTCGTCGAAGGCGCAGATGTTATGCCTTCCTTGCGTGCCCCAACCACCCATCTGAGAATAAACGAGCGAACTAAACAACCCCCATGCGAGAGAGCGCCAGGACAGTGAAGGAAAAATAAAAAACTCTCAGCACTTCATTACGTTATATATAAAGATTTTTCTTTGTTTTTCTTCTTCTTTTATTACTAATAGATGGGTTCCATTCATAGAAGTCACCATCCGGTGAAACAAAAAAAACAAGTGTCTACTTCTAACCTCCTTATCCAATAGGCGGCCCACTAGCCTGTCGAGACCCTATTAACCTCATAACATGTGCATCTCACAATTCTATGTCTAGAGCAGACTATAATAAGTCAAATGAAAACATTCGGAAGTTCTAATTGTGTTGAAAATGTCTTACTTCTGTACATTTGAGTTACTAGTCTGCCAGTACTCCCATACTATGGAGACGTGCAACAAGCGAATCTATAATAATCTTACAGCTAAGGTACCTGCTATAGAAATTTCATCTTTTAAAATTATCAATGTCGAGACTTTAAATAGTTTTAAGATGACATAACAATAAAATTATGCTTAAATGATTGAAAGTATTATTCACTTAACCTCTATGTCCGTCCATAACATGGCTTGGGTCCCTGAGTTCACCAATGGAGCACTTAATCAAATATTTTATGGCCTAAGGCCTTACTTCCAGAATAGTGCTTATAGCACTTCTTAACGAACAGTGACTCAAGAACTACTTTATTCCTAACAATAGTTGTTGTGTTGATACACAATCCTCCTATTTCGATTTCAATTTACTTTAATTCGGACCACATTTGAATATATCTGAACAAACAATATAACAGCAAACAAAAAGGCAACACTTACGCATGTTTTAGTGCTGGGGATCCCACGCAGAGGTGCCTCCGAGATGATCCGCTGTGCCTGATGAAAAAAATTTAACTCTTTGAACCTTAAAGGTCACCCACATCCATGTCGGACTGACTGGCTAAATCGATGTATATGTTAGGCCCGAAGACCGAAAACGCTCAGTGGCCGGAAAAAACGGCTACATCGCGTTCTGGCTGCCTTCGAACGCACAGAACGCGTTTTGGCTGTTTTTACACGCTCGCAACGCGTCTGGTAACTGTTAAACAGCCGAAACGCGTTTTGTCAATTGTGAACGCTCACAACGCGTTCTTAATGTTCGACTTGTATTATTTGCCACTTTCTACCTGCATACAGTGAGATTTATATTGTACTTATAAAACAAATGAATTTCAATCCATTTTTCAGTTTTTAGGAAACAATTCAATTATTGACAACTATGTATAATTGGATACCAAAGATGGGTTCGGTTTTTCTCGCCGAATCATTTCAACAATATTAAATTTCTTATAATTGTTTTTCAGTTCTAGGAAGAAAGTTACACTAAACACTTATATTGTCGAGCATATAATATATAAATGAATGCATGAAAAAGCGAAAAGTTATTCATTAAACAAATGAATTTCAATTTATTTTCTACACATTTAACTTATTGTAACTTATTCGAACTTTCAAGTACTTTACATAGGTACATTACTTATTTTTACAAGAACTGTTTGAATGACATTTCGAATTACATAGTACATTTAAATTGCGACACTTGCATTTTTTATCAATGCACATTCGTTTGCACTGACAAAAAACAAAACCTTGTTTGCTTCCTGATGATTGAGTTGATGCTGATCGTAAGGAGATTTTGTCCGCTGGTACCTCACTTTCATTAACAAAATTACCGTCGGCGATTGTGAATTCATTGCGAGCATAAAGACGTTCGAGAGTACCATTTTTTGTACCTAATTTGTAAAGACCGGATGACTCGACCTGAGTGACAACTGCTAGCACGTTCCTTTGATCTAATCGTCCGCGATCAACATCAGGCACTCTCACTACAACACTAGTACCGATTTCAGCCGGTGGAAATTTTGAATTGGACAATGCTAACATTTTTTCCGCTTGTTTTTTCAAATTCTGTTTTGCATTGTTTTGTTCAGTGCGAATAGACCTTTTCCTGTCACAAATGTTGCAAACAATCGCTTGTCCAAACCCTTCGCTTGTTGACTTTCCACAAATCGCATGCACAAGTTGTCTGTAGTCCTTTGAAGTCAAAGACTCCTGATTTTTACAGCATGCTCAACTTCTCGTACAAGCAATTTGTACCTTTCCTCAGACAGCAACATAGATCTGTCGTCACAACTATCAATAATTGGTTTTACTTTATCATAAAAAATTTCTTTCGCTGATTTATCAGACATTTTAATGAAAGTGTAACTTTTCAAACGACTTTAGTAAGTTGTTTAGTCAATGACAGACTGATCTTCTCGCTACACTGACGAGAACTGTACTGATTTTTCATGAAGTCAAGTTAGTTATTATATACTCAAATCAAAACGCGTTCCGGCTGTTTAACAGTTACCAGAACGCGTTGCGAGCGTTTAAAAACAGCCAAAATGCGTTCTGTGCGCTAAAAACAGCCAAAACGCGTTCTGTGCGTTCGAAGGCAGCCAGAACGCGATGTGGCCGTTTTTCCGGCCACTGAGCGTTTTCGGTCTTCGGGCCTAACATATATATATATATATATATATATATATATATATATATATATATATATGCCTAAAACAATATGGTACAGAGCATTATCCTAAGTTTAAATTAGTTTGCACAATGACTTCCCTATGATGACTGCACTCCGATAATTTCATGATTACTTTCGCTTCAGATGTCTACAGGGTTTCACCGGGTGTGAACTGACATGCTGACTGCATTAATAACAGGAAGGCTCTATGTATTTTCGCATGGACGGGACCGTATCTTCGTCGGGAGAGCTCTGGGGCTCACTATCTGTGATCCAACCAGTATGTCTACGACTCAAATCGATGAGATTACGCTTTCAATATTTGTATAGTTCCGTCGTCGACAAATGTAATATATATTAATTTATTCTCAAGTAAATAAGTGAAACTAGCAGTAAATGTAATTAATTACCAACTAACAATAAGTTGGTATACTAGACATATTATCAAGTAGGTATTACTTTTAATATAGGAATGCTCTTCGGACTCGTCATTCTTTGATCTTCTTGTCTATTTTGATTGCCTTTAGCCGGAATAAAATTTTGTTAAACTCAATATCTAGTCCGAATTTGTTCATTTTGTTTTTGGACAATCAAGTCTAAGTAAGAGATTCTTTCTTGTTGGTTAATGCCTTCGTTTTATTTGTTGCAGCACTTGTGTCAACGTTTGAAATTTAGTCGCCGTGATTACGTTCATTAGATTCCGATTATTCACACCCAATATTATATATTTGATTGTTTCTTTATCAGTTAGTTTAGCTTGTTTAGCAAGAGCGCTTACTTCGTAGATATATTTTTCCACTGGTTCCTGTGATTTCCTTTTCCCAGTTAATAGCTGATAATGTATTGTAGAGATATCTATACTTGTAGCTCCAGTATTTGCGTTTTGAATATCCATAGTCCATGTTATGGTACATATGTAGAGTGATTGACTTTTGGACGTTAAGTCCAGACTGCCAGCATGAGCTGACAGATCACTCGGTGGACAACGTTGACTGCAGGGCAGCACGCTAGCTCGCCTCGGCTATTGGCGGAGAGTGTGGGGGGGGGGGGGTCCTTAGAAACCTGCCGCTGCCACCAGCCATATACAAAAGAATTCGTGCCTAACAA
The DNA here is from genome assembly GCA_963930735.1 of Dioctria linearis. Lineage (NCBI taxonomy): Eukaryota > Metazoa > Arthropoda > Insecta > Diptera > Asilidae > Dioctria > Dioctria linearis. Next base: position 38,629,931 of record OZ005742.1, on the reverse strand, counting down.
ACAAAGCCGTCACACACATTCGGTCCTGAAGGGACCCTTTACACTACTTACCAATATACACGGTGAAGGCGCAGATGTTCTGCCTTCCCTGCTCGCCCCAACCACCCAATCGACAATGGAGGCAGATAATTTTCAGTGTCCCTGTGATGACCTGAAAAGGAAAAGTAGCGGACCTAGTCGACCTTCATGTGAAGAGGGCTCCAGGAGAGTGAGAGGAGACCAAAAGAATTAATTCGTCATTACGTTATAAAGTTCATGTTTAATTACATCAATACTACATGTCGGATCATTATCGATATGCCACTAGGCTAAGTATACAATGATACCAATATGCGCGGAATTTCCAGCTTTTACAATGGATGTCTCTACGACGTACAAACTTCAACTATTGCTCTAAGCCTACATTTACTATCAACTTGATCGCTACTACTAATGCTTCGCTAACCAAAATTTACGCTTAGGGCGTGAAAAAAACTTACGTAATACATGGATTATGGCTCTGGCCTTAACTTGACTGACCACCCTAGGAGGTAACCCGAAGGAATAGCAAAAAAAGCAAAAGTTATATTGTGGTTCCCTGGGGTTAAGCTCTAACACCAATTCTCATGAGAAATAATAATGATGACTGTGACTTAAATTGTTATCGCATACATTTTAAATATAGGAAAATATTAGAATACTACGGCCCTTGAAATATAGAAAATATTAGAATACTATGGCCCTTAAGAGATAGCGAAATTTTTAGAATCCCATGGCCTTTAAGATATAACAAAATTTTATCTGCTTAATTCATATGACGCATAGACAAAATTTTGTCTTGTAATAACTTTTAAATTTTAAACCTGGTATCGGATTAAGTTGGCTTTGCCTCATCTTCTTATATAATGCTATGTGGTATCGTAAATTACAGGTTCCAGGCCACAGTGTGAAACCTCATTGCAATGGCCTGCTTTCTATTTATTTGTGTGCATAGCGGTATGGAATGTAGATTACCGGACTTTTTGCGCCGACGGTCGTGTAGATAGGATGACCATGGCCTGCCGCCTAGGATTCTCATCTCCATTAAGTCCAACTATGTACCAAGTCCAACTATCCACTCAGTCCAAGTATATAGGAAGTCTAAGTCACCTGTCAAATAATAACTAAGGAAACCTACACTATTTATATTGCTCTAACAGATACAGTCAAATGCCCCAAGTAATCACATGTTATTTTAGCTCCTAATGACGTCATGCTCTCAAAATGTCAATTACATACAAACGCGTCAAGTCAGCTGTCAAATAATAACTAAGGAAACCTGCATTATTTATAATCCCACACAAGAACTACCAAGTCATCTGTCAAATAATAACTAACGAAACCTATACTACTTATATTGTTCAAACAGAAACAGTAAGTTGCTTCAACTAATCAATCACATAATGACGTCATTTTGGGAAAATACCAGTTCCATACAAACACGCTAAGTCATCTGTCAAATAATAACTAAGGAAACCTACACTATTTATACTGCTCTAACAGATACAGTAAAATGGCGCCAGTAATCACATGTTATTTTAGGTCCTAATGTCGTTATGTTCACAAATTGTCAATTCTATACAAACGCGCCAAGTTAGCTCTCAAATAATAACTAAGGAAACCTGTATTATTCACATAATCACACACAATAAGTACCATGTTGTCTGTCAAATAATAAATAAGGAAATCTATACTATTTATAAAACACTTCACTGGCGCATCTAAACACATTTTATTTCAATTGCAAATGGCGTCGTGTTGTCAAAATCTCAATTCTATACAAATGCACCAAGTTACCTGTCAAACAATAACTCAGGAAATCTAGAATACGTATATTGTTCAAACAGAAAGAGTCAACTGCTCCTTCTAATTAATAACATATTCACGCCATTTTGTGAAAATAACAATTCCATACAAACGCGCCATCTTCATAAAATGTCAATTCCATACTAACGCGCCAAGTCAGTTGTCAAATAATAACTAAGGAAACCTGTATTATTTAAAATCCCACACAATAACTACCAAGTTAGCTGTCAAATAATAACTAAGCAAAGCTATACTATTCCAATATCTACACTATACCAATTCTATATGAACGCGTCAAGTCATCTGTCAAATAATAACTAAGGAAACCTACACTATTTATACTGCTCTAACAGATACAGTAAACTGTCGCAAGTAATCACATGTAATTTTAGCTCCTAATGACATCATGTTTACAAAGTGTCAATTACATACAAACGCGCCAAGTCAGTTGTCAAATTATATCTAAGGAAACCTGCATTAATCATAATCACACACAATAAGTACCAAGTTGTCTGTCAAATAATAACTAAGGAAATCTATACTATTTATGAAACACATAACTGCCGCATGTAAGCACATTGTATTTCAATTGCAAATGGCGTCGTGTTTATAAATTCTCAATTACATACAAACGCGCCAAGTCAGCTGACAAATAATAACTAAGGAAACCTACACTATTTATATTATTCAAACAGAAAGAGTAAACTGTTGCAACTAATCAAATTCTATTTTTGCTACTAATGATGTCATGTACACAAAATCTTTATTTTATATAAACGCGCCAAATTAGTTGTCAAATAATTCTTATGAAAAATTACATTATTTATAATCCCACACAATTATTACTAAGATATCTGTCAAATACATAATAACTAAGCAAATCTATACTATTTATAAAACATTTAACTAGCGTATTTGGCACAAAATCTATTCCATACAAACGCGTCACGTTATCTGTTAAATTATAATTAACTGCACCCTCATTATTTATTTACTTTATACTTATATAAAAAACAGAAATAAATCATTTTATTTTATATTTCCATATTATTTTTTATTTAATATAACAATTTTGTTAATATTAAATATACACTTATTATAGGTGTTTACTGTTGTTGCAGCCTCATCCGACCTACCATTTTCACGTTGGCGTAAACGTTGCCGTTGCCTCTGCCGTTGCCTCTGCCGTTGCCGTCTAATCATGCTAACTGGCCTCGGTTCGGCTACTTCTGCTGGTGGTGGTGGTGGTGGTGGTGGTGATGGAGGTGGCGGTGGAGGCGGTGGTGGTGGTGGTGGTGCCTGTCCACCTTCTAAATATTATAGTATAAAATATATCTATTTTGATAATTTTTATTATAATTTTACCTGCTGGACGAGCTCTTCTTTCAAATATGTTGTTGTTCATTGTTCTGAAATTTATTTTTAGTACTATTAGATATTTTTAATATATTTAAATACATTTTATTACTTACTGTATCGAAAATTGCTTCTGTCCTACTCGATATCACTTTTACAATGTGCCATTATCATGGGATTCCCCACTGACTTCGTTTTTCTGGCTAATGCATGGTGCTCATTAATTCAAGTGGAACGATTCAATATTAATATAAAATTTTTAAAAATTAAATATTTAATTTAATTAATTACATTTTAACTAATACCTTACAATAATTATAATAAATTTATATTCGGTGATATATATATAGAAACAACAGTTACACTTTATAATTATTTCACTGACTACACTGACTACATTGACTACACTGATTACACTGACTACACTGACTACACTGACTACACTGACTACATTTTTCTGATTATTAATACATATATTCAGTCACATTGCAGTATCAAATCTCTTTAATGCGTCAAAACCGTTAAACGCGTCAAAATCGTTAAATGCGTCAGAAGCGTCAAATGCGTCAAAAGCGTCAAACGCGTACCATTTGTATATGAATCATAACTATTCACCAATATCAAATATCCACCAACTTCAAGTATATTTCAAATATAGCTATTCATCAAATCAAACTATCAACACTTATACTGCGTTCATGTCCACGTACTTCAAATTATGTGTCAAATCATAGCTAAGCAAACCTACACTATTTATATTTTTCAAACAGAAGTAGCAAACTTGCACAAATAATAACATCCTATTTTAGCTACATATCCCGTCATGTTCAATAAATCTGAATTATATGCAAAAGCTATAAATTATCTGTCCAATTATATCTAATAATATATGAAAACATTCATTATTTATTATTACACACAATAACTACCAAGTTGTATGTCAAATAATAACTAAGGAAATCTATACTATTTATAAAATACTTAACTGTCGCATGTAAGCGCATTGAATTTTAATTTCAAATGGCGTCGTGCTTGCAAAATCTAAATTGTATACAAATCCATTAACTTTTCTCTCAAATAATAATTAAGGAAATCTATACTATATATATTGTTCAAACATAAACTGTCAATTTTCCCAACTAATCAATCACATAATGACGAACATTTTTTAAAATACCAATTCCATGCAAACGACCAAAGTTAGCTCTCAAATAATATCTAAGTAAATCTATATTATTTATATTTTCTAAATAGCATCTCCGCAGATATCCACAAAATTTTGTTTGCTTTAGCCTTTGCTGCCTGGCCCCTACCTCTAAATTTTCGACAAAATAAATAAATTTTCTTTATCAAAATTACTTCTACCTATATAATGTTCATAATTATTTTACGGTTTCACCTTTATCCATTGCTCGATGCAATTCGTTTACTGCGTCTACAAGGTTCTGCCCCAGGAATTTGTGCTGATTGACGGACTAATTCTGAGTTTTCGGATCTTCAATTCGTCGCTTTTATTTGTCCCCTTCCGAATTATCTGCCTAGCAGCTAACAACAATTTGCGGCTCCAGCGGACGATGATTTTATGCCTCCATTATCAGAGGCATCCCCGCAATAATTCTTCCACGCGTTGAATATTTCGTCCAGAATTTTTATTTGTCACGTTCCTTATTTCTTTTTTTTTATATAAACTTTTTCGTTGTTGTGCTTTTGTAACTAAAACGTCGTTTTTTTTGGTCGTCTGTATCATTGTTCTTTCTCCAGTATCTTTTTATATCGACAATTTTACGACGTTTTTAATAAATCGGCACATTAAAAAGGAAAACTTTCCTGTCGCAATGCACAAAAAAAAAACCGCACGTCTTCTTCCTCCGTTGGTTAGCTACTTTTTTTGATCTTTTTAGATTTTTCTTTCTAACCTTCTGCAACCACATCTTTTTACTTTTTCGTTTTCTCTGTCAGACTCTTCTTCTTCTTTTTCGTTCTTGGCATTCCGGACATTTTCTTCTCCGCTCATGTGCTATGGGTCAGCGTATACGTACTTGCTCAGTGTAGCATACTGCTACATGCGGTACGCTACGACCATAACATCCAAGTATTTAGCTCATTATATTTACTTTGGCACCAAGATCTAGATATATCTTTTAATCGTAAAGTTGTTATGGTAGTTGTTATAGGGGTTGAGTAAGTTGCAATAGTTGGCAGATCACCCAGTGACAGTTTAGCAGGCCGGCACGCTACCACCTCGGTCTATACGCCGCGGAGTGTGCGGGGTGTGTTCACCAAAAGAAAAACATGCCTGTCACTTAACCATGAACAAAAATTTCATCGTGCTAAAAAAAACGAAGCGAGAGATCTACCAAACATCTTCCAACACCCCTTAGTCCCATAGGGACTGCGCACGCCACTCACGTGAAGAATCCTAGGATCAGATGGCATGATCCTTTTTGTCATCGTCGGTCGCCCATGACATCGGTGGCAGCGGATTTGCGATGTCCCAATTGAGTTCACCTGAGGAAATAGACGAAAAACATGTCAGAATTTTTTACGTTTCGCAAATAAGTTGCCAATATGAACGAGTAGCGAAAAGAAAATCGCTACAAACTCTCCCAGTGACAGTTTAGCAGGCCGGCACGCTAGCACCTGAAGAATCCTAGGATCGGATGGCATGATCCTCTTTGCCGTCCACGGCCGCTCGTGACATCGCTGGCAGTGGATTTGCGATGTCCCTAATGCGTTCACCCGTTAGAGTGAAGAGATAGACTCAGGGAGAGCAAATAGAAGAGAAACGAGCCGCTTTCTTACTCCATAGTATGCATTTTAATTTTTAAATTCCAATACTAAGTACAAACATTGTTTTTTTTTTGTTAATCTTAAATTCTCCCCCGAAGCCTTAAACACTAATCAGTATCTCGCAAGTATTCAAATACATTGGGCTTCCTCTCGCTTCTCCTTTAAACTTTATTCAGCTTTTTTTTCTTCGAACCACAATTGTGCAAAGGTTCGCAAAAAGGCCTTTTTGGGAACGAGGAATTGTTGGCAATATTGAGCGCGTTCGTAGAGGATTCTCCCGTAGAGAAAGACGTTACGTATTCACATTAACTAGCCTAGATACAAGATTTCTCCTGTCTTTTTTTGTTTTGTTACAAAAATACCTACTTAACTCTACTATTATTACAGCACTCGGTAAGTCTTTTAAATCGGTTTAATATTTCATGTGACGTCTATTCTTGCAGCAGTTTTTGATAATTTGGAAATAAAAATACTAATTCTCTGACTCCAGGTGCTCCTGTGTCATAACTGCCGTGAATAATAAAATTGTACTACTACTTATTTTGTGTTTTATTGTTGTGGTCTGCGTGCTCCTCAAATTGAGCCGCGCTCTCTTCGTAGGTCTACTGAAGTCTCGCCGGCTTTTTTCTTATCTAAATTAAAATTAAAACTAATTCTTATTTATTTCAGGTGCTCCTGTTAAAGGACAGCGTTATTTATTGATTCTCTTTTTCTTTACAAATTTTCGTGTCTCGATTACTGAAGGTTGGTTCACTGTTATTCGGTTCGTTTTTTTTTAAATAAAACTAGTCACTCCTTGCTCTTTTCTGATTTTTGTCTCCATCGTCCAGGTTCAGCACTACCTTTTCGAGCAAAAATTCCACATAATATGTCCTCCTATCACATTTCTGGTCTCTCTCGACTTAGCTCAGTTCGCACTCCCTTCCGCATGACACACTTGGTTTCACTCACAGTTATTAAGTGGTGGGGGGTCAGCACTATTTCAGTGCTACGCTTATACCAGCGAATATAGCAGGACTGGAGATGCTGCTACCGTGCCTATATGCGACCATAACAAAGTGGCATACAGAATTCTTCAGACAACCGATAAATTTTGTTCAAATTGTCGATGATTTTAATCCATTGCGGAGCTTTCATGCTGCGCTCTTCACGTGGTAAGAATACTGGAATAAGACCCCATATTTTGTCCATACTCAAATGAAGCTCACTATAATTAATATGTTGGGGGGTAGCAATTGTTATGGTAGTATGTAGAGTTATTGACATCGGACGTGCTGGACTGTATGAGCTGACAGATCACTCGGTGGACAGCGTTGATGTGCAGGGCGGCACATTAGCTCGCCTCGGCTATTGGCGGAGAGTGGGTAGGTTCCACGAAAAATCTGCCGCTGCCACCAGCCATATACAAAAAGTTTTCGTGCCTAACCAAACAAAGGGCGTCGCACACATCCAGTCCAGAAAGGACCTTTACACTACTTACCCATACTTACATGAAGGTCATAGATGTTGAACCTTCTGCTGCATTGCCCCATCCACCAATTCGACACTGAGGGCAGCAAGTTGTTTCAGTGTCCCTTTGCTGACCTGAAAAGTGAGCAGAAGAGCGGACCTTGTCAACCCCTATATTGAGAGGACTCCAGGAGAGTGAAGGAGAAAGAATAAACGTTTAGTTCTTCATCACGTTATAAATCAGAGCTTAATCATTACATTAAACTTTTATATACCATGAGGAATATGCTCGACAGATGAAACTGCATAACGTGTGCTACTATAACTAAACATACAAACTAATGCAATGTATTCAAATAAAGCGATTATTGTACATGACGATCTGTCTCAATTATTCTCAATTATCCAAATATTTCTGTAATATATATTATACATGTGTATGTTCAACTATATCATGAATAATAGTACGCCCAAGGAGATATGAATATACGAGTAATATAAATTTTGAAAAGCAAGAAATTTTTCACTGACCATATTTCCATTTCTCAAGAAGGCCTTCTGGAGCTGAATGTAGATTCACTGGAATTAAACATTTAGCTAAGATCTCCCCTGGGGATACTTTACACGGGAAGTGACATGAAACTTCATATAATATTAGCCTATAGTGGTCATGAGAACTAGGTGATGTAGTATATAATCTTCTCGCGTTTTCCTTAAAAGCTTCTTGCAAATATATGTCGAATATACATTCCGTTAAAACAGACTACGCAGGGCGGCCAATTAGAGGACTTCCATTCCAAACATTTGAATAACAAACTTTCAAGTAATTAAAGGAACAGATTTCTACTGTTGTTTAAACTACAAATGAGATTTTGCATTTACAAACGCTGCTGCGTATTTCACATACAAATTGCCTAGGCTTAAAGGAATAATTTTTACTAGAGGCCACTAAAGCATTCGTCTAAATCAATTTCAATTTGGCTTTTCGTACAGATATCTAAATTATAATAAATCCATTGTTGTCAAAGAAATTGCTATTTGGTATAAAAATTGTGTAAGGTGCAAAAAAAATTATTCTTAATTTCTCAGTCAATTGAATGATGCATTAAAATTTGCGGAGTTAACATAAGCTTAATATGTCTATAACTAGTGTACTTGATTTCGGAAATTTAAAGTTCATTCTGAATATTTAGGAGGTTTGGTATGTAAAGCATCGCCGATTAAGACTCCAAAAGGCAATCACTGAGTTTCCTTGAATTTCTCGGATCCAGCCAACAATATCGCAAATCAGTGTTGTGTATATGTAGCACCCTGAATAGAAATCTTGATGCTTTCCTTGTTCAAAATTCCATCTTTTCAAACTAACTAACTTATACAAATATAAAATATATAAAAAAGCAAACTCTGGATACTTAACTATTGGATACGCCTCAACTGGGGTATCACCGTTAACCCCATTAACTCTTCTTATACAAAACGCGCCCCGATAGCTTTTGACCTCTAGCTCACCTTCCTTTCTCTGAATTTTCCTTCTTCTTGAATTATTTGTTCAGCAACTTTCATTTCTTCAACTGTTTTAATTTCTTCGATCTCGTAAAATCAAACTACCTGCTTGCACTTTTTAACTTCCTTCTTTTTCGTTTTCCGGACACAAAATCATCTGATTGACAACCACACCGCTTCGTTTTCTGACCCAAACTGTCCGCTTTACCTACCAGAGTTATGACTTTTTGATTGACGTGTCCCCGTATTCTGGAATTTGGAATGTTGCTTACGCTTGGTCCTCAATGGGTTCGTTTTCATTTTACAGGTTTGGTTTCAGGAGTGTCTATCCCTGCCAACTTTACATCATTCCAAGTCAAGTAGTGTTATGGAACTATGGAGAGTGATTAGCTTGGACGTAAAATCCAGACTACCAGCATGAGCTGACAAATCACTCGGTAGACAGCGTTGACATGCAGGCGGCACGCTTGCTCGCCTCGGCTATTGGTGGAGAGTGTGGGGAGGTTCCACGAAAACCTGCCGCTATTACCAGCCATATACAAAAAAAAATCGTGCCGTCGCACACATCCGGTCCAGAAGGGACCTTCACACTACTTACCAATACTTACGTGAAGGCGTAGGTGACGTACCTTCGGTTACTTTGCCCCATCCAGCCATTTGACACTGAGGGCAGCAAATTATTTCAGTGTCCCTTTACTGCCAATGACAAAATTTATGTCTAAATACATATCGCAACGCCAGTTGACTCCCACGACGTTGTGATCTAATAGAAATATGGGTGAGCGAGAAGGAAACACCAATGTTCATCACAATGCACTCAAAACACTTAAAATTCACGTTCAAAGATAAATTTAAGAAAATTCCTTTTCTCCAAATATTACTTTAATTAGCAAGCACCTCATATCTAGTCACATCTGCGTCTGACCACTGACTAAGTAACTCTAGAACTCACTGTGCGCGAGAGCTGTGCTCCCTACTACAATCAAATTAAGTTTTTAATACAGTGGCGTAACAAACCTTATTTGCAAATCGCGCCAATGGCGTATCAAACCCCCCTTATTAGAATTATGTTATTTTATTTAAGGCGAAACGCGCCCGCTACACACAGCGGCACCTCGTCTGCTATAGTACAACAAATAAAAAAAAAGTTCCAAATCAGCAGCTTTTGCTGAATGGACAAAAATCGCTGTTTTTCCTATAGTTAAAGAATACAAATCGCTTTAAAACTCTGAATCAGTTTTTTTTTTTAGAAACTCACTTGATTTGTGGGATATTCCGATCTCTTGGACACCTGAACTTTTCTTCCGCGACGTTTTTGGTTGCCTTATAACCCAACTGCGGATGCACTCGTCGGATATGTACTCGCTTGATGATTTCGGATTCACTTGGTTTTCGCGTTTTTCAAAAGTCAGCCTCAGCTAACGTTCTTGACTTTTCTTTTCACGATGACAATCCAAGTGCCAGGAAGCGCTCTTCTTCTGCTCCAATCGGGTGCGTTTGGCGCGTATAGACACTTCGTTTATATAGAAAGCAACCCGCGCATACATCATGCCGCTAGCCTTAGTGTAGCATACTGTTGCATGCAGTATGCTACGACCATAACAGTAGGTTTATATTAAAAGGAGGATTTAAATTTTTACTAGCTAATTTACAGTCTTCTTTAATTGACCCATATAACTGCAATCTCTTTGTTTTTTGGCATTATTCCGTAAACTTTCTGGTGTGTAGATTTGCTGGAAGTCGATCGTTGACTCTACTTTGGCTGAACAACTAGGGTCATTTTCGTCTTGGTCTCTCGTCTCGAACATAAGTGTTCCTAGTGTTAATTTTCCTGTTGTAAAGCTTGTAATCAACTCGTCTTCTTCTAGGATATCGACTGATTCGTAATTTTAAATTTATAATTACAGTAACCGTTTTCCGTTTCTAATTTTCAGCATACCCAAAAAAATACACAACAAATGTGTTTCGGGGCCATCTGCAGCGTTGAGATATGTGGAAAAAGTTAAATGGTTTTGCTCGTTCAAAATAATTGTAATAATGTGATTTAAATATAATATAACCCCGCAATGTCATTCGGAGTACTCCACTCTGCAGCGTCGAAAATATATCGAGTGATTTAGCAGTAATTTAATTTAGAATAAATTATGCGAGAACTGTAGCGGGTACTTATCTTGTTTTTTTGTCGGAACGCGTGCACTACGCTGGCGTCCCATATTTTTTCCAAATTTTCCACTTGCTTTTATTTGTGTCTTTAACTCTTCCTGTTTTCCTTCATTTTTGCAACGTACTTTACTGCTCTATTTTTCTAACAATTTTCCTACAGTAAATTTACTACCTCATACTTAATCTCCTGACAAAACCAAAGCTGATTGAGCAAAAACATTTCTGACCACTTCTCCTGTCAAAGCCTTCCGCCATTTTCATAGGTCCAGTTTTTTTTTTGTTCCCACACATTGCTTACTTCGTTCCCCTGAAAGCTACTGGATAATAGATGTCAGTGCATGTCATGATCACATTCGACCATAACAATGGCATCCTCTTCTCCCAATACCTTTAAAAGCTCGTCCCTGAATATTTGATTGCTTATTTTGTTAAAGAAATAACCACCAATTTCCCCATCGTTTTTTTCCTACGTTATTTATTATTTTTTTAATCAAAATTTTCATAATTTGGGTGTCAGCGAGAGAATCATTCAACTTGTTTGCTTCGTTTACAGTTGTGAGAGGAAATGGGAATTCGTTTATGCCATTACTTCCAATGGATGTTCCATTGGGCTGTGAAAAATACACGCGATCCCTTTCCGAATGGAACGCTAATTTTGTGTTGTCAAGAGTAAAATGTAACATCCAATTTCTGTTTTGTTTCTGTGGCACTCCTTGTTTATGGATGCATATTTGAGTGAGTACAATTGGACGTGAAGTCCAGTCTGTCAGCGTAAGCTAGAAGCTAGTTCGCCTCGACTATTGGGACTATTGGCGGAGCGGGTGGGGGAGGGGTCCACAAAAACCTGTCGCTGTCACATGCCACAAACAAACAAAATTCGTGCCTGCCAAGAGCACACAGCACCACATCCAGAAGGGACCCTTGCACCATTTTACCTGCTGTGAAGACATAGATGAATTGTCCACTTTGCCGTGCCCCACCCACCCAATGACACTGCTGGCACTGTTTGCAATGCCTATTGACCTGACCTGAAAACAGCAGTGGAGGAGCGAACCTCCTTTTCACTAATATTCACCCCCGTAGCTGGTTGGACTCGTTAGCATTTTCTCCCTTAAACTACATACTATAATACGTACTGAAGCTATAGCAATAAGTACTTAAGATAACTTCCGTCTATGTCAACTCTTAATAAATGCTATCTTTTAATTCTGTCTACTCATGCTAAGCTACTGCTTATATTTTGGTTTTGCTAAAGGCGGCTCCCTATGAATACTGCTCTTAATTGAATTCACCGAATAGCCTAATAAACTGCATTGCATTGTTTTGTTCGAATGGATGCATTTTGCAACCAGCAACCGATAGGCATTAAATGAAAAAAAAGCACAGGTCGTATACTACATCGACCGCTAATGGTGCCGTGTTAACTTAAGCTATTAACTCTTGGAGGTATAGCCCTATGCTATTATTAAATTATTTTTTTTTTTTATAAACAGCACAAATGTATATCTCTAACCTATTATATTTTTAGATTTATAAATACTTGTATGCAGACTTGGGTGATGTCTTTCGTTGGGATTTCTTTAATTCTGCGGACGTCTCCCAGACTCTTAGAATACTGCGACAGGGGCTCGTACTAATTCCTGAAATCTTCCGGAGCCAGGCACGGTCAAGGTTTCCTCTCTAGGTTCTGGTCAAAAATTCTTCTTATACAGGAACGTTGGTTTATTTCGATTATTATGTCGATGAACCGCGCTGTTTTCATTGGCAATGCAAGCATGAAATCTCCTCTCGAAATCCTGCAATTTGCCTTGCGGGAATATTTGCAACGTGGCTAGATGGAAATTTTCTATTTTTTTTGAGGGATGGAAGGAAAGTGGCGGATTACTCCAAGATCAGATTACTAAATTTCTCATACTTACATATTTCAGGTTGATGAGAAAAAGGGTCTTTCTCTTCTTTCACCTTTTGCTCTCGCTATCTCTGCCGACTACGCTTTTATATTTATGAAATTTATTGTTTGGTTTTATTTTATTAAATTTTCTTCCTATTAGGAGTTCTTCACTTTTTGTTTGTCCATAAGGTTTTCTTTCCTTTCCTACTTATCACGAGCACTTGACAAGAAGAACTTCTTCCGGCATGTCAGGCTCTTCTTCTTCTTTTTCCGCACCAACATGTCATTTTGAGGTTGAGGAAATGCATCTCTCTCGGTCGGGGTGCGTTCATTTTTTTTATGCGCAGCCGCCTACGCTTCAGTACGTGTAGCATATTGCTATATGCAATACGCTACGACCATAACAGCATCAGCTGGCAAGAAACATCTGATGATCTTATCCAAAACAAAAAATTATTTAGACTCAATTGGTTGGGCTCAGTAGCAGTTATTTTTAATCTAAATCAAAAATTTCAAGCTGAGGCGATGAGATAATTGGACAATCTTAAACCTAAATTCGCGAAGGAAACGTTTGTTATAATGTCATTAAATAATAAGTACGCACAAATTTCAATTACTGTGGTCTGCAGGTCTCCAGAAGGCCTCCTGAAGCTGTTATGGAATTATGTTGAGTGATTGACTTGGACGTGAAGTCCCGACTGCCAGCATGAGCTGACAGATCACTCGGCGGACAGCGTTGACTGCAGGGCGGCACGCTAGCTCGCCTCGGCTATTGGCGGAGAGTGTGGGGAGGTTCCACGAAAACCTGCCGCTGCCGCCTGCCACATACAAAAAAAAATCGTGCCTACTTAAAAAAAAAAACATCCCGTGGGAAGGCGCAGATGTTCTACCTTCCATCACCGTTGCCCCAACCACCCTACGATACTGCGGGCGATATTGAACAGTATCCCTGGTAGACCTGAAAAGAGAGAGCGTAGTGGACCTAGACGACCTTCACAGGGCTCCAGGAAAGTGAAAGGAGAAATAAAAGCGTTCAGCACTTCATTTTTACGTTATAATTGAGAGTCCTAGACTACAATTCTTGCTCAAGACATTTTCGATAAAAATATACACATAATTATGGGTTCATTCTAAACAAATAAATGTTAAATTAAAGTTAATTCTAATGAAATTATTATGAATTGAATATATATTCTAATAATGAAAGAAAATCCTAAAAGTAGATTTGAAATACGGAAATTCACAAAAGAAAGAATGGTGACCAAAAAGAAACAAAATCCCTAAGGCGGAGATATACTAACTAAAAACAAAATTAATAAAGAATTATTCGTTAATTCAATGAAATTTTTCCATTTCTTTCTTTGTTTTCGAAGAGTTTGATAATTTTTGTAACTTTTCTGCTAAATACACTTTGGGATTACTTGTGCTAATGAGGAGAATATTTTTACTAATCGAAAATATGCTATTAGTAGAAATAAATACTCTTTTGAATTCACGTGAGGGGTTGATTTGATCGTCGATGTCGATGGAAAATTCTTGATTTTATTCCGGCTCCAATTTTCACGTCTGTTCGTTGCACGGTTTGACAAGACAGATGTCGATTGTCTTCTTCTTCTCAATCGCCAAGTAAGAGCTCGTCGATTGTGGGGTGCGTTCGGGCTGTCGGTTTTGACCGCAGGCCGGCATACATGCTGCAGTCCGTCTTAGTGTAGCATTCTGCTATATGCATTCCGCTACGACCATAACAAAGCTCCGTCGCAATTCTCTGAAATGAAACAAAATAAAAAGAGGACCGATGTCTGCGATCTATTGAGGTTGCGCACTTACAACGGACCGCAGAGACGACCTACCGTATTTATTTAGACACTGCAACAAAAAAATAAATAAAATAAAAAAAATTAAAAAAGTGCATATGGACACTTACTAATGATTTATTATAAACAAAAAAATGCCAATGGGTTCGTACTACTTAACTCACTAACCCTAAAAAATGTCTTGTGCTCGTACTACCAACCAGAAACTGGAACTGCCAGCTATACGTCCAATATATCTCACAATACACATCAATAATTGAAGCTTGCAGGATGTACGAATAGGTTCATATGCCCGGGAAAATCTCGCGGAATTTGGTTGATGCGTCATGTACATACGTAGGTACATCTAGTACATGAGTATGTTTTCTTTATCACTATTATTGTCTTGGTTCGTTGATTGTGGCTGACTATGAAGATCCAATATGCGGAAAGGCTTCTCAACTTGGTACAATACGTCACATCAACTGCAAGCAATTGATGCAGCCAGTGAAGAAGGCGGTGACCGTGCTGAAGAAATATTATAATATTGGCGACCGTAACTATTTACAAATACTACAACAAAATAAAAAAAACTAGAATAAGTCATGAAATTTTCTTACATGTAAAAAGGATTTTATATTCTCATTTATGCAAATAGTAAATTGTGTTTTATACATACTTCTATTTTTTCTGTTTTCACAATGAGAGATTTCGATTGCAATTGATTTTTTCCTTTTTATCCTCTGCTATTCTTGCAAGTACACAGTATAACTTGTATCTGGCAAGTGATCAAGCTACTCTCCATCTTACCTATGAGTTGAGCTTTCACAAGCTACCCCAAATCTCACTTAGGAGTTGAGCTATGCTAGCTACTCCAATAATTACTTAGGAGCTGAGCTTCTATAAGCTACTCCATGTAAGAACATCCAGGAGTTGAGCTGAATTAGCTACTCCCGTATCTGCGACACGGTATACATACCTATAGAATGTTATCGCTGTGATATTATCTACTTGGTGACCGTGCTGAAGAAATATTTTTATTGTGTAAATTTTATATAAATTAAGCGTAATGGATAGGCAAAAATACAGTTGAAGTTGACAAGCTAACGCTGCCATACGGCGAGTCTTTTAATCAAACTGTCCCTCAGAAATATCGGTGTATCCTCTGCTCTGTAGTGTTGACGCCATTGAACAGTGCGTAGCCAATAGTGATAGTTTGTGGAACATTTACACTGAACTCCGCTCATTACACAATGACCTCTACGATAGTAATTATTTTTCCAACAAGTTTTACTCTAACTCTGCTTAAACTTATTGCAAAAACAAAATTTTTCGACAAAACTCCATTAGGGGCACTCTATATATCTACAGTAGGTATTAGGTAATTCTTGGACTCCTTCATGTAATATTTCTAATACCAGATTATAATATAACTGTCGTAATATAACAGAGAGAAGCTTTCTGACGGCCCTACCTGTATCAACTCAAAACTGATACAGGCAGTTACTGTGTCATAAATCATACTCGGACAGACAGACGGACTTAACATAAACTTTTGCGGTAACGAAGACTTGAATTGTTGATCTTTCTGAATGCGGTGACAGCTTAAACTTTAAAAAAAATTACATATCCCACTACTCTTAGGGGAAGCAGGCTAGGTACAAAAAAACTTTCTGAGAGGAATAAAAAAAAGAAGAGGATGAAAGAGGTGAGCTCCAGTTGTTGGACACTCACCCGACTCACCAACTCGCAGAAAAGGAGAAAGAAAAAAAACTAAAAGTAGACTCCAGATGTTGTGAGCCCCACAGGGTCTCAGTCGCTGTAGGCCCTTACGACCCCAACCATCCCAACGATCAAAACTTCTGAGCCCTTATGTCCGGTTTGATCCCATAACAAATCACCGTGCGCGCGCGAGCGAGGATACCCTACCTCATCACTCCACCCCCCACTCCTGAAAAGTCACTTTAATACATTTTAGTTAATAAAAGAAAATTGAAAGAAAAATATAGTGAGTTATAATATTTATTAAGGCACTTGGTTTATCTATTATCACCACTCTCTGTATGGCGGGCAATCACCAGGAAGGAAATGAAAACATATTGACATTCTATTACAGATTAATTACGATTGAAAACAGAAGAGTTATTCCTTATTTATTTGACATAGAAAATTTCTCTTTTTCAGAGCTTTTTGGTTATAAATTATTATTCTATTTAATCAATGAGAACAACTTGCACGTAATGAAGAGCACTGTGCAACAAATTAATTATGATTAATAACAGAAAAAAATTGTTCCTTATTTATTCGATATAAAAAAAAAATTCTCTTTTCCAGAGCTTTTTGGATATATATTATTATCTTTACTAGTAAAACATATACATAGATATAAGAACACACAAAAAAAATATATTGTTTCAAAAATGAAGTTAAAGTGCCAAACCTTATTGTATTTCGACCGATTGCTGACGTTGAATCTGTCTTGAAAATAGCCCAAATTTCATTAACTCCTCAACAAAAGAAAATTTTTCTCCCGAGAAACTCCTTGTGATATCTAGGACTCCAAATGACTTTGGAAACATTTCATAGATTCTCCATGAAACTCAGGGAACCAAATAAGCTCCAAAGCTTTTCACCATTCATAATGTTATGACATACTTATTGGCGAAGCACAATGAGTACTCATAACATTAAAATGCTTCCGACACTTGTCATACATAAAGAAATACGAGACTAGGTCACCCTTACCCAATACACAAATTGCATCGATTAATGTGACCCACTAAAGTGGCGCGCAAATAACAAGCAGTGACGAAATATCGGTCACTGACCGCGACTCAACATGAGGGCTTCGATGAGGAAATAATAATAAAGTAAGTATAATAGTAATTATTGTTATCATAAGCTAATTTTAACTTGTATAAATAAGCTAAGGAAATTAAAGAAAAGAACCATTATTAGAAGTTCACTCATCAATTCAGGTGGAGTTCTGCTATCTAGCTGCTCCCCGACTATATCTCTGGAGTTAACGCTTTAATAGCTGCTCCTCTTAAATCACGTTAAGAGTAAAGCCCATAGGCTGCTCTTCGTGCATTTAATTTGATAAACCAAGCAAACGTAATTAAAGGTTTATCACACTTTATATATATTTTTAATAGTAATCTAAATGATTTTCTTGAACTTATCGCAACGAATAATAGTTTTCCTTCAATTTCAGGGGCTTCGGTATCCGGACATCACATGATATGTTTGAGGTTAGATTCCTCCCTCTCGGCGAATATGCTTTTATAAAAATTTTGGTTTTAACTTATGCTACTACTTATCCGGTTTTTATACCCTAGATGAAATCTGTAGGGGTATACTAAGATTGTCATTTCGTTTGTAACACCTCGAAATAATGATGATAGAGCTAAATGAATTGAACACCCACGCATAATATTAAAAGTTACTTTGATTTTTGCATGTCCGTCCGTCTGTGCGCACGATAACTCGAGAACGCGTATACTTATAGAGCTGAAATTTTGTACACAGACTTTAAAAAAAAATAAGTAAAATCAAGTTCGAAAATGAGACAAATCGGGCAACTCCTTTGTGGGGTTTCCATATAAAAATTTTGTTTTCCACTATATATTGGGACACTGCCTGAGAGCGCGTCGACGTAGAGAGCTGAAAATTAGTACATGGTATTTTCATTGTACTACTAGCAAATAAAATTTCAAAAATGGACTAAATCGGGCAACTCCTTCTTGGTGTTGTGATATGAAAAGTTAGGTTTTTTACGTATACTTTGCAAACGATCAGTCCAAGACATTTTTATTGTACTAAAAACTTCTTCAGAATATGAAATTCTATAAAATTGGTTATAATCATTTTTTCTGTCCGACGAACCATTCTAGAAATATATGCGAAAAACCACTGCAAAAATCAAAATTGCTCAAATGTGTATCCATACGAAATTTCATACGGACATTCATCTAGGGTATCATAAGAATTGGTCTTAGACCAATATTAGCTTTTTTACATCTCCCTCAGTGTTGCGCGCCGGCAACAAGAGTTCACTTCTTCTGGTTGTTGCGCGCCGGCAACAAGGGTCAATCAACCGTAGAGTATCGAAGGGAAATGTGCTGGTTCCAAAAATTGAGAAGGCTGAGCTTGGGTTCCACGATTTTCTTTATTAACACTTTTTCTAACTTTTTACTTTAAACAATTTTTTAATTTGACAAAATACTTTAATATAACTCTGTTTTTCTATTTTCTATTTCACAACTTTCTTTGACTTTCCACTAGAGGCCTTACCTTGGGTAGGGGGACTCTCTAGCTTCGGGTTTAGAATATTTCTGATTTTCCTTGCATCAGAACTCTCTATTTATTTAAAATCAATCTGCAGTGGTTAATACTCCCTTCCACTTGCAGATTGATTGTTTAGCAATTTTTGTGGTAACCAATCAAAAATTACCTATTGAGCATTTTTCTGTGAAAAACAACCCAAAATCACCTATCAAGCATTTTTTCCAATAAAGGTGAAAAATTTATTGCATTAATGCAATTTGATTTTTCACCCGCAAATTATAAAAAATAATTGGGAACAATTGTATGAAAACAACGGTATCAATTTTCACACGAGTCCCAAAACAATAATTCACTTGCTTTATTACGTATAACGGCAAAAAGAAATTTGACGCCGGCGCTTCCGCTAAGGCAATTTCTTTTGGTCAGTTTGTTGCACGGCGGGTGTGAGGTAAAATCGTTCAGCGAGTACCATGCTTTACTTCTTATCGCTTTGAGTTAATCAGGTGATTCCATTATACGTTTGGCTGATTGTTCTCAAGCAAGAAGTCCAAAGGTTCTTATTTACTTGTAGAAAGGTGACAGGCCTTATCTACCTAAGAATTATTACCGTGGACATGGGTACATCTAACGATTACTCATTATGTGCTGCAACTTGACCACAGTCGTGTGCGTATAGTTGTTTGTTTATTGTTTTGGTTCTCATTGTGGGGTCGGATAACCGTGATTTATGGATGAGAGGTGTTTGCTTGATCTTTTTAGGTAATGCGTTATGAATCAGAGGCAATTGAAGTGGTTATTGCTTGATCATATTATTTGGATTGTTTTGGGGATTCATAACACCTTCCCCCTTGAAAAAAAAATTTTCTTTTATATTCTTTAAGAGGATGTAAAAAAAATTTTGAGAGTTGCTGACGCTCGGAAATCTAGAGTACATTGTTTGATTAGTACTACGATATGATATTTTATGGTACTTAATGGTATGTATGATACAAACATATGTTAGATTTAATTGTTATGGTTATGATATGTATTATACAAAATTAGATTTAGTTGCTAATGATATTTTTATTCATTAGCTCCATCGTTTATGATTTATTTGTGCTAGATTAAATGATATATATATTTTTTTTTTTTTTTTTTTTTTATATATATGTTGTGTTTCTTATTTTACAAAAATCAATTGTTACCAAGTGTGGTATTATAATAGTATTATATAAAAGCAACTTATTTGAGAGGTACTTAATTAGTTATCTGTGATTCTAGATAATGGTATTTTACTGGAAATACTTTTGATTTCAGTAATTTCTTCATTATTTGTTTTATTTTCTGTTAAGGTTTTCTGGTTCTTCTCTTTTTTAACATATCGCATGATTATTTTGATTACACCATAAGAAGTAAGTGTTATAATTAATAGATATATGAAAGAATAATGGTGTATATCATGCGTTGAAATATTATTTAATTTTTGTTTTTCCTCGTGCTCCAGTGTTTTTAAATCATGGCTTAGATCGAATAGGGCTTGGTGATTTACGTTTTTTATTGTAATCATTTTCGGGAGTTCGAGTTTTATGTCTTTAAGATGATTAGCCATTGTTAGGTTAATTGAGGGTAAGTATGAATTATTTGAAATTGATATTCTTTCGGAATGACCGTATAGCGTTAGGTCGTTGCTTCTTATGTAGCAATTTGGAGAAATTTCTAAAATACCGTTTCTTTCGAGTGTTAGCGGTTCGATTCTGTCGCCGCATATATTATCTATTGTTAGAGGATTTCTAAGACTGAATAACCATTTATTTGGGTTGTTTAATTGGATCCAGAAAGTAGATGTTTTTATTGTTTTTACATCGCAGGATTTTGGAATTTCCGTAGTATGTTTTAATAGATCCATTTCGCATTTGTTTTGTTCGGCATTACTATTAAGGATTGGGTGTGTTATTTGACACAGATGAGTATTTGAGAAACTCAATTGGCATTTGTCGAAGTCCTCTGTATTCATGGGGTAATGCTTTTCGCGGTTAAAATCTACCAATAAATATTCGGTAGTAGGTTTTATGTAAAGAAAAGAGGTGTTTACTATACTTGGGAATGGTATAACTTTGTATGCCTGGAAAATTGTGTTTAGTGGTAATGGGATTTTAATTTCGATGATGATATTATTCTTGATTTTGTTTGTAGTTGTAATGCTAACTTTATATAAGTCGATAAGACTGTCTTGTGTGGCTGAAATGGGTAAGGTGGTTCCGGAAGGAAGATTTTTCCTAATAACTGTAAGAGTTTCCTCTAGTTGAAATGGGGTGATAATTAATGGATTGGGAATGCCATGTTTTATATCTAAAAGCATGTCGAGGATTGCTTTTTGCGAATTTTGGTATCTCATAAGTGATAGTGTAATGGCGGAAGTGATACTTTCTAGTTCTAAGTTTATGAAGGTGGAGTTCACTTCAGCTATTATGAAATTGAATGCTTTAGAAATTTTGTCAAATTTTTCTTGGATGTTATCAAATTCGAGTTTAATATCTGAGGATGTTTTATTAAAAAGGTTGATTGTTTTATCTACGATAATGGTTTGTGATTTAATGAGTTCTAATAGGTGGTCCTCATTTATTTTTAAGTAGTGGATTTGTTTGTCGTAATGCTTGGCATCGTCTTCATTGAGAGTACCGAAGAGTGTTTTGCTAAGGCTGCCTATTGCGTTTATTAGGCCGCGTCGAGCACGCAGATGTTTCGGATCTATAATTTCTGCATTTTGCTCTATCTCGTTAATTAATATTTTGTATCTTAAAATGTAAACATATTTTTTCTATGTCTATTGTTTGGGATCTTAGGAGGTTATGTTCTAGTTGAAAATCGTCTAGGCTATAATACGTAACTAGTTTCCAACTTGAGCTGTATAATTGTATGTTTCCGTATTCCTCGAAATATATTCCTGGAGTTGAGGCGAAGTTTGTTGTCTTTGTTCCGCTCGTGACTCCGAATGTTAATAATAAGATTAGTATTATGTACGGCATTTTGGCCTGCTGGAATAGAAGAAAAGAAAAGAACGCGATTACTCTATGAATAGCTTCAGATGGTTGTTATGGAGTTTTTTATTTTTGTTTCTAACTCTTACCACTGAATTCTCGGTTGAGGCAATTTGTACTATTTCGTAAGGGCCTTCCCATAAGGGAGATAATTTATTTTTTCTCGTGTGATTCTTCACTAATACCTTGTCACCAATTATAAAAGGTTTTGGCTTAGTAACGTGATCATAGTACGTTTTGGATTTCTCCTTGTTTTTTATAAGATTTTCTCTTGCTATTTTATGAGCATATTGGAGACGCGCTTTTAGTTCACTGGCATAGTTATCGTAGTTATACGTAACTTCTGGGTCCTTTTTTAGTGATGTTGGGATTTCTGCGTGAAATCCAAATAGTAATTCGTGAGGCGTGTAGCCTGTACTTGAATGATTAGAATTGTTGTATGTGAACATAGCGTAAGGGATCCATGTATCCCATGTTAGTGGATCTGTAGACACATAGTGTCTAAGGTATTCAGCAAGCGTACGGTGGCTTCTTTCTAGAGCTCCGTTTGTCTCTGGGTGGTATGGTGTAGTTTGTAACTTATGTATTTTCAAAAGTTTACAAATCTCACTAAATAGAGAACTTAGGAAGTTTGATCCTTGGTCCGTTAGGATTGATTCAGGTAAACCATGTTTACAAATGGTGTGGGTTACAAATTGCTCAGCTACCGTTTTGGCTTCTGCGTTCGGTAGGGGTATAGCATCTGAAAATTTAGTCAGATCATCTTGGAACGTTAATAGATATTTGTTGTTTTGATAACTTGTTGGTAGAGGTCCAACGATATCCAAGAAGATTTTTTCAAATGGTTTTTTGCTTGTGGTAGTAATCTTCATAGGTATTTTCTTGTTTGCACCTGATTTATTGACCTGGCAAGAAGAACATCTCTTGATGTACTCTTGAATGTCTTTTTTCATACCTGGCCAGTTATAGATTCTTCTTATCTTCCCGATAGTCTTCGTTTGTCCCTGATGACCGCCTAAAGGAGTGACATGGTAATCCCTAATTACCTGTTCGATGTCCTTTGGGTCTTTTAATTGTACTATTTTATTGAGGAAGAAAACAGGCCTCGTGGCGGAATCCTTAAATTCTTCAGCACATATGAGTTTCAACTCGAAGTACGAAGTGCTGTTCAGGATTGGTATAGCAATTGGAATTATCTCTTCGTTAGATGACAATTCTTTGAATTTTTTAAATATACTCCTTGTTAATTCCTGATCTTTTTGTTCTTTAAAAGGGAGGGGTGCATGCCCCACTATATACGTAATATTCCCTTGTTTATATTCTTTGATTCCTCCTAATGGAATTTGATAATTATCAGGTAAATAAGTTTTTAATAAATTTTCAAATGTGGTGTTTACTGTCGGAATTATGAAATATTTTCTTTTGATATTCCGTGTTTCCAGTAAATTGTTCGAGTTTTCTCCCACTATTTTAGGGGTTTGGTTTGTTTGTGCCCTCTGTTGATTCCTTGTTATCACTTGAATATTTTTGGATTCTGGTACTATACGACTGAGTGCGTCAGCGTTAAGATTAGATTTCCCTGATTTGTGTATGATCTTGTAGTCATACTCTTCAAGTTTAATCCTCCACCTCATCATTCGGGAAGTGGGGTCTTTCAGATTCATGAGCCACGTAAGGGGCTTGTGATCTGTAATAATCGTAAATGTCCGACCGTACAGGTAAGGACGAAATTGTTCTACCGCGTATATTATTGCTAATAGCTCTTTTTCTATAGTTGAATATCTTGTCTCAGCCGGATTTAGGGTGCGGCTGGCATAACAGATTGGTTTGTCTTCTCCGATTTTCCCTTGCGATAAAACTGCGCCAATTGCATAGTTACTTGCGTCTGAAGTAACTAAGAATTCTTCGTTAAAGCGGGGATATTGCAAAATAGGCGGATTTAATAATTTTTCTTTCATGAGCGTGAAAGCTTCGTCGCAGAACGCATCCCATTTGAAAGTAGCAACTTTCTTTAATAGAGCCGTGAGAGGCTTAGCTATTTTAGCGAAATTAGGGATAAAGCGACGGTAATATCCAACAAAACCTAAGAAGGATTTTATGTCTTTTTCCTTCTTGGGTACTGGGTAATTTTGGACAGATTCTAGTTTAGAGGGATCCGGTGTTACTCCGTTTTCTGTAACCAAATGTCCAAGATAAGCTATTTGTTTGCTTAGAAAATGGCATTTTTCAGGTTGTAGCTTGAGATTATTTACTCTAAGCCTATTGAAAACGTGTTGGAGTCTTGCATTATGTTCTGTCAAGTTGTATCCGTAGACAATTATGTCGTCCATGTATACAAAACATTCTATGCCTTGGAGTCCGACTAAAACATTGTTCATCAGCCTTTGAAAAGTGGCTGGTGCACGTTTCAATCCGAATGGCATTCTATTAAAATGGTAATGACCGTAAGGTGTACTGAAAGCAGTTTTTTCCTTATCATGGTCCTCCATTTGTATTTGATGAACGCCATTAGCTAAATCCAATGTACTAAAGTATTTAGCTTTCCCCAGCTGATCTAGTATATCAGTAATGTTGGGTAAGGGAAAGGCATCGCCGACTGTTATGTCGTTGAGGCGCCTGAAATCGACAACTACTCTCCATCTTTTGTTTCCTGAAGCATCAGGTTTTTTCGGAACTAGAAGTAGAGGAGAGTTCCAGGGGCTAGAACTAGGGCTTATGATTTCTTCTTGAAGCATTTTATTTATTTGTGAATTAATCTCAGTACGCTGAGATTCTGGAAGTCTATAAGGTCTTATGTTGACAATGGGTTTTTCAGGTAGCGTAGGTATTTGGTGCTTAACTGCACTTGTGCAAGTTAGGAAATCCCCATCTAGATAAAATATGTCATTGTATTCTCGACAAGTATCTAGAATTGTTTGGGCTTCTTCCGCGTTGCAGTGAGAGAGGTTTAGCTCGTTCTCGAGTCTATTTAGTCTCTGCTTTATTGGATCCTTTTTCGGATTTAATTTTATTATACTATAATTATTTAAGTTTCGTAGATGAGGTCTTATTTCTGTGTTTCTTATAGTAACCTCTTGCTGATTTGAGTTCAGGATTAGGATAGTCGCGTGACCTGTGTTGTCAGGTTCTATTAGCGTATTTCCTGTTATCACTCCTGGTTTCAGTTCTTGGTGTTCACTAAAGAAACAACCTCTTCGATTTAGTTTTATTTTTGCTACCATTTGTGTACGTGCCGGTATTTTTATACTTTCGGCTTCGTACTGATTTATTTTGTTTATTATTTTCGAAACATTTTTTTGTTTCTTACCCTTAGGCTCACCTCTTTGTGGGGGGGCCTTGTCAACTTGTACCAACTGATAGTCTTGGCTTGGGTCTTTCAAACCTCCATACCTGCTATCTGAGCTGGTGTAAGTCAAATTGTCGAAGCTTGGGTCATCCAAACCTCCATACTTGACATTTGAGCTATGGCGAGACAATTTTTTCGAACTTGGGTCATTCAAACCTCCATATTCGTTTTTGCACACTGTCTCTGAATTTGCCTTAATAACTTTGCGTATGGTTTTGCCTCCTTGGGGCTTATTAATTTTTAGTGATAGACTTTTGTTTTCGTAGTCTATTATGCTAGAAAATTTATTTAAAAAGTCATGACCTAGAATTCCATCATATTTAAGTTGGAGGTCATCTTTCACCATGTGTATATCGTGGGTAAAGAAATTTTTGCCTACTTGAAATTCGCATTTGGCGGTTCCTAAAGTATGTAGGGCTTTTCCAGCTAGAGGTGATACCTCCAAGCTCTTTGTTCTATCAACCATTGTGTCACCAAGTGATCTGGTTGCTTTAAGGACCGATATTTCGGCTCCTGTATCGATTAAGAAATTACTAGTATCAAATGCTGTGATGGAATTTCTGATCGTCAAAACTAGTGATTGGCGATCAGCATTGAGAGGGAGATAAAGCATTTGATTTAATTTTTCGGATGTGGATGGACATCCGCGGATACAGTCATCTGGCTGAGGCGAGACTGGGCGACTGTAATGGCATCCTCGTCTCGCCGCCGGCTGTTTTCCGATTTCTGTTGATTTTTTGATTTTATTTTGGCAGTTGCTGCTCTAATATTTGGCGACCGCTTAGGTGATTCTGTGAAATTCTGTTGGGATCTTTGATATTGAGGAACATAGGCCTCTTGTTGGTTGCCTTGAAAACGGTGATTAACTGGAGTATTCCGTTGATACTGTGGAACACTCGAAGTGTAATACCTTTGTGATTGATTTTCCCTTTGTATTTTTGTATGAGGGAATGACCTGCTATTACTTGGATAACTTTGCTGGAAAAGTCTTTTACGACATTCCGAAAAGTGATGATTAGGTATTTTGCAGTAGGAACAAATGAGTGAGGGTTTCTCCATTTTCACTCTTGTGGAATAACAGACTTCAGCTGTATGTCCTTTTCTGTTGCATTTTGAACAAGTTGAAAAATGATCATTATAAGTGGAGTTCCTTTCGGATTGGTCTATAGCAAATTTAATAGAAGCTGACAGCTCCTCGTGGCCTTTTGCCTTGGTTAATAGACGAACCTGACTGTCTTTGAGGCCGTCTTCAAATGCTCGGAGAACCATTTTTTGATTTTCTCCAGCTAAAAGATTTTTGAGTGTTTGATCATTCGTAAAACTAGAGGTTGCATCATCATATAATGCTAACAACTTGCGAGCACGAAAGGCGTAATCTTTCATATTTTCTCCAGATTTTTGTCTGAGAGCTAGAATCTCATTTTGTATTGAGACTCTAGAACGAGTCTCTAAAAATTGCTCTTGCAGGGCCTTTTGGAGTTCTTTCCAAGAATTTACGTCGTTATATTTAACAACTTCATAGGCTCTGCCTACCAGTTTTGTTTTGATTATTTGCAAAAATAGAGCTTTTTCTGTTTCTGCAATACCTTCTTTCTGAAACATTTCACATGTATTCAGAAATCGGTGTAAATCATCAGAATTACCATCGAATTCTGGAATGAGTGATCTAGCATCACTGAGAGATAATTTTTCGGCTCTTGCCGCAACTTGATCGTTTGTCATATTGCGAGCTCGTTTCCGTGCAGGCCTTCTGTGGATGATTAGCCCAGGAAGAAGCGTATCTCTTACGCCTCGACGCTTTTGTAGTCGAGTATGAATTTTTAAAAAAAAAATTTTATATTTTCCCGATATGTTTTTTTTTTGTTTTTTTTTTTGAACTTGACGAGTATATTAGTTTAACTAATATCCCGGAGAAATATTCACAACACCGAAAAGCACTTGATAAGAAAAACACTCGAGAATATGCACTTTTGTTAATAATAGAAAAAGGGTGAAGACCAGGAGTACATTAAATAGTTATATTTTTTTTTGAACTTGACGAGTATATTAGTTTAACTAATATCCCGGAGAAATATTCACAGCACCGAAAAGCACTTGATAAGAAAAACACTCGAGAATATGCACTTTTGTTAATAATAGAAAAAGGGTGAAGACCAGGAGTACATTAAATAGTTATATTTTAGTTATAATATAGGTATAATATAATAAAGTAAAATACTTATATAGAATATAATATTTATAATATAAAAACCTTATAACTCTATTCTAGAGCGTCCAGTACCTTTTGATAGAAGTCCACGTCGATTGCTGAGTTGAAGTCCTCTTCTGGGTACAGCTGGTATCTCAGCGTTCTATAAATCGCGTATGCTGACGGGTTCTCGTGTTTGAGCAGGATGTCCAGCAAATGGTCGATTGGGTCTGTGTATTCCTCGAGGTCGTCCAAACAGGGATTGTAGATGGGGCCAATGCTTCCCTCTTCGTCGGATGACACACTGCTTCCTTCGGATCCGGGGTTATAGTAGCAGTCCGTAATATCTTCCTCAAGCTCTGAGAATGAGCCTACCTCTGTCGTCTCTGAATAAAGGTCCGCCTCTGAGTAGGAGTCTTCTTCCGAATAAGCGTCTGCTTGTGGGTCCGCTTCTGGCTCGAAGTCTAGCTCTTCGTCAGAAAGTCCCAGTGGACTGATATGTTCTTCTTCTTTTGTCCAGCACATGAGTTTGTGGGTGTAGTCGAGGGTCTTACTAACCGTGTGACTTATCCCACCGCTGCCACCAGTTTATTTATGTTGCGCGCCGGCAACAAGAGTTCACTTCTTCTGGTTGTTGCGCGCCGGCAACAAGGGTCAATCAACCGTAGAGTATCGAAGGGAAATGTGCTGGTTCCAAAAATTGAGAAGGCTGAGCTTGGGTTCCACGATTTTCTTTATTAACACTTTTTCTAACTTTTTACTTTAAACAATTTTTTAATTTGACAAAATACTTTAATAAAACTCTGTTTTTCTATTTTCTATTTCACAACTTTCTTTGACTTTCCACTAGAGGCCTTACCTTGGGTAGGGGGACTCTCTAGCTTCGGGTTTAGAATATTTCTGATTTTCCTTGCATCAGAACTCTCTATTTATTTAAAATCAATCTGCAGTGGTTAATACTCCCTTCCACTTGCAGATTGATTGTTTAGCAATTTTTGTGGTAACCAATCAAAAATTACCTATTGAGCATTTTTCTGTGAAAAACAACCCAAAATCACCTATCAAGCATTTTTTCCAATAAAGGTGAAAAATTTATTGCATTAATGCAATTTGATTTTTCACCCGCAAATTATAAAAAATAATTGGGAACAATTGTATGAAAACAACGGTATCAATTTTCACACGAGTCCCAAAACAATAATTCACTTGCTTTATTACGTATAACGGCAAAAAGAAATTTGACGCCGGCGCTTCCGCTAAGGCAATTTCTTTTGGTCAGTTTGTTGCACGGCGGGTGTGAGGTAAAATCGTTCAGCGAGTACCATGCTTTACTTCTTATCGCTTTGAGTTAATCAGGTGATTCCATTATACGTTTGGCTGATTGTTCTCAAGCAAGAAGTCCAAAGGTTCTTATTTACTTGTAGAAAGGTGACAGGCCTTATCTACCTAAGAATTATTACCGTGGACATGGGTACATCTAACGATTACTCATTATGTGCTGCAACTTGACCACAGTCGTGTGCGTATAGTTGTTTGTTTATTGTTTTGGTTCTCATTGTGGGGTCGGATAACCGTGATTTATGGATGAGAGGTGTTTGCTTGATCTTTTTAGGTAATGCGTTATGAATCAGAGGCAATTGAAGTGGTTATTGCTTGATCATATTATTTGGATTGTTTTGGGGATTCATAACATCAGTCCAATTTTTTTCGGTCCCCCACATGGTATGGTGCATGTTGTTCCCTGACAGGTCTGACTATCACATGTCAGGGCAGCCACATAACAGCGGCATGCCATGTTTACACATGGTTATTATGAAATAATAAACAATTCCGTGTAAGTTAATTATATTTACAATTGTTAATTACATAGAGTAAGCATAGATTATTATATATAAAGACTAAAGAAACGAAATAAACAGAAGGTGAAGTACAAGTTCGGTAAAGTAAGGTACAAGACCTACACGTCAATTTAATTAAGGAGTTTTGCTGCTACCATCATCCAAACAGGAGTTCGAACTCTGATAAACCGCTCCTATATTTACCAAAAGAGTTAATGCCTTTGGGTTGCTCTTCCCAGCAACAACTTCAATTTAGAATTAATGCATTTGGGCTGCTCTGATGAAGTCTGAATAAAATAGGGTTGGGTTATCACAATATGCTGATAGAAATTGAAGAAATGTCAGTTCGCGGTCTTTTTGTGTACGTTTTCGCGAGTTTTTTACGTCGAGATTCCGATATTTTCCGGAGCAAATTTCAGATAAGTGGTGAATAAATCTACTTCTTGTGTTGTGTTTTTGTGGTTGAGATATTTTGTTTGCTTAAAAGTGCTCGATTACCTTAGTATTGAAAATTTGTAAATATGTGTGAATTGGATACATTTTCATTATTTATATGGGTTCTTAAACAATAAATTGCTACTATTATCAATTAAAAGTATCCACTGACACCCTTGAGGATCTTTATGAGTGTTAAGTTGAGGTAAATTCCATTGATTTACCTATTTCTGTGATCAATCATGTTCTCCGCGGCAAGTGTGAACAGGTGATTTCACCTGAAATTAGTACCTGAGTTGCTCACGGGAACATAATTAAATATAGAAAATACATACAAATTGTACGAGTATACAAACCTTTTTTATCTTTCCATTCTTTTATTCGATTTGCAAGACTTTCAAAAATGCATTGACAATATTCTTACGATATATTCTCCCACTCCGCAATAATTCTTTGAATAAGCGTTTACCTATTAATTACCCTAGGGTCCCGAATAAGAGAGTCTTTAAGCCGAGCCAAAACATGTTCGATCGGCTTGAGGTCTGGTGAATTTCCTGCCCAATCTGTTCAAACTGTTGGAGATTATCGCCTTGCAATTATGAGTTTGGGACTCGTTTTCCCTAAAACATCACTTTTCACGTTTTAAATCAAACTTTTATTCGAGAACTTAAACCTTGAATTTGAACCTTGACTCTTAGACTTCAACTGGACTTCTTGAATTGAACTTCTGAACTAAAACTTCTATAACCTGATACAAGGGGTTTTTATATATTATCTTATCTTATGTGAAACTAACTAATTTATCTATTCTATTAATATTTTGTGTCCAACTAATTATGATATTTAGTTTGTGATTGTTTACTTAGAGCTAAAGTGATTACAACTATGATTCATATGAGTCAAACATGTTATTTGGACTTTATCATTTATCTTACATATAAGCAAAGTCATCAGATTTACATAAATATTAGGTTGTCTGGTGTTTTGGTAGTGGTGACAACTTTCTGTGATATTATATAACTTCGCTTTGTTAATCGGCACCTCTGCTGTGTGGCAGCATTGATAACATCCTTCCAGGAAATTAGTTTTTATAACCTGCACACCTATCGTATTTTTAGAGGGGTTCTTCCGTTGTTATTCATCCCCCTACCATACCTCAAATTTTGAAAATTCTCTTTTTGCATTCTGTTACAAAATGCTCTTCTTGTTTACATTTTTATAAGTCAGAAGCGGCTTAATACGAGGAATGTAGGCATAGAGACCCCATGAACGACTTCTTATGTAATTTTTCTCAATTGATTTGCAAACTATTCTAACAGAGGAGTGTATCATCTGACAGTGCTACCTATATGAACTCCTAATAGATATAAGCAGCAGCTGCAGTTAACTCCTCATGTTGCAAAAATCATCCGGCCTGGGCCTTGATGAGGAAATAATAATAAAGTAAGTAAGCATAATAGTAATTATTGTTATCACAAGCTAATTTTAACTTGTATAAATAAGCTAAGAAAATTAATGAAAAGATCATTATTAGAAGTTCACTCATCGTGTTTTTATTCAGGTGGAGTTCTGCTATCTAGCTGCTTCCCATATATATCACTGGAGTTAACGCTCTAATAGCTGCTCCTATTAAATCACGTTAAGAGTAAAGCCCATAGGCTACTCTTCGTGCATTTATTAGATAAACCAAGCAAACATAAATTAAAGGTTTATCATACTAGAGCTACACGGCTGCCTACGCCGACCAGAAACGAATCCTATCGCAGCGTTGTATTATTATTTTTAGATATACTCTTGCCTGCTTAATCCTCTTTTTGGATATACGTGTTGGACTAGTAAAACACATGAAGACAATAACCAGATTATTCCTTTTATTTTGAACGCTTATCTATTGATCTTATTTTTAATAATCTTCATTTTGCTTTCTAAATCACAATAACCCTCGTTTTTCACATCTTTTCCTTATTTTCCGTAAGAAACCGACCGTACCATGCATTCGGCAGAATTTACCGATTTGTAACAGTCAGAATTATGACTGTAGTAAATGACTGTAATAAATTATATGGATATTATTGCTTTTCTTTCCAAAAATTTGTTCGTTGTTGAAAATTGTGATAATCTGTATGCAGATAGGTTTAAATGTTAAATGAGAGATTAAGATGAAAAAATATATGTCAATAAATTGTATATGTATCAGCAAAATGAATATGTATCGATACCATCGTATAATAGATAAATAGAATATGCATCTATAAAATGAATATGCATCAATGCTACAGTACGATAAGATGAATATGCATCAAAGCTAAAAAAAAAACTGGAAAGTACTCTTTATATATTCAAAGCTTATTCGGGGTATAATGCCATGTTGGATGTTCAATATTTCCCGATCAAACACATAAATGAAGTGCCAATATCTGAGCTGCGCCTTTGTGCTATCTGAAGAGAGATATTCCAGGAATATAAATATGTTTATATGAATTAGTTTCTATTAGATCTACAGATCACCTAAAATTTATCAATTGACAACGATTAATTAATAAGTAAAATAAATATACACATTAATTATTATTATAATATTAATTAGTATTCAATGCCATGTAGGTTTAAGTATGTCTCCTTGGTAAATTCAATATGTTCAGAGTACGTT
This sequence comes from Dioctria linearis, assembly GCA_963930735.1. NCBI lineage: Eukaryota > Metazoa > Arthropoda > Insecta > Diptera > Asilidae > Dioctria > Dioctria linearis. Next base: position 38,597,398 of record OZ005742.1, on the reverse strand, counting down.
AAGAACTAAAATTAGGAAGATAGTCCAGCAGATGGCATGTATATAAGTTTATGTTCCAATATGATTAACAGATTACTTAAAAATTAAATGTAAATGTAAATAATTACTTAGTGCACTGTGTCCAAACCTTGTTTGAGATAAAACCCCTAGCAGGCTATAGTATACCCCCTTCTAATTAACAGCACTGTTCAACTTGATTCTAGACCGAAAACTGAGGTGATGTAATTGACCGTGTCTTCAAATGATACTTTGCCACCCAGTGTTAGACGAACTGGGAGTATGATGACACTGCTTCAGCCTTTAGTGAAATGATGTTATTGTAGTTTTCTTCCAAGATGATATTTTGCCACCCAGTATTAGGCGAACTGGGAGTATGATGTTATTGTTGTTTTCTTCCAAGATGGTACTTTGCCACCCAGTATTAGACGAACTGGGAGTATCAGTATGTCCAAAAGACCAAGTTGGATCCAGTCAGTCCAGAAGTCTAACTGTTCAATTCCTTCCTCACAATGACAACGCTTTTGCTTTCAGCGTATTGCAGAAACTGTTTTCCTACGTGTATACTGAAAGTTTGACGAAATTTTTCTTAGCGATATTGGGTGCTCAGACTCCAAGAAATTGGTATAGCACTTTGCTCGTATGATTTTATGCAGGACTTTGAGTTATCAAAACTCCTTCAAGCTCAGAAGTCTTCGCTGTTCGATTATTAAGTAAACACAGTGACACTGCTTTCAGATGAGTATTATAAGACTATATACAGTATTTTCATATAAATTTTCGTAGATTAGTTCGGGTTTAGCAAGAAAGCGTTCAAAATGGCGATAGGACGCTGGGATAGCGTCAGCCTCCCCGTGCAATAAAAAGTTAAAGAAATTTTCCCAGCGGTACTGGGTGCTGAGATTACACGATATCAGTGTATTTCTTTAATTTTGTAACTGTTTGCACAACATAAGATTGTTGAATTCAACTATATGCACAATGATTTAGTTAATTACATTTAATCAAGCCCAGAAGTCTTCGATGTTGGTTTATCATTGGTTTATATTTAGCGTCACCCTCTCCGTGAAATGAAAATTTTTGAAAATTCAAAGAAGTTCTTTCTAGTGATACCAGGTACTCGAATTCCACGTTATCGGTATATCACTTTAATCCAATAAGTGTTTGCACCACTTTAAATTATTAAAATTAGCAAAAATAAACCAATAAATGAAAGATTTTGTGAAAACTTTACGGAGCAAAGATTTAACACAACCTGTCAGTTTGCCAGTGTTACCAGGTACGTGTGTACATACATATTGTATTTTTTTTTAATTAAATTGTTCGAGTGGCGAAATTTTTAAGTAAAACGACTTGGGTTGTAAACTGAAACTTTTGTTTTTCCCCAAGGCGTCTTATGGGAATAAAATGTATGGTATATAAGGAAAATTGATGATGTAATTTTCTTCACCCATTTAAGAGATAAGCTAACCATGTTTTAAGCATGATTAGCTTATTGAATTTTTATGATTTATAAAAAATTTTCCCTTTTTTTAAAATAGCAAATTTTAGGTTTTAGATTTTTTTTTTGGTATATAAGGTTTTTTATTATTTTTTCTTTCTAATTTTGTTATGTACATACGTATATATCCTAACTTATGTTTTTATATACAAAACAATGCTTGCTAACTGTGACATAAACCTCGCTCGGACAGACGGACGGACTAGTGAACAGTAAGCAGACAGACAGACGGACAATAAAACGAAATGAAACTGGAGTCAGACTTGTCTTGATGGTAATACTGAACACATCGCTTGACAAAAATGAAGCTTCAAAAAGAAAATCTTATGTTTTTTTTTCTTTTCTTTTTCCATTCCTCAATTATTTGAAGGGGTGGACCACGCACTGAATTATGGTAAACATTAAAGAGAGAAAAGAGACGGAGACTGTGGTTGGAGACTCAGATCGTAGCTCTGAGCCCATCGCTCCCTACCACTCAATTGTAAAACCACTAACGACCTACATATAATTTTGGTTTGACCCACTTGCTAGAGCTACACGGCTGCCTACGCTGACCAGAAACGAATCTTATCGCAGTGTTATATTATTATTTTAAGATGTACTCGCACCTGCTTAATCCTCTTTTTGGGTATACGTGTTGGACTAGTAAAACACATATGATGACAATAACCAGATATACCTTTTATTTTGAACGCTTATCTATTGATCTTATTTTTAATAATCTTCCTTTTGTTTTCTAAATCACAATCACCCTTGCTTTTCACATCTTCTCCTTATTTTCCGTAAGAAACCGACCGTACCATCGACTCGCTTTTTGTTCTATTTGTTACCTATTCCCTTCTTTTTTGTGTTACGGGAACCTAACTTCTAACTATTTTACCTCACTCTTCACACGGCGGTCTAACACTAAACCCTCCTTTTGAGCACCCTGAACGGTGATCAAGTCTGATGCAATTTCTTCAACTATTTCGGAAAATAAATATGTTTTTATCATACAAATCATGATAATATGAGGATTTATTAATTATATTTATGTCCCCTTACATATACAACAGCAGCATCCTTCCCTATCCCTCTGAAAATGCTTTAATACATTATAATAAAAGAAAAAAGTTATGCAGAAAGAAAGATACAAATTCATTTCTCGATGGCGAGGTTCCAAACAATTTTCCTATTAATTCGCATGGTGAATTTCTTTTTCCCTCCCTTCTCTTCTACAAAATAAAAGAGAAAACAAACGAACACACCTTTCCTTTCTCCGCGAGTAGGATTCCAACAAAAGTTCCTGATTACCCCGCAAAGAACGAAATTACTACCCCCTCTCCCTTTAGCCTGTTAACACCTGGAATATTACTACGTACCTAAGGCTGTTTGCACATCGAAAAACGAAAACACTAAACCGAAAAACTCAAGTTTTGTCTTAATCTAACAGAAAGTTGCCGGAATACATTCAATAAAATATTGGATATTTATTCTAATTATAGTTTCGATAAAAAAATATCCATATTTAAAGCTCTATTTCAATTAAAACACATTCTTATGTTTATTCGTACGAGAAACAAATTTTCGTTCCGAACTGTCAATTCAATTTTCGTTCCTACATAACCTCATTTCCGTTTAGTTACATTTGATACAAACCCAACCCAACTTTTATTCGTTCGTTTTTGATATGTAAGCATAAACGAATTTTCAATGTGGAACCGTTTATTCGTTCGTTTTCGTTTTTCGATGTGTAAGCGGCCTAACTGTTTCTATATCAGTGGAATCATATGAAAGCAAGTAACACCTGTGAGGGTTTTTCTTTAAATAAAAATACTAGTGTTTCGGATGAGTTATCTTTTACTTCACTGAGGCCTCTTAATCAACTAACAAAAATCACAGCACTTGTCTGATTCTACTCATTGTCCTAACGGTAGCTTAAAACAGTCGGTCATACAAACATTAAATATTACACTGCAAGAGATAACATTGAAACAGAGAACGATAGCAGCTAGCACAGATGTGCAGTACAGTAATTGTATATTGCTAGCCCTACGTACATATAGCACTACAACTCGACCATCCTGACTATATAAATCGACCTCGATTTATTACTTATCATATAATTAATAAATCATTACATAGAAACATAACTTAAACGAAACATTGATACGTGTTATTTTTCACCCTTTAGATACGGTTTCATATTTTCAGGCGAAGATATCCCTGTGTAAGGAATACGCGACAGTTGAATATTCGGGACATCTCGAATCAAATATCTATCGTTTGGCAATTCTTTGATTACTTCGTATGGCCCTTTATATTTAGGGAGCAATTTTTTGTTGATCCCGGGCAAGTTAATGACGTTCCTTATCATGATGTAATCACCTATGTTATATTTATGGGGCGGCTTATGTGCCTTGTCAAAATAAATTTTATTTGCGTCTTGACCACGAACGATATTTCTACTGGCCTCCTCTCTTACCGCACTTAAGTCTCTTGGCTTATCTGGCAAAACATTTTCTTGCAAATATTCCCGAATCCTATCACTTGCATCACCCTTCTGGTTAACCCCAAATAACAATACACTCGGCGTGTTACCTGTACTCCGACATACGGTGTTGTTAATGGCAAATTCTATTTTATTTAGGTGGTTACTCCATTCCCCTGGCTCAATTTCGGCTTCTTTAGATAACATGGGTGTTAGGGATCGATTTATTCTTTCTACCTGCCCGTTAGATTGAGGGGAGCAAGTTGCGATTTTGAAGTGCTGTATATCATTTTCATCACAAAATTTTGAAAAGTCATCCGATGTAAAACAACTGCCTCTATCTGAAATAATTTTAGATGGCTTACTATATGAAGCGAAATATGTTTGTAGGCATTGTACCACTTCTTTCGTGTTAGTAGTCTTAACCGGATATAACTTTGTGAATTTGGTAAAACCGTCCACGACCAGGAATACATACTTTTTCGTGCTACGTACTGAAGTCGGGAGAGGACCATAATGGTCAACGTGAACAGTTTCAAAGGGTTTGTTACCTTTAGGTATGCTATGCAATTCACCTTCTTTTTTGCCTACATGCGGAGAGTAATGAATACATTTTACACAATTATCTATATAGTTTTTGATTTTTGGCTTCATGAATGGGAACCAATATGTTTGTTTTAGGTAATCAAGGCATTTCGCAACCCCCACATGGCACAATGCATCATGATGAGTTTGTATGACATTCCTTTCCATTTGAGATGGTACGTAAAAGAAAACTTTTCCGTTTAGTTTTCGATAGACTAATCCGTTAATCATCTCATCGGATTGACTTTCCCTTTGTTCCAACATAGTAGCTAAGTTCTTGATTATAGGGTCTCTATGCTGAGCAGAAGCCAGTGCAAGCTCAAATGATTCACTCTCCACCAGTAGGATATTATGACATCGGCTTAACGCGTCTACATGAGTCATTTTCCCACTTTCTCGATGTTCGATACGATAGTCAAAATCTTGGAGCTCTAAAGCCCAACGAGAGATTCTTGGATTTAATAATTTCTTGCTCAATGTAAGAGTTAAAGATCTGCAATCAGTCAGTATTTTAAATTTGATTCCCATTAAATAAATTCTGAACCTTCTCAAGGCATATATAATTGCCAGAGTCTCCAACTCATAGCTATGATATTTAGCCTCTTGGGGAGTAGTACGCTTCGAGAAGAAGAAAATGGGGTGGAACTTTTTATCTTCTTGGTATTGAAGTAACACAGCTCCAAAACCAAAGCTGCTTGCATCACAGTGCAATTCAGTTTCCGCGTTCGGGTTATATATACTTAGCAATGGAGATTGTTGCAGCTTATCCTTCAAATTTTCAAAAGTCTTTAGCTCATTTGGTCCAAAATGAAAAACAACATCCTTCCTCAATAGATCATATAATGGCTTTGAAATAATAGCAAAATCCTTAATGAATTTCCTAAAATAGGAACATAGACCCAAGAAAGAATGGGCATCTCTCACGTTTTTAGGTATAGGGAATTCTCTAACGGCTCGTAGTCCCTCCGTATTCGGACCTATGCCTTGAGCATTTACTTGATACCCTAAGTAAGTTATTTCCTGGAGCATAAACTTGCATTTGTCAATCCGAAGTCTCAAATTATTATCAGTTACCGCCTTCATTACCTCTTCTAAAATTTCAAAATGTCCTTCTATAGTTACTGATGCTATCAATAGATCGTCTACGTATATCAGCACCTTGCTTTCGTCTATCAGATGTTTAAAGATAGAGTTAATGAAACGTTGGAATACAGCTGGTGCATTTTTTAGGCCAAATGGCATACGTAAGTATTCGTATTGTCCAAATGGTGTTACGAAAGACGTATATTTTACTGATTCATCATTGACCTTGACATGATGGAAACCGTTTTTCAGATCTAATGTTGAAAAATATTTTTTTCCCGCAATCTATCTAAGTGGTCTTCTATTAATGGTAGTGGATAGTTGTCTTTTTGGGTTATCTTATTTAACTCTCTAAAATCTACGCACAATCTAAGCTCGCCGCTCTTTTTCTTTGTTAAGACTATTGGGGATGCAAAAGGTGAATTACTTTCACGGATTATTTTCCTCTGAAGCAAATCATCTAATATTTTCTTCAGTTCTATTTTATGCACGAAAGCCAATCGTCTCGGAGTACAGTGAAAAACATCGTTCCTGGTCAGTACTATTTTCATTTCGTAATTTGAATTTTCTTTAATTGGATAATCGTCGTCATTAGGAATACATTTTAAAATACGCTTCAAAATATGTTTCTGTCCAAACGTTAAATTGTTATTCATACATATGTTTTGTTCCAGGGAGTTATCTAAACACGTATCAATATTTAAAATATCCCTTAAAAAATCATTTTCATTGTTATCGTTAAGGTTTGGATCTGAAAAGCCTAAATCCCTTCCAGTACTACTTGAGTTTTCGTCACTATTTTTAAAATTATTTATATCGTTAGCTGTGTCAATATTTGTAATATTCTTATCTGTAATAGTATTACTGTTCGTGCAGCTCGGAATACTTTGGTCGTTGTTATTAATAACGAGTTTTATATTACTGGCTCTTAAAAAATCTCTACCTAACACTATAGGGTGCCTCATGCTATCGTTTCCCACTACTAGTAAGTATAACTTAATTAAATTACCTTTAAAATTAACGCTACAGTATGCTCTACCTAATATATTCAACTCACTATTGTTGATTCCGTAATATCCTCTTGATGTTGGTGAGTCCAGTTGCGAAACTAAGCATCGTGGTACATAAGCTTCTTTTATAAAGCTGATGGGACTTCCAGTATCAAGAACAGTCATCGCCTTCATGGATACGGCTGCCCTCCCTGTTGATTCACTGACGAATGAATAGCTAAGTAAAAAATGGAAATCATTAGCATTATTAAGGAACTCATATTGATTACTTCCGTCATCCGGTAATGCTTCTTCAGCGTTGGGCTTATTGTCCTGTACCATCATAACCGTCGATGATTGACGACAGCTTGTCGCGATATGTCCTTGTTGACCGCATCGAAAACAAGATGACCTTACCCTCTTCGGTTTAGGGCAATTGCTGCTTAAGTGGCCAAATTCATTACAGTTGAAACATTTCACTCTACGCTGTGGTTCTTGCTGCACATATCTGGTCCTAGGATATGATGTTGGTTGTGGAGATAAAACTTCAGAACTCGTGTACCTCTTCATTCTCTCGTACTTCCTCAGAGCTTGTTTTAACTCTACCATATTGTTGGCGTTATATAGGAGTTGCTTGTTGACAGTCGAGTCTGGTATTCCTCGTATAATGTAAGACATGAGATCTTGTTCCTGGATATCGGAAAAAATGGAGATTTCTTGCATTACCAGTACATATTGCTGAAGTGTTTCCTCCCGTTTTCTCTTCCGACAACGTAAAGTATCGTGAATATCTGCTGCAGTGACATGCTGATGAAATTCCCTACTTAAAGCCGATTTTAAGTCCTTCCATGATTTACAACATGAAGACCTTAAGAATAATTTTGCTGTTCCTTTTAATAGTCGCTGGGCGTAGATGAATGATTTCTTTTCATCCCATCCAAAAATTTGTTTCGAATCCTCAAAGCTCTGTATCCATCTCTGAATCGAGAAATTGTCATCACCACTAAATGTCTGGAGAGATTCTTCAACGTCTCTAAAACTATATGAGGGTTGATGTGTAGCGGCATTTTCTACTTCTTCTTCACATAAAGCCTGTAATTTTTTTTTTAACTCGGAGATTTCCTGCTTTTTTTTCACCATTTCTCGTAAATCATCCAATTGCTGATCTAAATTTTGCGCAGATGAATTTTCCCGCGTCCCAGTATAACTGTTTTGCTCAGATTGCTCTTCCCCGACACCGTTATTGTCTTCACCATCTTCCCCGAATCTGTTAATTGGAAAATATTGCAAAATTTCTATTTCGGTTAAACTTCCTACGGTCTCTTCTAATCTTAACTGCAATTGACTTTTTAATCCGGTAGAAGCTTGTCCCATTTCGGATAATTTGTCTTTTAGCTGCTGAACAGTGGCCTTCTCGATAAATCTAGTTACACGTGCAGCCATGTCGGGGAAATTATCTTAAAGTTTTTAAATATAGTAAAAATGTTATACACGGGCACAATCCTTCTTGAAGATAAAACAATTTTTCCACAAAAACCCCCGGCTTATTTTCCGATCATTAAAACTTTATCTGATTCACTGAATCACGTGTTCGTTTAATGCCAATCTCATTTCCGTGACCCTCTGTACACTGGCGTTAAGCACTGGTAGGTAATAAGTTTTTATCGGTTTAGAAAAAAAAATTCTGTTGCGTACACCTATGCACTACACATATTTAAATGGACCGATCCACCGATCAATTAATGAAATTTTCGGAAAAATATAACCTGCGCAACTTATCGCGAGTTCTCAAGAGCAAAATAAATTTCCGGATAAATTAAAATAAATGTACGCTACCGCTTTTTCCCGTTCATCCCACTTCTGAAATTGTGAGGGTTTTTCTTTAAATAAAAATACTAGTGTTTCGGATGAGTTATCTTTTACTTCACTGAGGCCTCTTAATCAACTAACAAAAATCACAGCACTTGTCTGATTCTACTCATTGTCCTAACGGTAGCTTAAAACAGTCGGTCATACAAACATTAAATATTACACTGCAAGAGATAACATTGAAACAGAGAACGATAGCAGCTAGCACAGATGTGCAGTACAGTAATTGTATATTGCTAGCCCTACGTACATATAGCACTACACACCCAAAATCAAATTAAAAGAAAAAAACGTGTACTAGAATGGCTCTACAGTGTGGCGAATAAATGATGACAATAATCGTACGGTCACCAATTGCTAATAATTTACAGCATACAGTGAAATACTTTTCTATTCTATTCTAATAATATGTTTATGTTTATGGTAACCAACAAACTATAAGCACACTATAAGTACCTGTCCGAGTCGTCTGGAAATCTAAAAAATTTCATTGCTGATCCCTTCACTTTTTTGCTGCCACAATCCTTCGCGCAGCATTTATAAAAAAAGCGTCTATTTGGCATATTTTCCTTCTTTCTGAAATTGGATATATCGAACGTTATTCATTACTAAATACACTTAATTTAAAAAAATATATGTTTTTAAACTAAATAGATACTTCACCTGTTTGAATATATATAAGTTAAATCAATCGCTGAACCCTACTAATAAATAAAATTTGAATTTGAATTGTTTCCTTTATTTTGACAGTAGAGAATGTCTTTAAATTAAATTGTCATTTTTTATGTGACAGTTGAAATTGTCGAAAATACTAAGAAAGGAGCAGTTGAGTTTTGACCTTAGATTATATGAGTCTACGGTTTTGACATTAGCAGTTAGCATTTTTGACAGTAGCAGTTGGCATTTCGACATTAGCAGTTGGCACACATATCTGGTTGTGCTCTTCATTCTCTTTCATTTTATTATGGTCACACACCCAGCTCTTCTTACTGAATAGTGGTACCTAAAAAGTATAACTCCACAGAATAAAGAAAAAAACTCGCTGTAGTCTTTGAATTATACTGTATATTGTACTGTCTATACTTGACTGCGTTCCACTGATGATTTACACTGAATGGGTAAATTCAAAAATGTCAAAGCTTTGCGCATCATACAGCATCACTGTAGCATCGTGATGCGCTGTTGTTTGTGATGCTGTGGCACTGCATTGCTGATGCTTTCTCCTGACATTTTTGAACGTCAATTGTCAAATTGTGTTAGTCTTTGAAAATATAAAACAATAGTCAGCACGACAAAATAAATGTGGAACCTTGTGCCAGCAGTTTATTAAAATCAATTTTAGAAAGAAAAAGATTCTTAAAACGAAGTAAACTAATTCTAATAAAATCATTGCAAAGTCGAAGAAGCATACCAAAATTATTTCGACTTAATAAACGAACAGCGAACGATGATATTAAGATTTTCATGGAAGGGTCTACTGTATGCTTTGTCTCATCTACTTCATCTAATATGTTGAAGTATTCGGAACATGTCGCGCCCCGTGCTGTTTGACGACTTCTTTTTGTTTATTCTTTTATAAGTTATAAACAAATTTAGATATTTCCTTGTTACTTCTGCTTTGGGGTGTGGAAATTTGTTATCTATAAGCTTCATTTCCTGTATCATTTTCCCCATAGCACACTTTTCTTTCCCCACTGCTAAAGTGCTCTTCATTTTTCAACCAAACGTTTAATAATAATTTTTGGTCGTCCGTCCAATTTACTTTCTGTCCACTGGAATCATATCACAATTAATTATTAAGATAATATTTTGCATTAATTACAACTTACCTCTCCATTCTGTGGTTATTTATGCGCTTAGGCGCCAAAATGACAGCTGCATCACAACAAAAGCATCACCTCCTGCCATGATGCGCTTGTTTCTTGATTTCAGATGTGTTCGTGATGCGAAAGTGAACTTTTGATTCAGTGACTGATGACATTACGATTTATTTTTAAACTCATGATGATGCAGATACGGCATCATCAGCGCATCGCTGCATTTTTGAATTTGCCCAATCTTTGATTTAATTCCCTACACATAATAAAATTAGCTTACGATTACTTTTATTTACAATAATATTGTTATTATTTCTACATCGAAGCCCTCTTGGTATATCGCGGTCAGTGATCGATATTGCGTTACTGCTTGTTTTAGTTGGTCGCATCGATTTTGTTTGTTTACATCGATGGATTTTGAGTATTGGGTAAGGGTGACCTACTCATGCAGTGTACAGCATAATTTTACGTCGTATGATTCTTCATGTACGACAATTGTTTATTCTACATCGGAAGTATGTTGATGTTATGATTACTTATTGAGCTTGGCAAACAAGTATGTCATTCTGATGTCACAATATTATGAATATATTATTGTGATATTATGATTACTTGTTGTGTTTGGCAAATAAGTATGTCACTATAAGATATGTATGTAGGTAGGTATACCACAACAGTATGTTAAAAAAAAATAAAGGAAAATGTTAAAAAAATATCATTTACTTTGGCAAGGTCACCGATACTATGACAATTACAATTACGCAAACATGAAAGTTTATTAATATGAATTTGTTACAAAGAACACTATACCTTTTTCCTTTCTAAGTAGGTATATATACAGGGTGTTCCGTAAGTGGTATAATATCCAAATACTATAGATAGGTCATGCTTAGTCGAGCAAAAAATTGTACGGAGGGCGACTGGGAGCTCTAACGGTTTCCGAAATAACGGGCCTTGTTTGAACTGAAGAATTACATTAGAGAATAGTTATGTGCAATTATTCGGGGGGTATGGAGGCTGCACCACCCCAAAGCGGTTGTCCAAAATAGGGCGATTGATTATCGTTAAGCTTTCCCAGTAATGTATAAATTCTTCCTCTACATCTCTCCGTATTGAAGTTATGGCTCAACAAGGTTGAAATTTCGGAATTTTAGCTCGTGTTTTTTATTTAACTACTATTTTTATATAAAAAAAAACAAACACGTCATCAATACTAATTTCTCATATTAGATTTAAGAAGCCCTAAAGCTTGGCTTTAAAATTACCTATCACACTTTGTACCCAAAATTTAGCCCTTTCTGCGTTTTTTGCACTTTTTCTTGAACATATCCTGTACAAATGACTAACAAAACTCGTCCCTAATTGCATACATTCTGGCACTAAATCTTTTTCGCTGGATTTACTTCAGTTTTAAATAATCACAGGGTGTAACGTTCAGAAATGACAGGGTGATCTATAAAAATATACCGAAATATCTCAAAGTCCCGTTATCTCATAGCCTTCGGATATTACACCACTTACGGGACACACTGTATATAAAATATATCCAAATTTATTCATATCAATTTGTTACACGAGAACACTTATACCTTTTCTCTTTTTAGGTAGGTATTTTACACGAACAAGAAAATTTATCAATATTAACTTGGTTCCAAAGCACAAATGTTCCTTTTTCCTATCTAGGTATATACAAAAATTGAAAATTTATTAATATTGTCTTAACTTTATTATGATTGAGTCTTTCAGTCAAAAAAAATTTTCAAAATGAATACCGCTTCATTTTCTTTTTACTTCTTATATGTATATGTCACCAAAATAATAAATTAAGCCCATGATACCTTTTCTATTTCCTTTGACTTTCTTTACTTTTTTTTCTTTTCTGAATATGAAACGATATCACTACAGGTGTTACAACATCAATTCCTCATGTTATGGAAGTTGTGACAGAGGCTGAGTAACGGAGGACGTAAAATCCGACTACTAGTAATAGCTTGCAACGGTCGGGAGCTCTTCGTCAGCCAACTCATGAACCCAGGCGTCCACCTACCAATATGCATTTAGCTACATATTTGCACATGAACTCCCAAACCCATTAGCCGGCCGCGATGCACCCTTCTGCTGCAAAAATTCACGCGCAGAGCTATTGTAAAGAGCGAACAGCTTTTGTCCGCTAGCAATTAGCCGGGAGGAGAGGTTCTTGCTCTCTACACCCTCTTGGGTGCTCAAGATAGCTGTGCACAAAGGAAACAAAATACAAGACAGACAGACGGACGGAAACGAGCTATTAACAGACAAGACACCAGACGGACAGACTGACAGTAATATGACACTAATGACCGATGACATAACACTATACTCACTATCTCGCAGAAGAGAAGAGAGAGAAAAAACATGGAGACTCCAGATGTTGTAAGCTCCTCAGGGTCTCAGTTGCTGTAGGCCCATACGTCCCCAACCATCCCAACGAACAAAACTTCTGAGCCCCTGTGCCTGGTTTGATCCCATTCCAATTCACCGTGCGCGCGACTGAAATTTATTAATTTAAATTTTATAAAAAAGAAAACACAATTCTTCAGAATTGTACAAAATGAACTTTATTTAGTAGTTAATTAACAAGAACCTCTTTGGAGGTGTTTTCCGTTTCTCAACTAAAGATCAACTGAACTTAACTGCTATATCTAAACATAAGAACAAGTAATTCACTGTGTACTAATTATTTCAACGGTGTCGCTTTCTATTCATGTCTTATCTCCAGGTTCTTATCAGTCTTTTGTTCGACGGTGCATCTTTATTCTGATGATATGCTGATTGCGCAGTTCCCATCATTTGGTTGCGCTTTCTTCAAGGTTTGCATGTTCTTTACGAAGTGAAGAAGCTCAGATCTGATATCTTGAGATGTCATGTTGTCACGTTTTGGTGACATGAGTATGGGAATGTAACTCGCGCGCTAGGATACCATACCTCATCACTCCACCCGTCACTCCTGAAAAGTCACTTTAATACATTTTATTTAATAAAAAAAAAAAATTGAAAGAAAAATATAGTGAGGCAATTTGTTTATCTATTATCATTACTCTCTGTACGGCGAGCAATCACCAGGAACGAAATGAAATCATATTGACACTGTGTTACAGCTTAATTACGATTAATAACAGAAGAATTTATTTGATATAGAAAATTTCCTTTTTTTTTTTAGAGTTTTGTTATATATTATTATTATTATTATTACTAGCAAAATATATGCATTATAAAACCAACACCAAAAATATATTGTTTCGAAAATGAATTTCGACAGATTTCTGACGTTGGATCTGGCTTGAAATTAGTCCAAATTTCATTATCTCCTCACCAAAATAAAAATTTCTTCCGAGAAACTCAGATATCTCGGACTCCAAATAAGTTTTGAAACCTTTCATAGATGCTCCATGAAACTCAGGGAACCAAATAAGCTCCAAAGCTTTTCGGTACAGCAACTTCTTATGATAATTTATCACGCCAAAGATGAAGACAAAAAAACTTTTTCACAAAAGCACCTTCTTGTTACAGTTTATTACGCCAAAAATAAAATAAAAACTTCTCCACAAAAGCACCTTCTTGTGGGAGGGAATTAGCTCGATAAAGCTAGATTTTCCTGAAAAAAAAAACTTTTTCACAACAGCACCTTCTTGTGAAAATTTGTTACGCCAAAGATTTTCCAACAAAAACCAATAAAAAAAAACACACTTTTCAACTCTATTTCTCCCTCAGCTTAAACCAACCATCAGCTATGAGTTGCAAAGTCCAAGTCCCGAGCCACCGACATTGCCGCTCGCGATGCGTTCTCCTGTCCCCTATCCAACATGCGCTGTCAGATGATCAGATGCATCAGGCTCAAAGATGTTATTTCCCGGAAAAATTTCTTAAATGTCTCCACGCCAAGCATGCCTAAGTGGGGGATTTAGCCCAGGCAATATACATAAAGATTTCGGTTGAAAATTTGGCCGAAGATTGCCTTTTAAGGTACTGAAAAATAGATTTGTTATGTACAAATGCCTGTTCTTGAGGAAATGGGCTTAAGGCATATAATGATGATAAAAGAAAGCGGTACCAGGTTAGAATTTTTTACGTTTCGCAAATAAGTTGCCAATATGAACGAGTAGCGAAAAGAAAATCGCTACAAACTCACCCAGTGACAGTTTAGCAGGCCGGCACGCTAGCACCTGAAGAATCCTAAGATCGGATGGCATGATCCTCTTTGCCGTCCACGGCCGCTCGTTACATCGCTGGCAGTGGATTTGCGATGTCCCTAATGCGTTCACCCGTTAGAGTGAAGAGATAGCCTCAGGGAGAGGACAGAGAAGAGAAACGAGCCGCTTTCTTACTCCATAGTATGCATTTTAATTTTTAAATTCCGACACTTTAAACTTCTAGTTTTATTTTTTTTCGAACCACAACGAACGAGGAATTGTTGACAATATTGACCGCGTTCGTAGAGGATTCTCCCGTAGAGAAAGACGTTACTTGTTCACATTAACTAGCCTAGATACAAGATTTGTCCTGTCTTTTTTTTTCCTTTTTTTCTTCTTTTGTTACAAAAATACCTACTTAACTCTACTATTATTACAACACTCGGTAAGTCTTTTAAATCGACGTAATAATTCATGTGACGTATATTCTTGCAGCACTTTTTGATAATTTGGACTGACTTCTGGTGCTCCTGTGTAATGACTGCCCTTGCTAATTCTTTAAAATTCCTACATGCGACCATAACACCCAGCTACCACAGGGTCTCCTTTTTCCTTTTCTCGTTTTTTTCTCTCTACAGGTACTGACAAGAAATAAATAGTTATCTCTTTTTTTTTCTATGTTACACTAATAAAATCTTCCATGTTATTTTAACTCCAGGTACATTGGAAATCTCAATCTCTTTGCAAGTAGCGCAATAATAACCCTTGACTAACAATAAAAAAAATTGTAATTTTTACTTTTTAACATCATATCAAAAGAACATTATCGACCTTTCTTCCTCAAAATCCCAAAACCAACTCCTCATCAAATCCCGTCCCATCTTCCACCTCAGTCCACTTCCAACATTTTTTTTATCTGAGTGTACCATTCACACTCTCGCGCCAATTCTTCCCTTTACCCATCAAACGTAAACGTCGCCCACGCCATGAAAATTTTTTCAGAACTTTTTCTCAAGAATATCAGCCTATAAGGGAATCCGGTATAGTCAAGCAAGAAACTAGAATTGTTGTGGTTTTCCATTAATTTTTTCCTGAAGAATAGTTCGCGGGATATTAAATTTCCGACCTGCTTCTATAATTGAAATTGATCCACTCCTAATCAACTTTAGGGCCGTTTTCAGCTCCTCTTCCGTATGCGGTCGTGTATTTCCTTTTGAAGTCATTATTTCTAAAATTAAATTGAAAAACGCATTTTTTTTTAAATGTCCTTATTTAGCAGTAGTTAAGTTCCAATTTAACGATTGGCCCGCTAATTAGATTTAGGAGAATTTTCTGTACCTAATTACAGGCACTCTTTTTTTTAACTTTAGAAAAATGTAGTTTTTTTCAAATGAACTTTTTTAAATTTTTTCTTTACATAATGGTTTAATCCTTATGAGTTTAAGACCTTAAGTATTAGATAGCGCCATTAGTGGTTTCTTTACCTGTTCTGCTCTGTTTAAAGTACTTATACAAGCGTTTTATTTTTAAAATACTCGTATGATAGAACATTTTGAAATATGATGATACACTCGAATGCAATATAAGTTGTGTCTGAATTTATATATATTTTTTAAGTAATCGTATTTCGTAATTCTAAATATAAATTTGTCACTAGTTCCTTACACTATCATATATACTTTAGCTTTCTTAGATCATAATATTTTAAATGAACAATTAATTATCGAGTTAGTCTAAAACTATTATTACTTACTTACCTAATCAAATATAAAAATGTAACTAGATGAAATCTTATGCTTTTTGAGATAAGTACCTATGTAAAAGTAAGCAAAAACAACAATCACTGTAGATAACATTTAAAATTTTATAAATTATGAATTTTAATAAAAATAACAAGAAGATAAACTTAAATTGTATTTAATAATTGTCTTAAAATCGATAAACTAATTTAAATTAAACCTATAATGGGACGAAATGAGCAATATGGTGGTCTACGCACACATTTAGCGGGGTACATTTGAATTCCACTTAGTGTACGCTAAGAAATGGCACGGTATCTCAGTTTTAAATTTAAGTGCTAAATTCATTTCAGTTTCTTTAATTTTTTATAAGGATGAGCACGAATCACGATTGTGATTTCGATTCAAAAGAAGAATTTGAAGATCTTGTAGTCCGATATTCGCCTCGAGCGGAATGGCTTAAGTTTTATACTTTATTTCCGTGGTCTCCCGTCAGGTAATTTTTTCTATACTGACAGATGTAGGCACATAAGTCTTCAGAGCAAATGCTTCATTTGCGATTGCAATTACATGATATGAGGGTTTCCATTACTTATTCAATTATATCCGGTGGTAGTCCTAAGGTGCCATTTTAGAGTACTTTTCCCAAATTAGATTTTGCACAAATGTTTTCAATATTGTTTCTGCCATATGAGTCCACATCTACATTTCCTATCGACATGAATTATTTCATTTACCGCCTTGCTTCCTTCCTAGGCTTAATATCTATGCATCAAGTGTTGCTGGTTATCTTTGCCTAGGTGTAACACCTATGCAACGAGCTGTAGAATTGCCTACAGGCGCAAAACTTATGTAATGAAGACTCATTGGTCACCAATTCAATGCAGTTAGCAGCATCACCAAGAGGACAAAATAAAGGCTTGATTCACTGTCTTATCTTGTGGATTTAACATCCTCCCCCGTGTTGAACATACATATTGTTCAACTTAATCTCCAAATCAGCGCTTGTACGGAACCCTGATGGTGGGCATCATTGGCAGCGATAACTTCGGCTATCATCCTTCAAATTAAATTCTCCAAAGAAGGTATAGTATGAAACAGATCGCAGTAATCATGCTAAACTGGTGAATCTCTTGATCATAAGTCTTCGGGGACATCATTTCTTCGTTCTGAAGTCGATTTATTCCTTTCCTCATATTTTAGATGTCATCTGTAATGTTATTATGTGGGATTGATTGATACACTTGGTTCGGAGACTTCTGCTGTTGGTAAAATTCCTTGTTGGAAGGAAAAACTTTGTTGTAACTTTAATGGTACCGCCGCTTGTGATATTTATTATTCCAGATTTCGTACGAACTGCCGCATACATTATAGATTGTGATTTCTTATTCTGCATTACATAGATTAAATGGTTCCGATTAAAGAGTTGCATCAATCGATGTGCGTAATTAGTTCTTGAAATCCTACAGTAGGATGGCAAGGGTGTCTGAGGTAAAAAAACTTAGTTCACAGGAACAGATGTTTGACCTCTTTTGGTAGAGCGGTGATGTGGATAGAATGTACAATAGTCGAGCACATGGTAGTTTCTTGATCCGAGATAAGCTATAATACTGATCTTTGTGTAAATCTGTGTGTGGTGATTTTTTTTTTTTAACTTAACTTAACCTAATTCGTTTTTAACATAATGTTTTGAAACTCATTTATCCATGTAAGCATTTTCTTATGAATTTTTATCATATCATAATGAGTGTCGGCTGGACGTGAAGTCCGAACTATCAGCCGAAGCTGATAGCTCACTCCGTGTGACAGTCGTTGCAGGTCGGCACGCTAGCACACCACGGCTAATGGCGGTGAGTGTGGGATGAAGGGCTAACCAGAAAGAAAGCCTGCCGCTGCCATGCACGATATACAAAAAATATCGCGCCTATGCCCCAAGGAAGTCGCGCACATAATGCAGTCCTGAGAGATTGTTTCACATCACATACCTGTAGACATCGTGAGGATTTATGGCCGCTTTCACAGTCCAGTCTTAAGCCAGAGCTTAGCTAAGCCACGGGTGTGGCTTAAGCCCAGAACTTAAGCCTACTCGGTTTCACAGTACTCGGTAAGCTGAGGCTTAGTTAAACCGCAAATGAAAATTTTTAAGTTGTCAGCACTGCTGTAATTGTGAATTTTTGTAAAGGAAAATTTCCATTGTGGATTAAAAATCAAGCGAAAGAAGAACTTTTTATTTACCAGTTTGTTGTGGTTTTTATCTGGAAGGATATCAAACCCAAAAACCATTGTTGCAGAATGTTTTGACAACGTAAACCATCATAGCCGAATGTGTCTATAGTCGGAACCGAGAATAAAAATCAGCGTCACTCCATTTCTCGAAATGTTGTGGGTGTCTTCTTATAATTTTTTCACGGTTCACACTTTGCGATATTATATTATACATTTCCTCGTCGCTTATATTCTCTGCATCAGATAAATAATTCATTTTTGTCTTAAACTGTTTCGTTTCTTCCTAAAGCGTCAAATGGAATGCTGACACTAGCTGCCAGACAGTACTCAAAACTGCTAACTAGACAACTATTTTTCTCTTGGAAAATTTCAATTCAGTTTTAAAGTATAACTTTTGAAATATCCAAGTTCGTTTAATAACAGAAATTATAATATTTAGGCAAAATATATATTTAGCAATAATTTCCTATGTGTTTCATAGCAACATC
The DNA here is from genome assembly GCA_963930735.1 of Dioctria linearis. NCBI lineage: Eukaryota > Metazoa > Arthropoda > Insecta > Diptera > Asilidae > Dioctria > Dioctria linearis. The sequence continues at coordinate 38,578,468 of OZ005742.1, read as the reverse complement.
TGAGGCTTAAGCTTTCCAGAAGACGGGCCTAAGTTAAGCTTGCATTAAGCCAGTTATACCACTTAAGCCTTGACTGTGAAACCGAAATATTTATTAAGCCTTGGCTTAAGCCATCGCTGTGGCTTAAGCCTTGACTGTGAAACCGCCCATTACTGTTATGTCCTCCGTTGCATTCCACAGCCTCCATATGACATTGCTCGCACATCTTTTCAATAACCCTGGAATCGAAGTACAGAGCTAGTCCACCTTCACGCTAGAAGAGGGCCTCAAGAGAAGTGAAGGAAAAAGAACAAAACCTCACTACTCCATGACAATTCCTTATTTATTCATACTTTCAGATGCTTTGTGCACCATACAGTTCTAAGTTAGTTAATACTTATTCGTCAACTAGACATACAAACATGCTTAACCACAAAAATTGGGTGAACAGTATGTATCCTTATTGGGACTAACACAACACAGAGAAATATTCAGATAGTAAATTCAGCGAGTTATCTCATGAGAAATGAGTATATCGGGTAAGTACATATAGCAAGAAAACAAAAGAATATATAGGTATGTATATTGCAAAAATAAAATATAAATCAACAGTATACTCGCGACCAAATTTCCGCTGCATGGTGAGGCACTATACCATCCATACGGGAAATAACCCTAGTTGGCGACACTTCACGAGAGGAAAAAAAGATATAAAAATTTACAAAAACAACAAGAAAAATAAAAAGTATGTAAAATAAAGTACCCATCCTTTATCTAACTTAATAAAAAGTAAAACTCATTTTTTTTAAAAGGAGGAAACATCGGAACTTTTACTGAAAAGGGGAAGTGTAGGCATGTGCATTCTACTAAGTTCATGCTGTTTCCGGCATAGTGCAAGTGTATAATTTTTACGACAATTTAATCAGTCTTACTGGATGTTTTTGCACTCCATGCACTGCAATTAAAAATCAGTTTTTTTTACAAAACGAAAACGTGGAAATTGATCACACAAAATTGATAGATGAGTGGATGAATTCACAAAATTTCAGTCATAATCTAAGCGATAAGAAAATCTTTTATCGGCAAATCAAGATTGGCTTAATTTTTCAAAACATCGTATGCTCATTTGTGCTTCGAGGTATTGAAGATTGCACAGTATGTTTTATTGTACCAGCTCATAATGCCAACTAAGAAAGAGTGTTTTAACAATTTCTCAACTGTGGATGAAAGAAAGAAACTCACTGAACATATAAACGGCTTCGTCACTAATCAAAACAAAATTTAATTTTAAAGACTTTAATTCTGTTGATTTTTATACATTGTTAAAAAAATGATACACGGTGAGAGGCCTTTAGTCTCTGGTTTACAGAATCTAAAATCTCCAAAATGTTTACATGGCAAGAGACTCTTGTCTCAGATCAAAAAATTAGGTTCTGAAGACCATAAGAAAAAGTCTCACGAAATTTATGTTTGGTCTCCAGAAATCTGTGTTAATTGTCAAGTAAAACATTGTTAAAAAGAAAGTGAGAAAGCTTTAAAAGAAATGTATGCAAACATTTTACGGGATAAAAGACAATACAACAAAGTGTATTTTTTTTTTTCAAAAATAACCAGTCTCTATTGACGAAAAAATGTCTCTTCTTTAAGGCCATTACTATCCCAACTTGAGACTTGCGTCTGTTCGTCTGTCCGGCCGTCCGTGAGCCCGTCTGGACGATAGCTTTGAAACGCGTATATTTAAAGAGCTGAAAATTTGCACACGGGCTTTAAAAAAAAGTTAATTTAAGTTCGAAAATGGGACAAATCGGGTAACACTTTCCTAGCGTTGCCATACACAAATGTCGTTTTTTACGCTATATATTTGCACACTGCCTGAAAGTGCGTCAACGTAGAGAACCGAAATTTTTTACAGTGTTTCCATGAAAATAGTAAATATAATTTCAAAAATAGACTAAATTGGGCAACGGATTCTTGGTGTTGCCATATAAAAATTTAAGATTTGTACGTATACTGTGAAAACGATCAGTCCTAGACGTTTTAATTGCACTGAAAAGTTCTTCACAATATGAAATCCTATGAAATTGGTCATCATCATTTCTACTTTCCAACGAACCGTTCTAGAAATTGCGAAAAACCAGTTCAAAAATCAAACTAGTGCAGATAGGTGACCATACGAAATTACATACGGGTATTCATCTACAGCATCATAAGAATTGGTCTTTGACCAATTCTAGCTTTTTACTTGGGAAAGTTCAAATTTTGTTCGATTTTCGATGGAATTAACCTATGATAAATTAAATAAAAATTAACAAAAAACTTTGCTAAACTCACTCCACAGTTAACTTAACAGCAGAACACACAATAGTCTCCGGAAATCTAGAGACGAAAAATGAGCAAACTTCGAAGACTAGAGACCGAGCATGGAAACCCGATTGATTTGAAACACATGACGGGAGACCGGAGCCGGAGAATAAAAAAATTTCTAGTAATTTGGTATTTTGAGATTTTTTTGCATCTCCAAAGTGTATGCATGGGTGTCCAAAGATCGAGAAAGTGGTCTCTTGATGTTTAAGTCTATCAACATGTATCTTCAACTTTCCGGAGAAATGAAGCTATTTTGAAAGCTATATGGTACACTAAATGTGAAATTGTTTTTCTAATTTTTAGAGGATTTATTTATGTTCCTAAATGTAAGAGAGATTTAATTTAGTTCATTCACTTCGTTTTATTTTACTGTTTTTTTGTAAACTGACTAATTTTATAATAAATAAATAAAAAAAGACGCTATGCATAACAAATTCAACCTATTTCATTAGTAAGTAAAACAGACAATTATTTGGCAACAATGTCCGGGTTTCAAGCTAAAATGTCCGGGTCTTTCGAACTTGTTGTCTTAGTTTAATGATTTGACAGATGGCAGCCCTACATAGAAATCGGACCAATGAAGATCCTGGAAATGAGTGACAGTCAGACATGATAGATTCATTAAATACTGTGTTGTTGAAGTGGACAGAGGTGGGCTAGCAAAAGAGAATCCTAGAATTTTTTAAAGAAGAATCTGGATAATCCCGACGATAGGATGTGAACAAAAGAATGAACGGTGGGAAATTGCAGCACAAGAGCAGGAGAAGCAGTGGTCCAAGAGCATTTAAAACAAAAAACCATAAAGACTCAGATAAGTATCCGGGTCTATGCTGAAGCATAAAAAGAAATGTGTAGATAGTGCTAGAAACTAAGGGCTATTCTTATTCCAGCATGTACAAAGTATATACATTTCAAGTTTTATATTGAATTTACATTTTACATATACATATACCTATTAAAAGAGTGCTGATGGAACTATATATATTTTGTACATTTTATCACTGAACTACTGCGATGTACATTTGAGCCCCCGCCCCGGTCAGGGGAGTACCTGAAATTTTTTAGGAACAATTATTATAAATTTTTTTTTTTAAGTGCATCCATCGCACTACGTAGATCTATTACTCTTCATATTATTCTTCAATCAGACATTGTGTAAGAACATAAGGGAACCCACGGAAAGTAAAACGCTCGGATTCTCCGAAATTTTTTCCCAACTATGCCCCTCAAGAAAGCCTTCTCGAAGAGATACCCCACTCTTAAAATTATTTCGTCAGTCTGCGTGAGCTCTATTAATAATAGCACTCTCCACTTCATAGTGAACGTGCATTTAGAGCTATAACGACCCGATGGGTTTACTTTCGCTTGAGTGAGGATTTAGCTGTAAGCTTCGGGGGTGATTTTAAGAGTAACTGAGAACCAATGTCGCTGGACCGATGACCGGAAGGGCTAGTATACCGCTACGGGGGTGATCATAAGAATGAACAAATTATTGTGTAAACATTTTATATTATGAATGAAGGTTAACATGTAAAAGTAAGGCAAGTTTTCTTTCCTCTCTCCTCCTCCTGGGCCTCTCCTCCATATTCCAGTTTAACAACATCGTAATCACGTGTCATGGCTGGCTGAGGACAGCACAAGGATCAACATCCGAGCCTTAGGATAAACTTCAGGTGAGTGGTTTCCGTGGTCCCTTCAGCGCCGGTGTGTGGTGTATTTTTTATTGTAGATCTCGTTTTGACAATAGGCACGAATTTCGCCCTATTTTAAGTAAATTTTTTGGTGTATATTTGTAAATTGTATGCTAGGAAAACATTTCTGTTGGGACCTTATTGGGTGAGTAAATAGCGCGACCGTAAATTTACAAATGTTGGAAATATCAATAGAGCTCATTCCAAAAAGGAATTCATTTCTGATATTCTGATGTCGGGTGAGTCCCTGTATTTAAGAATAGCACTCCATCGAAAAGGACTTCAATGCCATTAAATTTATGACCATTTGTCATCATCATTTTTATAAGTCAGGAAATTTCTGCAAATTTATAAATTTCTATAGGATCTACACACTATCTTATTTAGTTAAGTGAGTTGATAAAAATTATTTAAAAACTTGATTTTCAAAAATTTTCATTTTGTTTTTTAATAGGTATTATGCTAACTGTTAGAATAATTTGAAGTTAAATAGGTAATTGCAAATCAGCCAGACATTCCTCTTCGCAAAATTTCCTTGGAAACCTGTAAAACTCAAAACATCAAATAGCTATTGACACGTAAATAATCAACAAAATACTCCACAACATTAATCCGGATACGTTCTTATCGGTTAAAAATCTGAAAACAGCTTTCTATCAGTGGCCCATCAGCTCGTTGTAAAACAAAAGCTGTTGGTTCGATTCTTTTTTTTACTGTCATCCTACATTTAAACTATATTTATGGGGTGAATAATAACAAAGTTACAGTGTGTTAAGGACTTTACAAAACACTTTACCAACTCAAGAGAAGGATTCTTCATTCCTCAAACATAGTTATCGCCTTACCCTTGTATTCGGAACATACTCCTTTTTACTATAACTGCTTACAATTTACGTCCATAGGATGAGCTATTCATCATAGAAGCGAAGAAGAAAGATAATAAATTAATTAGGGGTGGTTCGTCGTTGGAAGTAAAGGAAGCGCTGCTTCCAATGATAAAATGGAAAAGTTCATCCATAATAGACAAATCGGTTACATTAAAATATTCTCGCAATATTTCCTCCTATAGCAACTCCAAATGCGGAAAATCTTTATATGAAAATCCCAATTTTCTCCTAAAAACAAGAAATGTACATATATGTAAGTATTGTTGCGCGCGTGGCCTTTGGTTCGTTATTTAAAAACACAATATTAAATAATTAATATATAAGTTCTTTATTTCACTCTAATCATATAAAAGTTCACAAACATTCATCTAATCAACTCAACTCTAATTATCGCTACTTTATTTATCAATTTATCAATTATCGCAATCTAATCACATACACTTCCGCTTTTTATTACTTTCGCTTCTTAACACTGCAACGTCTAAGACAAGACTCTTTTTCTGGCGATGACAACTGTTATATTTATACCCTAGAAACTCTCCGGATTATTCTGGAGTGTTCTATTCCAAAAGCTTCTTGACTATTCTATTTGTTCTATTCCTGAACTTTCCTAACTTTCATAATCGATTCTCTGAACCTGAAGTCATTTACTCTCCGAACCTGAAGTTGTTTATTGCCAGTAGATGTCACCAGTTGTCTCTTTCTATTGCACGTAACACTGCCCCCTTCTTAAACTTGTTCGTCCCGAACAACAGGTGGTCCACGGTCTTGATGCTCGTAGTATTGACACAAGCGGTCCAAATGAACAATTTTGTGCTTGCCTCTTGTGCCACGCTGAATCCTGTATACCACGTCATTAATTCTAGTTATTACTGAATATGGTCCTTCCCAGTGTTGTTGCAATTTTGGAGAACGTCCCTTACGTCGTTTCGGGTTGTACAGCCAAACAAGATCACCTTCGTTAAATCCTGCGGAATTAGCGCGTAAGTCATAGCGGGTCTTCATCCGATCAGTATTTGTTGCTAATTTCGTCCTCGTGGCCTCGTATACATCGGCTAATTGTTGTTTGAGCTCCGATACGTAGTCTTCTGGTAACTTTTGTTCACCTCTGGGGGTACCGAATTTGAGGTCGCTAGGTAAACGCATCTCTCTTCCGAATATGACTTTAGCTGGGGTTTGTCCGGTAGTACTATGAACGGCTGATCTATAATCCATTAGGATTGATGATAGTCAACTATTTTCTTTAGATGCTCGATCAATGTTCTGTTGAAGCGCTCTACCATGCCATCAGATTGTGGGTGTAGAGGAGTTGTTCTAGTTTTTCTTATTCCCAACATTTTACACATCTCCTGGAAAGTCCGCGATTCGAAGTTCCGTCCTTGGTCCGAATGAAGTTCGTGAGGCACACCAAACCTACTGACCCAATTCGTTATTATTTGTTCCGCAACTGTGGTTGCCTCTTGATTAGGGATTGCATAAGCTTCAGGCCATTTACTGAAATAGTCAATGGCAACTAATATATAACGGTTACCGCCATCCGTTTCTGGAAAAGGTCCAGCGATGTCTATAGCTATCCTTTCAAAGGGGGCTCCGACATTATACTTATGCATTTCTCCTCTGCTTCTGTGTTGCGGCCCTTTGCAAGCAGCACACACAGTGCATCTGCGGCACCACTCCTCCACATCTTCTCGCATATGTAACCAATAAAACTTTTCTCGTATTTTGGAAATGGTTTTGTTCACTCCCAAATGTCCTCCAGAGGTTCCACCGTGCATTTCTTCTAGAACATCTTTGACGTTTGATGCTGGCACGACTATCTGCATTCGGAAAGATTCGCCATTAGGTGCTTCCCACTTGCGTTTTAATCTACCACATTCAACATGAAGAGAGTTCCATTGAGCCCAGTAACTTTTCAGCTTCTCACTCCGTTCCGAAATATCCTTCCAGTCTGGTCTTTCCATGTCTTCTTTCCAAGCAAGAATAGGTGAAATGTCCGGATCTTCTCGTTGTGCTGTTCGTAGGTCCTCGTTGTCCCAACCTGTAGATGGCTCCACGGTTACCAACTGTATAGTTGCTGTTGTTTCTTTTTCTTCTATTCGGGTGCAATTTTTGCACTCAAGTTTACATGGATGTCGTGAAAGGGCGTCTGCATTTCCATGGATACGACCTCTTCGGTGTTGTATTTCAAAATCATAAGCCTGGGGTCGCTCTATCCATCTCGCCACTTGTCCCTCAGGATTCTTAAACTGCAGAAGCCATTTAAGCGCTGCATGGTTGGTGCGAAGGATGAATTTCTGCCCGTAGAGATATTTATGAAAATGCTTTGTTGAACTTACAATGGCAAGTAGCTCCTTTCTTGTAGCACAATAATTTTTCTCTGACTTTGAAAGTGCTTTGCTATAGTAAGCTACTGGAACTTCTTGACCATTCTCCTCCTGAGAAAGCACTGCACCAATACCTTCATTGCTGGCATCCGTGTCTAATATAAATGTTTTTCCCAGCTTTGGATAGTGAAGTACTGGCGCTTCACAGAGCTGTTGCTTCAAATTTTCAAAACTTTCGTTGCATTTATCCGACCAAATGAACGGCTTTCCCTTTTCGGTAAGTTGATGTAGGCTTCTTGCTATATCTGCAAAACCTTTCACGAATCGCCTGTAGTAGGTAGCTAAACCAAGAAAACTCCGTAATTGATGTTTGTCCTTTGGTGCTGGCCAATTTTTGACGGCTTCTATCTTTTCTGGATCGGTTCTTACTCCTTGTGATGAAACTATGTGCCCTAAATATTTAACTTCTTTTTTAAATAGAGCACATTTACTCGCACTGAGCTTTAATTTTGCATCTTTGAGTCTTTGAAGTACATCCCGTAAGTTGTTTTTATGTTCCATGAATGTCCTTCCGATTACTATTATGTCATCCAAATAGACAAGACATGTTTTCCAGGTTAAACCTCGTAGAACACATTCCATTAGTCGTTCGAATGTGGCTGGAGCATTACATAACCCAAATGGCATTACTTTGAATTGCCATAAGCCACTGCCAACTGAGAAAGCTGTTTTCTCTCGGTCCTCGGGATGTATTTCCACTTGCCAGTAACCACTCTTCAAATCCAGCGTGGAAAACCATTGCGCTCCGGAAAGGGTATCCAATGTGTCATCAATCCTTGGTAATGGATAGCTATCTTTTCTCGTCACGTTATTTAGTTGGCGGTAGTCTACACAGAATCGGGTGCTGCCATCCTTCTTCCTAACCAGAACAACCGGCGATGTCCAAGGGCTGTTAGATTCCTCTATGATGCCTTGTTTCTTCATGGAGTTCATCATGTCTGCAACTTCTGGTTGTTTGGCTAATGGCAATCTTCGTGGTGTCTGTCGAATGGGTCTGGAATCTCCTGTATCGATTCGATGCTGGACAAGATTTGTTTTACCATAGTCATCATCATTCATTGCAAATAATTCCGAAAATTCATCGATCACCTCTTTGGCATCGTTGTGTTGTTGTTCAATTAAGTCACTGGACGAACGAAGTTTCTGAACCTGTTGGGTAGTAGCTCGTATAGTTTTTGTCTCCTTGACATTACTACCATTATCTAAATTGACGATTTGGTAAACGGGTTCACAATTTCCAATTATAGCACCTTCTTTTAGTTGTACCTCGTTTTCGGATGCGTTAAGCACTCTGACTGGAATTAATGTTGCACCTTCTGCCTTCACTAAAGTCTTGCCAACGATGATGTTCGATGTAACTTTTGTGGGGTTAGGCTCCACCAGATAGAATCGGCAGGTCCCGATGTCATCAGTAAGCTTTGTCCATATTAGTGTCTCGGAGCATGGCGTAAGAGTAATATTTTCGCAAACCATCGTCCTTATTTTCGCAGGATGATCTGCTTCTTCTCCTAGTTTCATAGGAATTTCTATGTTGCCATATTTGAGAATCCGCTCTCCGACATCCAGATTTATTTTGTATGTGGTCATGAAGTCTATTCCAAGAATGCAGTCATCCATTATGTCTGAAACCAGGAAAGTGTGAGGAAATAGTAGTTCGCCTAGTTGAACATCTAAAGTTATTTCTCCAAACACCTGTGCTGCAGCTCCAGTTGCTGTTCTTAGTAGATATTTGGTGGTGTTGTGAAGCCATTTGTTCTTAACAAGATCTGCTCTAATAATTGATCTTAAAGTTCCAGTATCGATAGTAACTGCGCAGTCATTTTTTCCTACACTTCCATATATAACAAGACTGCTATTATTTCTCTGTAACTGACTTACTTGGATGATGACTTCGGGGCTGTCGATTCCACCAACCAACTTCTGCCCCACGAAGTTGGTTTTTACTAGTTTTCCGACTGCTCAAGAGGAGAGACGATGCGACTAGTCGCTGCTTGATATCTAGTCTCTCCACGAAAAGCTTGTTCCCTGGCTCGACATCTTTGGCATTCTTCTTTCCCCTCTTTTTCTGGTGATTCCACTCGTCGACGTTTTCTGCAATCTCTTTGAAGGTGCCCTGGTCTATTACAATTCCAGCATCGAGGGACACCACGTGAAGGCGGGCTCTGTGATGATTGCACTCTATTACAAGTACATTCTTCCACTGAAATTTCTCTCACTCGTACTGCACTCCGTGAAGCTTGTCTGGCGGATTCGTATGCTAATGCATAGGCTAGTGCTTCTGCTGTTAATTTCTTTCCTGCTAGCCTTAATAATTGTTGTAAACTTTGATCTGCAATAGCGTTCACAAATGCCTCCGTCGCCACTTCATTGAGAAAATCCGCATTCACGCTGGAGTATGACAGATGCGCTAATCTTTCTACATCTGCCTGCACTTGTTGTAGTGATTCGCCATGTTTTTGAATCCTGTTGCGCAACTGTAGGCGATATACTTGCTGCATGTGCTCATCTCCGTAACGTAATTCTATCGCCTGTACTAATGAAGAGTAATTACGTTGATTTTCAATCGGTACAGTTTGTAAGAGTTCTGACGCAGGACCTTGAAGTGCTAACACCAGAGCTATAGCTTTGTCTTCATCATTCCATCCATTTACCTCTGAAGCTGCCTCGAATTGTCTCTTGAAGATATGCCATGAATTTTGTCCATCAAATATGGGAGGTTTCATTCTACCTGCACCGGATATTTCAGTTGCTACGCTTAGAGGCTGACGATGCTTTATTCTTTCCAGATCTGCTTTAACGTTTTCAAGTTGCTCTGTGACTTTTTGTTGAACTTCCGAAACCTTTTGTTGAAATTCCTGCTCAATTCCTTCAATTTTCAAATTTTGTTCTTCTAAAGAACTTTTTAGAAAATTTTTCTGATCCTCCAAACGAGTTTCTAGACAATTCTCCAGAGAACTCTTTTGTTCGTCTAAGCGCGTTTCCATAGATTTCTTCTGCTCATCTAACCGGGATTCCAGAGAATTCTTTTGTTCCTCGAGAGAATTCTTTTGTTCGTCCATAGATTTCTTCTGCTCCTCGAGAGAATTCTTTTGCTCATCAAAACGGGCTTCCATTTTACTCATTAAAGTACTCAAAAGCTGTTCCATTTTCATCGCAGGCGCTTCTTCAACTTCGATTTCTTCCAAGTTCTCTTCGAAAACAAATGTTTCAGGATTCTTTCCTTCCTCTATCAAAGATTGTCTAAGTCGCTCGACTAGAACTTTCTTTATGCCTGTCGTTTGTAATGACCGGTTCCCTAACTCCACTTTCAAATCCTGCGTTCGAAGCTCGTCCACTTTGCGCCCCATTACTGTAGTAATTCACTCACAGTTGAATATAAATTATTTTCCAGAACTTTTAAAATTTAACACAATTTCTCAAAATTAATCACTCTTTTAATTTTTAGTCAATTGCCACCACTTTATTTCGCGAATTTATTTCACTTCTGACACCAGTTGTTGCGAGCGTGGCCTTTGGTTCGTTATTTAAAACACAATATTAAATAATTAATATATAAGTTCTTTATTACACTTAAATCATATAAAGTTCACAAACATTTATTTAATCAACTCAACTCTAATAATCGCTAACACTGTACTTTCAATTATCGCAATCTAATTACACACTATCGCTTCTTTATTACTTTCGCTTCTTAGCACTGCAACGTCTAAAACAAGACTCTTTTTCTGGCGATGACAACTGTTATATTTACATATACCCTAGAAACTCTCCGGATTATTCTGGAGTGTTCTATTCCAAAAGCTCCTTGACTTTTTTATTTGTTCTATTCCTGAACTTTCCTAACTTTCATAATCGATTCTCCGAACCTGAAGTCATTTACTCTCCGAACCTGAAGTTGTTTATTGCCAGTAGATGTCACCAGTTGTCTTTTTCTATTGCACGTAACAATACCATCCAACATACTGTTACGTGCAATAGAAAGAGACAACTGGTGACATCTACTGGCAATAAACAACTTCAGGTTCGGAGAGTAAATGACTTCATGTTCGGAGAATCGATTATGAAATCTACAAGAAAGTTCAGGAATAGAACAAATAGAACGGTCAAGAAGCTTTTGGAATAGAACACTCCAGAATAATCCGGAGTGTTTCTAGGGTATAAATACAACAGTTGTCATCGCCAGAGAAAGAGTCTTGTTTTAGACGTTGCAGTGTTAAGAAGCGAAAGTAATAAAGAAGCGAAAGAGTGTAATTAGATTGCAATAATTGAAAGTACAGTGTTAGCGATAATTAGAGTTGAGTTGATTAAATAAATGTGTGTGAACTTTATATGATTTAAGTGTAATAAAGAACTTATATATTAATTATTTAATATTGTGTTTTAAATAACGAACCAAAGGCCACGCTCGCAACAATACATATTGTTGCGAAATAAAGAACTTATATATTGTTGCGAGCGTGGCCTTTGGTTCGTTATTTAAAACACAATATTAAATAATTAATATATAAGTTCTTTATTACACCTAAATCATATAAAGTTCTCAAACATTCATTTAATCAACTCAACTCTAATTATCGCTAACACTACTTTCAATTATCACAATCTAATTACACTCTTTCGCTTGCTAACACTGCAACGTCTAAAACAAGACTCTTTTTCTGGCGATGACAACTGTTATATTTATACCCTAGAAACTCTCCAGATTATTCTGGAGTGTTCTATTCCAAAAGCTTCTTGACTATTCTATTTGTTCTATTCCTGTAGATTTCATAATCGATTCTCCGAACCTGAAGTCGTTTACTCTCCGAACCTGAAATTGTTTATTGCCAGTAGATGTCACCAGTTGTCTCTTTCTATTGCACGTAACACTGCCCCCTTCTTAAACTTGTTCGTGCCGAACAATAGGTGGTCCACGGTCTTGATGCTCGTAGTATTGACACAAGCGGTCCAAATGATCAATTTTGTGCTTGCCTCTTGTGCCACGCTGAATCCTGTATACCACGTCATTAATTCTAGTTACTACTGAATATGGTCCTTCCCAGTGTTGTTGCAATTTTGGAGAAAGTCCCTTACGTCGTTTCGGGTTGTACAGCCAAACCAGATCACCTTCGTTAAATCCTGCGGAATTAGCGCGTAAGTTATAGCGGGTCTTCATCCGATCAGTATTTGTTGCTAATTTCGTCCTCGTGGCCTCGTGTACATCAGCTGTCCGTTTCAATGAGGCTCTGACATTACACTTATACATTTCCTTTCTGCTGCTACGTGGCGGCCCTTTGTAAGAAGCACACACAGTGCATCTGCGACACCACTTCTCTACATCCTCCCGCATATGTAGCCAATAAAACTTTTCTCGTATTTTAGAAATTGTTTTATTCACTCCCAAATGTTCTCCAGATGCTCCACGATGCATTTTACCTAGAACATTGTTGACCTTTGATGCCGGCACGACTATTTGCATTCGGAACGATTTACCGTTAGGTGCTTCCCACTTGCGTTTTAATATGCCGCATTCAACATGAAGAGAATTCCATTGAGTTCAGTAGCTTTTCAGCTTTCCACTCATCCTCGAAAAATCCTTCCATTCTGGTTTTTCTATGTCTGCTTTCCAAGCAAGAATAGGTGAAATGTTCGGATCTTCTCGTTGTGCTGTTCGCAGGTCCTCGTTGTCCCAACCTGTAGATGGTTCCACGGATACCAACTGTATAGAAGCTATTTTCTCATTTCCTTTCTCCCAGCCATAATGCTTACATTCAGGTTTCCATTGACGTTGTACCAAGGCTTCTGCATTTCCATAGATACGTCCTTTTCTGTGTTGGCTCTCAAAGTCATAAGGTTGGATTCTAGTCTCCCTAAGAATAGTTTGCTCTCTAGCTCGCCAACTTGTATATTCTTCTGTCCCTTTCTTTTCTGTTGGTTCCTTTCGACGGCGTTTCCTGCAGTCACTTTGAAGGTGTCCCAATTTATTACAATCCCAACATCGAAGAACACTACGTGAAGGGGTGCCCAGTGATAATTACAATCTATTGCAAGTCTGCTGCACAGCTCGATATCTTTGCAATTCCACTTTCCTCTCTTCATCTAGAGATTCCACTCGTCGGCGTTTTCTGCAGTCTCTTTGTAGGTGTCCTGGTCTATTACAATTCCAGCATCGAAGGATACCACGCAAAGGTAAGCTCTGGGATGACTGCATTCTATTACAAGTACATTCGTCCACCGAAATGTCTCTCATTCGTACTGCACTCCGCGAAGCTTGTCTGGCGGATTCATACACTAATGCATAGGCTAGTGCTTCTGCTGTTGATTTCCTTCCTGCCAGCCTTAACGCTTGTTGTAAACTTTGATCTGCAATAGCGTTCACAAATGCCTCCGTCGCCACTTCCTTGAGAAAATCCGCATTCACACTGGAGTATGACAGATGCGCTAATCTTTCTACATCTGCCTGCAGTTGTTGTAGTGATTCGCCATGTTTTTGAATCATGTTGCGCAACTGTAGGCGATATACTTGCGGCATGTGCTCATCTCCGTAACGTAATTCTATCGCCTGTACTAATGAAGAGTAATTACGTTGATTTTCAATCGGTACAGTTTGTAAGAGTTCTGACGCAGGACCTCGAAGTGCTAACACCAGAGCTATAGCTTTGTCTTCATCATTCCATCCATTTACCTCTGAAGCTGCCTCGAATTGTCTATTGGAGATATGTCACGAATTTTGTCCATCAAATATGGGAGGTTTCATTCTACCTGCACCGGATATTTCAGTTGCTACGCTTAGAGGCTGACGATGCTTTATTCTTTCCAGATCTGCTTTAAAGTTATCAAGCTGTTACGTGACATTTTGTTGTATTCCCGACACTTGTTGTCGAACTTCCAACACTTCCTGCTGTATTCCTTCAATTTTCATATTTTGTTCGTCTAATGAAACTTTCAGAAATTTCTTCTGTTCCTCCAAACAAGTTTCTAGACAATTCTGCAAAGAATTCTTTTGTTCATCCCAACGGGATTCCAGAGAATTCTTTTGTTCCTCAAAAGCATTCTTTTGCTCGTCCAGACGGGTTTCCATAGATTTCTTTTGTTCGTCCATAGATTTCTTCTGTTCATCTAAACGTGATTCCAGAGAATTCTTTTGTTCCTCGAGAGAATTCTTTTGTTCGTCCATAGATTTCTTCTGTTCATCTAAACGTGATTCCAGAGAATTCTTTTGTTCCTCGAGAGAATTCTTTTGTTCCTCGAGAGAATTCTTTTGTTCATCAAAACGGGCTTCCATTTTGTTCATTAAAGTACTCAAAAGCTGTTCCATTTTCATATCAGGCTCTTCTTCAAACTCGGTTCCTTCCAAGTTCTCTTCGAAAACAAATGTCTCAGGATTCTTTCCTTTCGCTATCAAAGCTTGTCTAAGTCGCTCGACTAGAACTTTCTTTGCACCTGTCGTTTGTAATGAGCGGTTCCCTAGCTCCACTTTCAAATCCTGTATTCGAAGCTCCTCCACTTTGCGCCCCATTACTGTAGTAATTCACTCACAGTTGAATATAAATTATTTTCCAGAACTTTTAAAATTTAACACAATTCCACGAAAATTAATCACACTTTTAATTTTTCAGTCAATTGCCACCACTTTATTTCTCAATTATATTTCACTTCTGACACCAGTTGTTGCGAGCGTGGCCTTTGGTTCGTTATTTAAAACACAATATTAAATAATTAATATATAAGCTCTTTGTTTCACTTTAATCATATAAAACTCACAATTCCTTAATTAATCAACTCAACTCTAATTATCGCTAACACTGTACTTTCAATTATCGCAATCTAATTACACTCTTTCGCTTCTTTATTACTTTCGCTTGCTAACACTGCAACGTCTAAAACAAGACTCTTTTTCTGGCGATGACAACTGTTATATTTACATATACCCTAGAAACTCTCCGGATTATTCTGGAGTGTTCTATTCCAAAAGCTTCTTGACTATTCTATTTGTTCTATTCCTGTAGATTTCATAATCGATTCTCCGAACCTGAAGTCGTTTACTCTCCGAACCTGAAGTTGTTTATTGCCAGTAGATGTCACCAGTTGTCTCTTTCTATTGCACAACAATATCATCTAACCTCCAACTCAGCTAGCAGTGCCAGTGCTTGGATGAATTTGCTTTCGACTAAAACCTACTGTTATACAATCACACGGCAGAGACGCTGAAATATTTGCCGCGTCTATACCACCCAACACCACGTATAACCCCCCATTCGGCTCGCCCAGCAAACTACATAAAATCGAGTGGTATGGACGAGATCGCTTTCGTCGCAAACATCGACTCGATAAACGTTCAATATGCCACACATGGGTCTGCGTGGCTGTCAGCCGATAAGCTGCATTTACCGAGTTGACTAGGAATTTCGTCGTGAAATTAAAAAAATGTCTGCTGATTTAGTCCATTGCATGTATGACCGTCAGCGAGCTCCATGCGGTACGACATACATTGCACTACCGACTCGTAGCGAGGGGCCTTACTGTAGCATAGTCACACCGCAGAGACGGTTAAATTTGAGCAGCGTCTTTGCAACAAAAAAGCCAACGTAAAAAGTTAAACACATTTAACTTATCGGACTCATTTGCATTCAAGGGTATGCGTATGCACATTGCTATGGGACGTTGAATAAAATAATTTACACCGCTGCTAGAACTTTCATTGAATAAATTCTAAAGCTGTATACGGGTGTGGTGTCGGTTTTGCATTCGATTTAATTTTGTAGGTTTTTCATATTATGTAAAGATAAGAAGAAAATGACTGTCCTATTAAATGATGTATGTTTCTCTTTAATTACGAAAAAAAAAATTCCTTTTTGGTTTTGAGGATTCTGGCGGACGAGTGAGGTATATGAGTTGAATATGCATGTTTTTTTTTATGACTATCAGAACCAGCTTAACACAAGCTCGCTGCATGGACACGTTTAATAAATAAACGGTCAACAATACATGCGTTTCATCATTTAGTCGGTGTTAGAACTAGTGTTGACGGAGAAATTGAAATCCCCAATTGCTAACGTGGAGTAGAAAAGTACTGTCAAGCAGTGGCAGCCCGTTGTTGTGGTTCAGAATGGACAGCAATATGGCAACCCTCATAAAGATCTCATTTTAAAGAAAGATATTAAATCTTGACAACAGTTGGTCTCAGGTAGTGAGTGAGGGCAGTACCTTGAGATCCTTTTAATATTCAAGAGCTAACACATTGCACTCCAGGTCTTGACAAGGGGCGCAACAATGGGTTAGCCTAGTTAGGGCAGCTCAATAGTCTATGTGTAGTGTGTTGAGTTATTCAAATGTGTTAGTGAGTTAACACTAGTATGTTACACTAAACATAGACCGAACACCGGATAAAATGACATGCAACATAGAAGAAGACAATTTAAAAAAGTTAATTAAAACAAAATTAAATATTAAATCTCATAATCATAAGTGATTGGTTTCTGATTCCTGTGGAAAGTCATAACCTCACATTTGTTGATATTGAGTACCAAATTATTGCTATTGCACCAATTGTAAAATTTTTTAAGGTCACCCTGTACCTATTCACAATCGTTAACAGATTTAATCTGAGCGAAAAGCTTAATATCGTCAGCATAAATCAAGATCTTACAGTACCTCACAACAGAGACAATGTCGTCAATAGACAGAATAAAGAACAACGGGCCCAAGTGACTCCCTTGTGGTACGCCAGACGAAGCCTTCAATACTATATAGATGGAATGGCGGAATAAGATTTGGTATGTTCTGTTATTTAAATAAGACTCCGTCCATTTTAGAAATATTGGGGGAAACCCATATTTTTCCATTTTAAACAGTATCACGGAGTGAGATAACTTGTCGAACGCCTTACTAAAGTCTGTATAAATGCAATTTGTCTGATAGCCTTTTGCATACCCGCAAATGGTATCCGAGCCAAATTGCAACAAATTAGTGGTTGTAGACCTGCCCGAAATTAGCCCATGCTGGTTTGAAGAGAGCAAATTCTTACAGGAAGATGATAGTTGAGAGTAAATGATAGATTCGAATAATTTGGGCATGCAAGATAATTTTGCAATAGGTCTATAGTTAGAAATTTCATTTTTACTACCTTTTTTGTGGATAGGTATGATAAAGGAGTTTTTCCATAGCTGCGGGAAACAACCACTATCGAGCAATTTTTGGAAGATAATTCTTAGCGGAGCTACCAGGGCGAGGCAGCATGACTTAAAAAAGGCTGGAGGGATCCTATCAGGACCAGTTGTGAAGTCATTTGGAAGCCCATTAATATGATCGAGTATATCCTCTTCTGAAATTGAAGGGATAGTGAATGAAACGTTACGGGAATCGTTCATATGACTGAAGTTGCTATTTTGAGGTTGAAAATTTGACGAGGCAAAGGCATTGTCAAAAAATGAAGCAAACATATCGCAAATTTCAGACGAATCATAACTAGCAGAATCCTTGTACCTCTTGGTATTGAGGTAGTTGTCCGTTTTTTTTTTCATATTAATAAACTTAAAAAACATGCGTGGGTCACTAAATAATTTCGTACGCATCTTTTGAACATACTCATCATAAAGTGCAGAAGAAAGTTCGCTGAACTCATTATATGATGTGAGGAAGTTGCTGTGACTTATAATGTCCTTGTCCCTCATATAACTTTTCCACAGTTTATTCTTCCTATTTTTAAGACGTTTCAGTTCTTTATTGAACCATGGCGGTGATGTTTTATTCAACCGCTGACGCTCGCGGGGAATACAAGAAGAAAATAAATCGAAAAGAATTATTTAAAATTTAGAAACGTCTTCATCAACACTATTGCAAGACAGAAATGTGTAGAAATCAATAGAGGTAAGTCTACTGGAAAGTTCTGAAAAGTCAGCCTTTCTAAAATTGAAAAAGTATTGCGCTTCGTCACAATATGTGAGGTTTTCGGTTACATAGCAATGTGTAATTTGAAGAGGGGGTGGTATTTGTCAAGAGTAGACATTATAACTGGGCTAGGTTCAACTAATAAGTTACCCGCGTCAGTAGAAAATACCAGGTCTAACTGCCTACCCATGTCATTCTTAACATTACTGATTTGGCTGAGACCAAGAGATGAAATAGTGTCAAGGAAAAGTGATTCCCTTGTTGTCAAGTTATTAAGTGGAAGATAGTCATCGTCATCATCATTAAGTACCCATTGTATATTGGGTAGGTTAAAATCACCAATAAGTAGTAATTCGTCAAGAGGTTCCATCTTACCATGGATAAAATTAGATGTTAAAATGAGTAGATCATAAATATTCTGACCTTTGTCGTCGACGATATTTATGGAGTCTGGAGGAATATAGCAACAAAGTATGTATAAGTCATATTTTAAGAGAGACATCTTAAGAACTATAAGTTCAATGTCGAGAGTGTTGGAGAAACTGGGGAGCTCAACTTGGCTGCAATTTAAGTGGTTTTTACAGGCGAGGAGTACGCCACCGCCACGAGCTTCAGAATCAGTATACCTATCTCTTCTAAAAATTTGATAAGAATTGTCAAAGATTTCAGCATCGCGAAAACAATGATGCAGCCAGGTTTCAGTGAAAGCAACTATATCAAAACAATTTGCAACAAAGGATTTAAAGATTTGTGCAGTTTTTGTCCGAAGCCCCCTTACGTTTTTATAGTAAAGGGAAAGCGATTTGAGTTTTTTGAGATATCGCTGCTTATTTTAGCTGTACTTCTATGTTGGTGCCCAGAAGGTACGAACAATTTAGTAAAAGCGCCAGAGGGCCAAAAAGTGGGATCCAATAACTTATCCTGCTCATCCGCGGACACAATTAGAACAAAAGATGCAACAGGTTTAGAGGTAATTGGCATTGGTAAGAAACAATCAAATGGTTGCAATGGATGAAAAATAGACAATAATTTCCAGGCTTGTAGTGTATTGCATGTACATATTTTAATAACCGTCATTATGATGTGATACATCTGTGTCTCTTTAATGGTGAAAGGGGATATTGACGTGAATATATTTATGGCGAGGATTGAAAGACATGATTGCCGGGAATAGAGCTTGAAATATCGCTCCTACTCGAACGTATTGTTTTTAAAATAAAGCTTCTTCTGAAGAATTATATTTTAAACTCATTGATTACCTCCTTCTGGAGCCAAATTCCATCTAATTTGAAGAGAATACTCCACACCGAAGTGTTACTCTGCCTGGATTTTTCGAAATGTCCTAACAAATTCTAAGTTCTATTTGGAGTTCACAAATAATAAAGCTCTTTAGAAACTCAATTATAATAAGTCTCCTTAAACTTAAGGAGACCAAGTGTAGTTGACAATAAGTGGACATATACCGGGGCAAGAAATTATATCCGATATGTACCAGCTTGGAGCATTTTGGTGGAACTAAAAAATATACTGCTCTTTGGAAAAGCTCGGCTCCAAAGTTTTACCTTCAATTAGCAAATGTTTTGTTCCAACTGGGGCAAAATGCGTTTTTCTAAGAATTTTCTGCTCCCTTGTAGGAGCAAAACTCAGTGCATCACTATTTTCCAAGCCCTAGCCAGGATTGTATAGAGCATTGCATTTCTTCTGAAGCCCACGAACAGCCACTGAAATTAAGAGGAAAAAAACAAAATTAAGTACAAAAAATATTTTTTAAGAAATATATTTTTCTCTTTTGTAAAAAAAGCTTTTTGATTTTAAATACACATATTTTCGTAAATTTTCTACAAAAAAAATAATAAAAATAAAACAAAATTATCGTAATTATTAGATTAAGCATGATTTTGAAGATTTTGTTAAATTATAAATTGATTCATTTTCGTTGTTTCAAAATCTGTGTGACCTTGACGAACAACACACATAATAATTAGTCTGATGATGACGATGATGATGATGATGATCATGATATATATGATCACATGAAACATTTGCGCGCAAATATCTAACTAAAAACAAATTTATTTCATAAAAAAAATGCATTTTAAATTAAATAATTCATTTACTAAATTTATGTCGAAATTTTCAATAAATTATTTCAATCATAATTCGTGTTCTGCGCTTTTCTGTTTTGTTTGTTTGTAATATCTTTGATCGAATTTGCTTTTACGTTTTTTTTTATCTCACAATAAAATGTAAAAATTTTTACAAAATAATATTGCCTTACAACAACTCTCTGCTGTTTCGCTGCTCACAATACATAATTTCACTATTTATTATTATTATTATTATCCTTTTTTCCTTCTCATCTAAATAAGAGGACTATCTTTAATGATTCTTATCAATTAGTATGCCTTACAGGACTATGAATATTTTATTAACAAATAAAATTCTCTCTTTTACTTAAATATTTAAATCTTAATTCTTTATATACTTTTCACTAAAAATTAAATATTAAAACTAAAAAATTAAATTAATCCAACACCGAGATTGCACAAAAAACCCGATACTTTGTTTGTAGTTTCAGTTTGTTTTGGAATTGTTTTACCGGAAAAGAAAAGTGTAGAGGAAATAGAATGGAATGAGAAAGGATAGCGGAGGGAATGTAAAGTATATGTATATATATGTGTGTGTGTATGAAAAAGTTATTATATTAGGAAAATATTTTCCTTTTGAGCAATTGTTTTGTGTTTTATTGAATTTTCACTTACATTAAATAATTCAAATATTTGTTGCTCAGAAAGAATACTTGTTTCGATTTTGTTGTTTACACTATTTTTGTATTATAAAATTTTCCAACATAAAGAAAAGAGAAAGAGAGATAGAGTGCATGTGTGTGTGTGTGTGAGTTATAAAAGGATTCCTTGAAGTATTCATTCATCATAAAAAGAGAATTTAATAAAAATAAAAAATAAATGTTTTCTCTACTTTTGCTTCATTAGATTATTGTGTAAAAACAATTTTTTACGTTATCAAAATAATAAAATGGAACAAGAAAGAATTCATTTGGAAAATCCACGAAAAATTTGAACAAACACTTTTTTTCTACAAAATCAACTCAATAATTTCGGAAGTGCGTTCAAATTTTCCGTCGCGAAAAAAAAACATAATAATAAATTAAGAAAATAAAATAATAAAAACAATTCTTATGAGATAATACACGCTGCTGCCATCTTCTAAAGATGAGAAAATTCGATAAATTAATTATAAAAGAGGAAAAGGAAGTAATATATATTTATGTATGTATATAAATAATTCAGGAAAAGTAGTTAGTACTTCCGAGTGAAATTGTATAGTAAGAATAGTTTAGTAGTTAGTTGTAGTAGATTTTAAGAATATGTATAAGTAAACTTAAAGGAGGTTGGTGTTTTCACAGTTTGTTTTGTTTTGATGCGCTTTTACGCCTGTCACATTAGGCCAGCCATTATTATTATTTTTGTTTGTTTGTTTAGTTGTGAACAGGCATCGGAGGCAATTGACCCAGCAAATTGTTGGCAAACTGTGAATTTGTAAATTTAAAATGACGCTTATCGTAAAATTTTAGGAGTGCCGGAGAGAATGGATGATTATCTTTGAGGTGAATATAATGAACTTCTGGTTCACTCGTTGTATGACCACATTCCTCACAGACATACATCTGAAAAAATAAATTGATTTAGTTTTACTTCATTGAATGAGTTAAATTAAATATAAGTATATATTTGTGAACAAATTTCTTCAAAAAGGCTCTGTATGTATGTAGGCTTTAAAAAGGCGTTGGTTGATTGGTTTAAAGAGGGAAATGAGAAGCTATAAAGCGTTGCGGCTTTTGAGAAGCCCTATTATGTTTACCCTCCCATCTCCTTAAAGCAGGCCAGTCCCCTTGAGCACGTTTAATCCGTTGCCCATAAGTACCACACCAATGGATAAATTTAAGTTGGTGAAAGAACCTTTCGAGTGCAAAGGGTTATGAATCTGCGGAGTGGTCTGTCCACCAATTGACTATAGTCGACAGTCTACAGCAGGTAGGATTAGAGCCCACGCCAATAGTGAAAAGCTCTTTACTCAGTGGCCGGTAATCAGACCAGGCGTACGTCGGTAGTGTAATAGATAAAAGAGGCCTATTGTTCTCCCTGCGCGTGAAAAATTTACTGATGTTAGTACGATTGCACACCACACATCTTATGAAATTGTAAATAACAGCGGTAAATATTGAGTGTTATCAGAAAACTTAACCTGAATGTGATGACGAAGGGTATCGCTAAATATATATAAATAGACAGATTGTAATATTGCAAAGGAGAAGTTCAGAGCTTCGGTTTAATCGAATCTTAATATTGAAAACATATGAAGTTTTAAAATTTATTGGTCATTTCAGAACATATTTTCTTTTTTCAATTTAATTTTACAGAGAAAAGAAAGAAAATGCGATAGATTTGTACAAGTCAATATATTTTAAACTAGGGAAGATCGCCGACGATGCCCGGCGATAATATAGATGCCTAAATATGTGGGAGTGGGGGTTGAATGGGGTTGGGTGGTTAGAGATGCATAATATTTAAGCTATCATCTAACTCGATCGCGCGATTCCGCACTCTAGGGTTATACTCTGTGTCTTGATGTGTGTGTGTGTGGGGTGTGGTGGGGGGGGGGTGCGTCCACACGTTCATTTGTGTGGGAGAGTGTAGCTCCCTACGTCGACACGTTCTCAGGAGTGCCCATATATATACATTTAAAAACGAAATTTTTGTATGGCAACCATCTAAAGGAGTTGCCCGATTGGTTCCGTTTTTGAACTTATATTTACATTTTTAAAAAAAAGGCCGTGTACGAAATTTCAGGTGTAGTGAAAAACTAAAGTTTTGTATGGCAACACCAAAATGGAGTCACCCGATTTGGTCCATTTTTGAGCTAGTTAGTATATAAAAATGCATTGTACAAAATATGAGCTCTCCACGTCGACGCGTTCTCAGGCAGTGTCCAAATATATAGTGGAAACCCAAATTTTTATATGGCAACACCTAGAACGGGTTGCCAAATTTAGTCCATTTTTGAACTTGTATTTACTATTGCTATGAAAACACCATGCACGAAATTTTCGCTCTCTACGTCGACGCGTTCTCAGGCGCAATTGATTTTTATTTATATCGAATTGAAATTGTGACGTGCGACAATTTCAATCTGAAGTACACATTTCAAATGGTTAATGCTTCGCTAAGCAGTTAATTAACCAAAATAATTAACCAGGTAAGTAACTAGTAGTGCTAACCAGTTAAATATGTAGTTAGTTAACGAGAATATTATCCAGGTAATTAACCATTAATGTGTATTGAAGGATTACTAGTATGATACTTGGCTATTGAACCGGATAATTAACCAGTTTAGGTAATAGGAGCAAGTAGGTTAGCGAAAATCACGTTACTGACCATAAGACAAAAATGGACAGTTACACCATGTACACGGATAGAAAGTAAATAAAGAAGTACTGGTTAATTCGCCGGTAGTGAGCTTGCAGGGTTATTTATGAATCAGGATTCAAGCCAAACCTAGTGTCCACTAATGGTGTAAGTAATTTCATGTTACAGGTTACTCACTGTATACAAGTTAAAAGAAAGTAAAGTAAGGGGTCAAAGAAAATTAAGGAAATACAAAAAAAAATGTGTGTAATCCTAAAATGTAACAGATGTACACCTATTGATGTTACAGTAGATGAATGTTAAGCAACGATTAACATTTCACGGGATGATGTTTGTTTTTAAAATTAAACATATAAGCCCAGCAGGCAAGATGATACGCATATGATTCGCGCATTATATTCCGGTGAAAATAAATTTTATCGCGGCAGATTATCATCTTATTGCGGACATAACGTCCTTCGGGAAGGAACGTGTCCTGAATAGAATGCTTCTTGATGAATTGCTTTCGAATCATCTAGGGAACACGAAAGCAATAACTTTAGAATATAAGAAAAAGATATCGCCAAGGAGTCTTGTTGAAATATCACATGAGCATGGCCTGAAAGAGAGGAAAGTTATATCGCCAAAATGTCCTGAAAATATCGCCATGGTAATAGAAGGAATTAGAATATTTTAAAATATAACTTTATAAATTAGAGGAGTAAGGTATTATATATGTATAACTTACTCTGAATGCTTTACAGAATGAACAGACTTAAATGTTCTGGTAAAAATAAACAAACCGGTCAATATTCCGAAGGTGATAACTGGAAGATATCCTCCAACCATCTCATTGTTTACTAGGAGTTAATATGCAAATTGAAGCTGGAAACTATTTTGAAGTACAATTTGATAAAATATATTCAGAGAAATTTTATTTAATCTATGGCAGCTACTATGTAATAATATAATAGTACTATTAAATCAATACTACCACAATAACGTTCTACATTTTACGTCAGGTGTTGGTCAGGGTATTTGCTGTAAATTAAAAATATTATTATAACTACTAACTTCAAGCTGACGATTTAAATATATTTTATCCGATAGATAGGCTAGTTCAACGGTGCACCATAAAATTGATTATACCTAATTACTAAGAAATGTATATTTCGTTCCAAAAAAATCAAAGACGTTATTTTCGACACCGAACTTACTACTATTACTACTACTCATTAGTAGAGGAATAAAAAGTCTATAAAACTCTTTAGTTGAGACTGCTCTGAAATATGCGTTCATTATGGTATTTTACCCGTTATGCCAAAAGATTTGAATCAATGCAAGGCTTTTGCACTAAACGTGCCTAAATTAAACTATTGTACTGATCAACTTCGACGCTATGAAACAAGATGTGAATGCAGTATAAAGAATTATTCAAACTGTAAAAAGAATAACGTAACTACTTTTATTCGTGAAGCTAAGGAATTAAATATAACTCGACAATTTAAACTGTTAGAAAAAACGACTGCTTGCACAGACATTTCACAAATGTTGCAATACGTACGCAATAGCTTCATGGTTGTACCCTAACTAACTGCTTAGAAAATACAGAAGAAGATGCTGCATTTTTTTGAGAGCCTGAAACGTACATAAATGCAAAGTGGCTATTCATAATCATCTCCAGGAACGGATGGTATCATAGGACAGGAATTAAAAGACTTAAAGGAAAAAAATTTAATTTAAAATTGAATCAGCTGAGTTTATGGATAAGGTTCTATCAAATGGTTTATTACCGGACGGAGAGCCTGAAATAAGCTATCATAATCCTGATATATATATAAGTGGAGGCAATATGGAATACTGATCCAGAAAATTATAAGTATATTGTACTGTTAAACATTTTCGCTAAGTTATATGATAAAATAATTGACGCTCGCCTATAAGATATCATGATTGATGCAGAAAGGTTTCATAATAATCAATACGATTTAAAAAAAAAAAGTGGTACATAGTCAGTCTTGGTAGCAAGTATTATTGAGGTGAATTGAAGCGTTAGACAAAGGAAATCAACAATATAATTGCTTTATATTGAGGACCTTCAAAAAGAACATTTTATCGGGTAATACTCCCTTTATGGAGACGGCACCAAACTAATATACCAAGCCAGCAATTGGAAAGAACTAGAAAGTATTGTAAATGAGGTACTGAAAAAATGTTGCCAATCGACAACTGGCAATAAATTAATAATTAATAAAGGAACAATAAAATACCTAATATTTCAACAGAAAACTAAACGATCAGGGCTCAGAGTATAAGGGCGAAACGAGCACATGAACTCAGATATCTAGGATTCACAATCGACGTAAAATTATCTCGGGAGCCACACATTAGAATAGAAAGAATACTGCTGCATTGTTTGTGAGTTTTCAAAAAGGTGTCCAAATTAGACAGTCTTTTGGCGAATATAATATATAGTGTTACGCACATATTTCATCCAGGATATGCTATAATGAACTGGTCAGATTGTTTCCTATACATATAGAACTTCTCGATAACAGACTGATTTGTAAAAGCCTGAGCATACTACTTGTTTTTTTTTATATTTTCTTAAAACAATTTGTGTTGAACTACCAGCTAAGTTTTAAGTAAATAGACCATTTACTTATTTAATTACATCATTCTGAACTATATTTTTACATTCCAGGTTTCGAATGCTAAATGTTTCGAATAAAATACCTCCTAATTTTGAAGTGTACGAACAATATCTTTACTCTGCAGTATCGATAGTTGAGTCCTTGTTGTTCTTAAAAAATTTGAATTGGTACTTGTACTTGGCCTTAATATGATCGAGTTTTGCTAAGAAACAACTTCCAAATTGCCCAAGATGTCAAAAAGCAAAGGCAAACAAGATTTAATTCGTCTGTAATAGTATGGAACCCGCCTTTTTAAGTTCAAGTAGAAAATAAGTCAAGAACGCACTTATGTGCACGCATACATACATATGTATATTCCACCTTATTTGTTAGAATCAAATTTTGTATTTAGTTTTCTACAATCATTTACAAAAAAAAAAAAAAAAAAAAAACTTCAACTAAACCTACCTTCGTTCTCCTTTCCTTGTATGCATACTGATGCTGCACTCCATGCACCTTAAGACAATGCGATTCCAAGGAACATCGTTGCGTGAATGATTTTTCACAGAGATTGCACTTGTAGGGACGAACACCGGTATGAGTCCGAGTGTGTCGTTTTAGGTCAAACGTATCATTGAAGCCTTTTCCGCAGAACGTACACAAATACCTCTTGATATCTGAATGACATTTCATGTGACGATTTAACAGTCTCTGCAGGGTAAAGCTTTTCGAACAGATTCGACAGACAAATTTACTTGGATCATCTTCCGAAACAACAACGTTTTTCTTCTCCTCATCCCGAATTCGATGTCCATGTGTATTTTCAATAGCTAAAGGATTTTTAATACCATGTCCACCATTTACATATTCGATAGGCGATTCCGGCGACAGTCCCAGCTGAAATAGAAATGAAAAATCTTTTTACTAATGGCAAGCGGATTATTGCAAAAGAAAAATTGCGATTCCTAGCAAGTAAAAAGTATGCATTAAAAATTTTCATAAATTTGATTTGGCTAAGCGATTTCTTTGTTCTGATTGAAAGCTATCTATAGCTAACTAAGCTTTGGATGTGCTGTAGATATCCTTCGTTTAATCCTATTTCTAGCGCCTAGCCTTAATTGGACGACAACAAATTTTTCTTGTTGACATCAAATCAAATGAACAAATTTTTTATGCTTACCCTTTGTTGCAAGACATGCAATTTCGTTTCTTGCATTAATAAGGGAGGCGTCCCCATGTTCGTCGTCCGTTTTGGACCACTTACACTTTGAATAATTGGTTTCGCATCCGGAGCATCCAATGTTCCAGTTGCCGAGGATCCCAAATGACTGCCTCCATTATGTGAAGAATTGCTTGGTGAAGGTAACGACAAATTACTGCTGTGCGAATCGACATCACTATGGAAATTATTCATAGAATGATTCATTCCGGAATGATCATGCGAATGATGATGCGGATTGCGATGGTGTTGCAGATGCAGATGATGTTGCTGCATAAGATGTAACTCTCTTGATTGCTGATAGCTCGGTGGTGATTCCTGGTACATTTTGTTATTGTTCGCTAAGTTCGGGTATCGATTATCGTAACAATTCCTGTTCATCATCAAATTGTCTGGAAAAGCGTCTAAACAGTTGGAATCAACTGGTGTAATAGATACTGAATCTGGTGTAAGGGAAGGTGTCGATGAAAGCTCAAGATCGTTTCCTGGACTTGAATGATCATCGTTCGGCAATCGTTGTAGGAAAGAACTCAGGTCCACAGCATCAGATAGGCTATCGAGTAGAGCATGATCGGCTGGTGACGAAAATGTAAAGGTGGCCGTAAACTGAAGTGGATCAACCACTCCACCTGAAGCAATATCAGCCATCATTGAATCATTCACCATATCATTAACATAGCCAGGATATCCATTTTGCATCATACTATGTCCAAGTCCCGCGATATCGATTTTATTATCATAATCGATGTCAGGTTCATCTTTTAGAACGATCCCATATGCTGCATTGTTTAACATTGAAAATGGTTTATTGTGATTAGAACTATTATTGCTGTTACCCTGGCCATCTGTGTAGCTTGCGATATTCGTAATTTCCTGAGTTGTGTCACAATCAATGCCATTTAAATTTGAACCCATCAAATAACCTCCACTCTGTCCTAAGAAATGCCCACCATTTGCATTGAACGAATTCATTCCGTTCCCGCCCTTCAGACTTTCATAGAATGGAGGTAATGATCCAGTTGGAGGACTATTTGGTCCGTAATTAGAACGACCGTCCCTTCCACCCATACCACCACCTGCTCCTGAGCTACCACCACCTATTCCGGCTCCGCCGCCACCACCTAATTGACCTGAATTAAAATTAATTCCAGTACACCCGTTACCTGTAGACCCGCCTTGTTGGTGACTGCCTGCTTGAGAGCCGCTATTATTTGATCTACCGTGACCGGCTGCTGCTGCTAAAATTCCGTTGAGTTTACTTAAATGTGACCGTGGTATTGATCGCATCGATAGTACACTACGAGCGGCTAATATTGCACTTCTTCGCCTTGCGAATTCTCTAATTCTTTTCTCCTTTTCAGCTGACTCGTCTTCGTCGGATTCACCTTTTCGTTTCGGGATATGATAATCAATAGGTTGATCCTGCTCTGGACCTAAATTTTGCACTAACAAGGATACAGGAAGTTTGATTTCAATATCTCTCCGTTTATCACTACTTGTACTAGCTGGAGGAGGTTTTGGTGTTCTTTGAATAACAGAACAACGTACCGCTGGCTCTGGAGGCGGCGGAGGACTTGGCCTCTTATCAGCTGACGGTGGGGTTGATGTTCTTAAACTCAAAGGTTTTTCCTCAGGAACAATTGGTTTTTCATCAACTAGAATTTCTTGATTATGCTTTTCTTCCTTTTTTGTTTTCTCCTCTTTTGAATTGTGAATAATATCTTCCTTTTTCGAACTATCTTTCACACTAAATCTATCCACAGACTGATCTTGATCCGGATGAGGATATTCTTTTCGTTCAGCTTGTGTCAGAACGTGTCCTCTGCTTCCGTAAGGAATTTCTCCACCCAAAATTGAAGATATAAAACGTCGTATCGGTGGGCGGGGGCGATCTATTCGTGATGATCTTGAATCTAAACTATGATCTTGTTGACTTGTTGCGGAGGCCGTCCCTGAAGGTGAATTTGATCTACTTCGGTTGGGTGATTTCGATTTGGTATGTGGTGGTTGAGAAGGTGGTGATAGTCTATTGTCTTCCTGGAATATGTCCCGAACTGAAAAAATAGAAGAAAAAAAACAAAAACAAATTAATTACAATTAAAATGCTAACAAAAGCAAAAAAATAAATAAATAATAAAGAAATACGAATAACGGAACGCACTTTTATTTTCAACATAAATTTGCAAATGTATCATCGAGCGTAGTGATCCGTGCGGTATCCGATCCGCTATCACAGAGAGTGAAATTAAATCTTAAAAAACTCGGCAATTGCACACTTGCTCCGAAAATTTGTTGTTTATGTTGCTTTCGATTATTTTCTTTGTTCTAATTTGACTCCGTGTACCTACTAACTGCTTTGTGAGCTTTATGTCTAGCTATTTGCTGTGCCAAACTGTACTTCTCTGCAGCTGCACTGATTAAAGTAACGGTTAATTTTTTTTTAACTAACTTAGTTACGAGGAGGTGGATTCTAATGCAGGACATTTTAAATTGATATATTTCTGGTCGAAAAGTAATAACTTTCGTGGATTTTTTTTTCAATTTTAATGTAAAGAAAATTTTGTAAGGAGAAATGTTATTGAAAACTATACTACTATGGAATTTATGATGAAAAACTGTTTCTTTTTTGATTGTGTTAATTAGTGGAAATCATTAATCGACTTCTGGTTGATAAAAGAAAGGTCCAAAAGGAACAAGATTTTTAAATTTTGCTTAATAATTGAATTTTTTGATAGTTATAAGTTAGTAACAATTTAAATAACATAAAACGTCTACAACTGTAATACTGATTATAAAAGCTCAATTCTCGAGACTTCGATTGTTGTTCAGAACGTCAAATAGGATTTATGTCTCTCAACTTGCATTGCGTACAAACTTGCATATGTACATAAATTATATTTATTGAAAAATGTAGCAGCCAAAAATTTCGTTGATGTAGGTACATATTTTCATAGATAACTTAGTTCCTTCTTAGTTTGAAATAATTAAATCATGTAACCGAAAGGTAAAAAAGATAATCTCGTTTTCTCTCCGATCTTTATTTACTTTAATATCTGCACAGCCTTTGCATGCCATCACAAAAATTTCCAGTATTCAAGGTGGAGTTGTTAAAGTTACAAATATTTTATAATAAAAATAAACAAATAGAAGTTTACGAATAATACTAAAAAATTAGGAACATTTCTTCATAAGCGGCCCGAACAAGTTGCTTAAAATAAAAATACCTCTATTTTGAACTTTTTAATGTCTACTAGGCAATGTCAACAACTTACATTGCGAGAAGTAGACACACAAAAAGAACGGCATGTAGTAGATTTGGTCAGAGAGGAAGTGCAATGACGTCAATTGGATCAGCATGATACAAAGTAAAATATGTACTTGTATGTATCACTGTACAAATTGTCCACCGTCGAATCCACGTGATCTTACTTCAAAACAAATCCAATGAAAAAAAAAACAATTTATGAACTCAACGAAAAATCACACTAAATGAACTACAATTTCGTTTTCCACTCATCCCGACATTCATTTACGGGTTCAATTTCACTATAGACCGCATAGAGGTAGGGCAGACTCTGCTTCTATGCGGTCTATTAGTGGCAGACACCAAACTCCACAAAACCCTTACCAAGAATATTCCATAAAAGCATTTTAAGTCCTCGCGTCGGATAAATGAACCGAAAAATGTCCATCATAACCAAAATTGACTGGGATGAGACAAATGTAAAATGTTTTTTTTTAGATTCAATATTTGCGCAAAGGTCAATGCGCAATGTTTATCATCAATAGAAACAAACAATTATAAATTTACAATAAGAAATTACAATACGGAGACGCGAAAAATTCTCAGATTATCCTGGAATTACCTTTTTGGTTTGATATAAATGCCATCCTGATTAAATTCACCAGTCACAAGAATTTACCTATTTCTTCACATTAAGCTGGCGGGTGTACCTATATCTCGTATGTAAAAGGTAAAGAAAGCACTTTGGAATCTTTGGCCATACTACTTCAGACTGATCCCAGGCAATTAATTTTCAAATTAAAAAGAAATCATCTCTCTTTAAACCACAGACAGAAGAATTTAAATTGTCGAAAAGTATTTTATTATCTGCAACAGTACAATTCAGATTGAAATCCATGTTAATGCTACTCGTTACGTCCTTTCTTACCACTACAACATAATCTGTATTCATTTGTTCAATTCTTCTTAAAACTGCAATAAGAAGAATTTGAGATGTCTAGCTCTAGCATGATGCTGCCACATGAAGCGACCTTGAATATTAAAAAAATTATTTCTTATGTCAGCCAGCCCTAAACATGGTTGACGTTGAGACGACCAGAACGGCCGATGCAGTCATAGGAACAATAATATCTAGGCAATTTTTATGGAACGTGTACTGCATAGGAATCTGCAGTGCCCATCGTCGGCCGTTCTATTCAAAGCTTTATTAACTTCGAAAACTCCAGTGTTGGCAGAGGACAGATTCGATCCTTATTGATCAGACCATTTATTTAGATTTTGGACCAACCATTTTTTATTTAAAATCATTTCTAATTTTGTAAATAACAGCATAGGAATTTTTCGTCTACAAAACTCAGAGAAGATAAGGATTTTGTTTCGTCGATTAAAATGCACAGCCAAACAAGAATAAATTCGGAATGACTTCTAATATTGAAAAGGAATAGACCAAATTGTGAGCATTTCAATTCATATAAAGTAGCAAAATTTGTAGATGGATTTATAAAGTTATATTTTCACGTCTTGTAAGTATTATTCATGTTTTAAATCGATGAATTTATTTTGTAATTATTTTCTGTAAATGTACATACTTTCTAAAACTATACTACCATAATATTGTATGTCCACCACTGGAATCAATCCAAATTTCTTCCGTTAGAACGAGATACTATGATGTGCGAAAAGGATATATGTAGTTAGCGAAACGAAAGCTCAATAATTGTGTTCAGTTATAAACTTAATGAGATGAATGGAATGATGTTGTTTGTGGTGCTCACTGACATGTATAACAATACGGACTGTTTGATTTTTTATTTCACTAGGGTTAACTTTTGTTGGCGGGGGTGTGACAATTTTCTGAATTTAAAGTTTCAATTTCGCTGTAAAATTCATATTTCAAGCTCAAATATATTCGAAATTATTGCTTTCATTGGAATCTTATCTTCTATAACATAAAATATTCCTTAAACTCGATTTTTAAGGAAATAAAATTAAGGAACTTTTGTTTGCCTATTCCTTAAAGTAGTTAGCGGGGGGGGGGGGCGGGCAGAGAAAAGAATACATATGTTGTTGTATTGCTATCTATTTCTATTCGATATCTTCATTTGAAAAATCCACTGAACTTTATGGTGGATTTTGTATACAGAGAAGTCTGTGAATTCGAGTCGCGAATGTGTGTGTATGTGTCGGTGTACGGCTGTTTCACAGGTCTGGACGCGACCTCCCCCTTCATCGCTCATCGCCCTCTCCGAACATTCGGTTATAAATGCTCGTAGCACTTCATGAAGTGTCTAAAAATTTCAGACACTTCGTGTAAAACTCATTAAACACAAACTGTTACACTATCTGCCTACATTTCATGAAGTGGCTAGACTTTTCGCGATGTGCTGAGCCACAGATTCTTATTTGTGGCTGAGCTACATCAAGTGTCTACGACATATGAGGCACTCAACGCTAAAGTGGCCTAAGCCACAAATTTTTACAATAGATATAATTTGGTTACTTCTACTGTTCTAGCATACAGTTTTTTCGTTTTTTCTTGTAAGTGTGGAAGAAACTTTTCACCATTACTTAAGGACTACAGCTAAGGCCAATTTTTGTCATTTATAAATTTTGAAAATGCGGTTTTTAATATGTTTTCAGCTTTGTTTATGAATTTTGTGGCTTAGGCCGCTTTAGCCACTTTAGATTTGAATACAATTTTTCACCACAATCTTCTATGACAATTAGATGGCTGTGTGATCGACATGGCGTCATTATCGAAAGCTTTCGAAGCTCTTTATTGGAGACAACAACCTACTACTTTTAAGAAAGCTCAATTCAGTTAATTTTTTATAGGTGACACTTTTCTGCGGTTCGGTGTTCACACTGACACCGAATCTATTATTCTCATGCTCATTTCTTCCCTACTAGTGTGGTGGGAAGAAAAGAGTCGTAAAATGACAGGTTTGATGGTGGTGATTACACCGAGTCGCAGAAAACAATTCACTATTGTTTGAATAATAGAGCCAGGCCACATGTAGCAGCACGAAGCACGCGTATTTTCCTGCATTTGTTCCTAGACGTGTCATCACAATAATTTTGCTACACTGTAGTACTTTATATGATTACCGAGCTTAATTGTGTGTGTCTTTAATTAAGTTCCAATTATTGATATAAATACTAGTTGTATCACAAATTCACAGCACGCAATGAAAATTAAATTATTATATTATTACTCCAAATCGCAGGTAAATGACTGCACAGCCGTTCGATCAGAAATTTCACAATTTCAAAATGGTCGAAACTATTTGCTTGCAGAAGTATTGGTATGCTGCTCGTGCCGCAGCTTAGAAAAGTGCAGAACGGAGTCCCCCACCCCCCCCCCCCCCCCCCCTCCCCGAATGTCTCTCACCCACGAAAAATGAATCATATTATATACCTTGTATTCTCCTGTACTTTGGAGATTACTGTTGACATGTCTTTGATGATTGCCTCATACAAAGTAAAAAAATTAAGGTCTGCTGATCATTTACATATACATACATATATTTTTAATTTGACAGAGGAACGCTTTGGGCCTGTCCGAATACAAGTCTTCGTCTTATTTTTATAGTTAGTGACGTAACACAACAAGCTCAGCTATTATAATGGTTAGACGCAGATGAAGCTAGCATGTCCATTCATATGCTTAGCTTGATATTTTGACGTTTTATTAAAAGCTTGTAGCGTTTTACTTGATGGATGCATGGCAGCTGGATTACACGTGAAAGAAGTATGGCAGTATAAGTTGCATACAAGCTGTACTTGAAGATGTAACCCCCTGGTTAGCTATTATTTTGCCGTTTTGTCTAAATTCTATTTATTGTCTAATTGTCAAAGTGTTACAGTGTTAAATAGCGCCTTGGTTGCAAGTGCTAAAGGTTGAAAGGAATTATACTTAGGCGGCGCCACAGCGTGGCAGGATCACGGTACTGAGAATACAAAATTTTGTCTCATTACGAACCACGTTCCACCATTAGTGTGCGAAGTGCCGTATAATATATAGGAAAGAACGGTACAGAGAACACAATATTCTGTCTCCTTTCTCTGCCTTTTCAATAGAAATGTACATACATATATACCTTAGTGACGAAATTCCGTCACAGCTCATTTGTCAACATTTAATGAGAAAACTTGAATTCTCTGTACCGTGTGACAGGATGTTCTCATATATACCTATTCCTTATCATACATTACGAGTTAAAGTGTCACTGCCATATTTGCCTAGTTGGAGTTGGAGCACAAGAAAATCTATTTTTCCTTAGAAATCATTACATACAACTTCCAAATAATGAAAACTAATAATTTCTATATGTGAGCTTTTTCATTGCTCTCCCTTCTTTTCTGAATTATTCTATCAATGTATCATTTTTCGAAATTCATGCAAAAACGTTGGGACAAAATATGGTTTATGGACTTATCTTTCCTCCATGTTCAAGACATAACACACAATAATTTCAATTATTGAATGAAATATTTCGGTTTGTACTGGATTTGCTTATACCTTAGCAATTGTTTTCGTACAACCCCTACTCAATAATGCTAAAAGCAAAGCAAACAGTCCCAATGTAGTAAATATGTGTACCTACATTAGACGCTACACTATAAGCGTTCTATTAATTCGTTCTTGATCTAAATATATCAAAATCGGATTGACTAATTCACTAGACTTAAGTATAGAGCATTTTATCTATCGTAGAAAAACTTAATTAATGTGCACTTTACCAATCCAAAACGATCCGCCATGTCAATAGAAAATGTTTGCAAGTCACATACCCACAGCTGCAAAACTGATCTACTCTGGGTGGATCCCGTTTCTATTTATTTGCATAATGAAAATCGTCCAAATAAATTGTACTGGTGGTACTCTAGCTTAAATAGTACTGCAACACTGCAATTTTCCATTATGCGTGCTGTACACGTTCAAGCCCCGACTATACAATGTGAGGAGCCTCCAGCGAGTCCCATTGCTTTGTTTCTGATGGCTTGTTGGCAAAAGAATTTAGCAAGGCAGATATTGGCCATAATCATTACTTATGCCTATTATAACCATTATGCCCGCATGCAATTTTCTTTATTTCAAGCAGATTCCAAGTGGACGCCTTGTAAGTGGTCATCTAGCGCGAATGAAGTCAATAGTTTTACCTTAAATTTGCACTTACTCGTACTCGTGCTATGCAAATTACATCTAAAGAATAATGAGGCGTCAAGAGATGATATAAGAAAACGGGCACAGTTGGTTGTAAAGTCTTGAAATTATGGCGATCTCAAGGACGAAAGCTGTAAAAACACAGCCGGCTGATGTTTAGATGGGTGATGAAGGTGTTAGACCTAAATAACTATAGTAGAGATCGCTTCATGGTGGGAATTGGGAGAGGTGATAATTTATAACAGCGGAATTATGGAAAATTTATTTTGATGTAGTAAAAAGATGTAGCGAGAGTTTTATCAATGTAATATTGTGAAATTCGTTAAAAAGGGGCGATCTGATTTTGTTTTCATGTCGGAGAAAGCACAATAATTATATTTTTAAGATTATATTAAAATACAGTTACAACATAAAATGTTTAGAAAAATGCTTTATACGTAAAGAAAGCAAAGGAATATAATGCTTATGAGGTATTGGGGAAGGAAGTGTGGATAATAAATCTGTTTTTTTACGTATAAAGATTGGGGCCGGCAGTAATTTCTCATTTAATTACTTCTCATAGAGAAATGATTTGTGATAAAATGTGATTCAAGATTCCTATTTCGTCGGAAATACTTCTACTACTATCAAAAGCAATTAAATAGGGGAAATTACTGTTGATCCGAAAATATATGAAAAAAAAACCACTTATAATGATTGATAATTTTATAGAGAGTTTTGTTATGAAATAAATTCAGAGCGAATTTTGTCAATGTTAAATTGTTCGAGTTTGCTGCCGAATCCACAGCTCGAGAATTAGCGTTTACCGTAGGTACTGATGAGTATATACGTTTCCTGCTGATACGAAACGCCTGCTTTTGCATAAAAATTTCTTTTTTCAAATTTTTTCGTTTGTAAAAGAGTTTTTTCAACTCAACTCTGCTAATTTTATATTAAAGTAGAGTTCATAGTTACAATGTTACACATATCGTCAGTTATCGATTTTTTTTTATTGTGAATCATGAATATTTAAAATTGTTTTACCAGTTTTGTGCATCTTAGAGCATAAAGTTTTTCTTTTATGTTGGAATTATTGTAATGAGTTCAGAGAAAACTAAAAGGACACAGTTAGAAACTTCAATTTAAGTTTTAGAAAAACCTCTCGAATGTACTCTTGAAAATAACAGGAAAAACGAGCAAATTACATGTTGCTTTACTTTGTTGATTTCATATTTAGAAGAAAAAAAATCAGAAATGTTTTAAATCTAATAATATATTTATTGGCGTAAAATATATATATGTATACATACGTATATAATGTATAAGTGTATGTATGTATGTAAGAGTGTGGGACCCTTCCTCCTTTCTCCTTTTTGTCAGTCATATATACGGCAGCTAATATTTATTGCCAACAATTGGAAAGATTGGAGAAGAAACTTAAAGAAAAACAGCTTTAATCGGTTCAAAACAAAAATAATTTCACCACGATAACGCACGTCACCATACAGCATAAATCAGCCGTGGAAAGTTCGTGAGTTAAACTCGGATGATCTTAGTCATCCCCTTATTCCCCTGATTTTGTACCTACCGATTACCACATCTTTAGGTCTCTTGAACAGAAAATTGTAAAATTCAGTCAAAGTGCAAAACCACTTCAACGATTTGAGAAACTGGTCACTAGTTGAAATTGAAAACGTTTTGTACACAATTTCAGCTCTCTACGTCGACTAGTTCTCAGGCAGTAATAGTGAAACATGAAATTTTTGTATGGTAACCCTACGAAGGAGTTACCCGATTTGCCCCATTTTCGAATTTTTTTTTTTTTTTTTAAAAAGGCCGTGTGCAAAATTTCAGCTTTCTAAGTAAACATGCTTTCGAGTTATTGAGACGGACATACAAAAATCAAAATTACTTTGTATATTATTTTATATATTTTAATTTTGAACAAAAAATAGAGGTCAAAATAAAAAAAAGTAAAAAAATCCAAAATGTTTAGTTTAGACCACCATAACTCCTCAGCAGGGAAGAGTTGAGCAGTTGTTGGAAAGGTCTGAATACACTGAGCTCTTAACTGTGACCGTATGTCCTGTAGTTTTTAAGATACAGGGTGTTTTGTAAAAGGACTAACTTTTTTTCTTAATCACCCTTTAACTTCGAAACGGTTGATATGCCCCCCCCCCCACTACCATACAATTTTTTGTTTGACCCCATCTGGGGGGAAGCCCTAATTTAGGATATAAATAGAATAATTACAGAGTTACTACCGAATGGATAAAATTCTAGTTTTTATATTAATCCTTATTTTCGTTATTTCTTCTGCTTTCAACCCAAACTTAATCTAATGCGATTTTCGGATACTAGATGCCGCTTGTGATACTAGAGGAACATATATTTAGTGATGTAACAAGGTAGTTAATTATTAAATTATTGGTTGGGGTCGCTCTTCGGAAAGTTTTTTTTTAGAAAGTAAATAAAAATAATAATTAGAAAATTTTGAATCTACAGGAATTTTTTTACTTCATAGAAAGAAAATCAAAATTTTTCAGGACGATTCTAAATTGTATACGGAAAAAGAAATTGCTGCAACATCTGAGAATTGAGCTGGGTACCTTTCGATTTCCGGATAACTGCTCTAACCCCTTAGCTAATAAAATATGTATACCTATGCCTTTTTTCTTCCGTCTATTGCAGCCACATTGCTTTCAGTTGGCATATTGCCATTAACAAAGAAATAAATCTCAGATGAGAAATTGCCTTCCGTTTATAATTGAGGAGTGTTATTTTTTCAAAAGTCGATATGGAAATATAACAAACTTTTCAGGAGAAGCTTAAAGTATTTTACTAAGAGATAAACGATATAATGAAAAATTTAATAATTTTTAATTATTTGTTAAAGATTAATGCATGGATTTAATACATAAATTTTATAAGAAATTTTAAAGAAAAAATAAATATTAAAAAATGAGCGTTATTTCAATGTTGCGATAAGTCTTGTCGGGTTTTATGTAAAATTCATATATTTATCGAAATTTACTATTACTTTCGTGCACATTTTGAGCTTTGATAAATAGTTTCTCATGTTTTACAATTTAATTTAGCTTAGTTTTTGATGTGTTTTAAGGTAACCAATAGCTAGATCTTGCCATTACGAATCATTTGATGTACTTATTAATCTCATTTTTACCTTTATTAAACATATCGACTTTTGAAAAAACGCTCCTCAATTTTGCATTTTTCTATAAAAAAATTTGTGTCGCAGAACATTTCTATTAAGTTTTTTACTTCTTCTAATATTAAGATCTTAGAACTTTCCAGATATTTACTTTGAATTAATGCATATAAAAAAACATACGTCTGTATATTTTCTAAGATTTATATAATGCATTTCATTTTAATTTCAAATAGATGGTTAAGATAGTCAAAATTAGATTATGCACGTGGGTTCTGGTAAAATTGCTGAAAGCTGACCACGCACAAAAAAACTAATACAAGAAACTAGTAGTAGAAATAGAAACTATTGAAATACCGATCTTTCTATCAGAAATGCATAAGCTCAAATGACATCACTTTTTCATCAGTATCAAGATATCATTGAAGTTCTTTTCGGGTCATTCCCCAGAAAATCACCAAATATTGTGTAAATTTGTGCATCAATCATCTCAGATCTTGATGAAATCTTCACATGTAGGTTGGTTTTATTGTTATTAGTACTTTGTTGAAATATTTGTAAGAAGTGTAAAATTTTGCTTGGTAGGTGTAACGTCAAAAATTTATATCTCAGCACATACACATCGCAAGCCCATGAAACAAACGTTAATTATTTAAGGAAGTGCCTACAAAAAGTATTGGAGGTCCTTTTTATGAAAATTTGTTTTCAAGGATAATGGATAATGTCCGTTATTCTTGTATATTTCAGAAT
The DNA here is from genome assembly GCA_963930735.1 of Dioctria linearis. Classification (NCBI taxonomy): domain Eukaryota; kingdom Metazoa; phylum Arthropoda; class Insecta; order Diptera; family Asilidae; genus Dioctria; species Dioctria linearis. The sequence goes on along the minus strand of OZ005742.1, from coordinate 38,538,707 downwards.
GATCGATCCCAATTTTAAATTTTTTTTTTAAATTTTAATCCTTAGTGGGTTTTGAAGAAGCTGTAGAAAGCAGAAAATGGAACTCCTTGAAATTTGGATAGATATTTTTTAAATATGTATATGCAGTTCAGAAAACGTTGATCGAAAATTGATTACGTGTGCTGAGTTGTCGGATTATGTGCAGTTTGTTCGGTAAATAAGAAAGATGGAGTATGCCACTGGATTCCTTGGAGTATCCTGATCATACATTTGTTGAGACCCCAAATCCTAAAAACGGTCCTTCCCACTAAAATTTATGTTGAAAAAATCTTTGTTTTTCGAAGGAAGTGTGATTATTTAAATGCTCATAAGTCCTTTTACGGCTATCGCCGGCACAAACTTGGACCCTGGCCTCAAAAGGAGACCTTTTATCCTTTATTACGATATTCAAAGTGCTACGATTTATGGAAAAATGTCTCAATTATTGAGCCTTAAATTTGAATTCTTGAAAAATGTAATGCCAATTTTTAGTGTTATCCTTGATCCTGTAAAATTTTTACCCCAAAAACATAATTTTTTCCCTTCTATAATATCGTCAGTCCTTAACAACAAGAAAAGAATTACTCTGAAATACGCTTCCGTTCAAAACTTACTATCATCTTTGTGTTATGCGAAAAGTGAAAAAGTGTAATACTTATTGTGTGCTGGAAATTATTATTATTATTATTTTATTAACATAAAAAAAAAAACTAAAAGTTTTGGGATCAAAACGAGTTTATTCCATTCAGAATGTCTTATCATTTCCATGTGTAACAAACTTCGTCTAGAATATACAAAACCCATTCGTCCAGAATATGCCATAAAAACTTCTTATCAAAGCAAGACAACTTGGCTTCGTTGCATTGTGTTCGATGCCAAGTCATAGAATCACCTTCGCAAACTAATTAGCATTTTTTTATTAACTATCTGCGAACAACTACTAAACACAAGCGAATGAATTGATTGTGTTAGACAGAAGCACTGTAATTAGCCGATGAGTCTTATTTTAATGTTAATTAAAAGCCCGAAATTATTTAACGGAAACGTTGAGGCATGTGAATGGACTACAAAATTAGTTGCCGATCAATTCTACGGGTATATGTGTGATTAGTAAAGTAATGTTTGTATTTTTGTCTATCTTTTGTTGTTGTTTTTTATTTTATTTATTTTTTTTAACGTTATATACCTGTTGGGTAGGTGGTTATATTTGATATAGAGAATGATGGTTTTTATGTTAAGGTTGAACACTCTTTTATTTTTGGCTAACCTTCGGTAAGAATTTTGACTTCTGATCTTAAGAATCTTAGAATAAGTATTATTGGCTACAGAAGATTTACGGCTTTAAATTAGGAAGGAAGTTTTTAATGTTTTCCTTGTTTTTTGTGTTTTTGAAAGTTTAACAAAAAACACTTTTTTCATATTTTTTTTATTGTTAGTTTTAAAATAAATTCAATGAGCAACATTGTTGTGGGGTGTTGCAATAAGATTTGGGGATTGGTTGCTTTCACTTCCCTTTAATAATTGTAATGGACTCATGATGCATGTTGGTAATGATGTCGTCATTTGAAAAATTCTGTCCTCTTTAAAGCCCGAAATTGAATGGATATTCTCGCCATAACGTTTTGTGGCGAAATTAATATTTAGTTGTTTTGTAATATGTACTTTGCAACATTGTAACTCATTTCGACTTTCGCATTGATTACTATTCCATTTAGTAAAATTTCAATATGATGGCACCGTTTCTAGAAATAATGAAACGTTGAAGCTCCAATATTTCATGCAATTTGTGGCATATAGCAACCCTCTTGCTAAACCACCGTATCATCACCTTACTTCTCCTCGCCAGTGACATTAAGTGCAGCTCCTTAATAATTTTGAAAAGAAAAAATAAGGTCTATAGTAGCACCCCAGAGCAAAATCCACACGAAATAGTGTTGAATCTTTTATGATTTGTGATTGCCCAAAATTCAAATGGGTTAAATGAGCTACTGTCTCTGAAGATGATTTTACTTGCCAAACCCGCTTTCCAATGGTTCGCTCGATCATAGAATCAATTTGTGATACAACAAATGATCATTTGGCTTTAGTTCTTGAACATGGACTCTGATATATGTGTCTTTACGGACGGTTCGAAAATGGAGCTATGAGTTCGAGCAGCGGTATACTCAGTGCTCCTTGGAATACAGGAATTGTTCCGTCTACCGGATCACTATAGTGTCTTCCAGGTGGATGTCCTGGCCATTTGCAAAGCAGCAATACTGCTGCGTACAGCTTACGTTATACCTAGCGTTCGATTCATTAGGATTTGTATTGACAGACAAGCTATAATTATAGCTTTGGACTCGAGCACCATTAGATCGCGCCTAGTGCAACAGTGTCGCAGTGAGCTTGGGAAACTGGGCGTTAACCACAGAGTTATTCTCTTCTGGGTGCCTGGTCTTAGTGACATACCTGGAAACGAGGCAGCGTATGCCCTGGCCAGAAAGGGTTTCGCTATGAAACAGTGAAAAGGATTCTACACGTACAGGCCTGTAAGCTGGCAAATCGCAGATAGGGAGAAATGACCAAATGTGCGATTTCAAGACAGTTGTGGCCCGAGGTTTGTCCTAGGAAGACTGAAACTCTGCTAAGGAGGATCCGTAATGATGTGCAGATTATCGCAGTTATTACGGGGCACTGCTTTCTCGGTAAACATGTAGAGTGTATGAAACCCCCATACAATGAGTTCTGCAGAAACTGAGAGGGCTC